>OW121743.1:36102976-36702976 GCA_933228675.1 Stomorhina lunata | reverse complement strand
AATAAGGGTTAAAAAATGATAACAACTGTATTTTGGTACTTTTTAAACCTATATCTATCTTTTGAAATAATGAACATAGTGATGCAGTTAACGTCACAATCGATAAGTAATAAACAAATATTTTTTAGACAATTATTAGACAAGTACTTTTACGATAAATGAGGTAAAAAAGATAAAAACGAGAAAATATTCAAGGGTAGGTTTTTTTAAACTATGAATTTCATTTTGGCTAATGAAGCCAGAAGTATAGTTTACAGACGGGTCGATTCATATTGAAATGCATAAGATACGTGTTTGGTACTTTTTTAATTTATTTGTTAAAAAGGGGAAAAATCGGTTACGCAATATCTTTTAAACTAAAAGTGATAGAAACAGAAATTAAATTAGCCTGGAATCAGCACTAAAAATTAAAGAACACGGTTTCGGTCATTTTTTTAAAATTCGTGCGCTTAGGTGTAAAACAGGGTAGAAAATGGATAAATTATAATAACATCATATCTCCAAAACTAATATCATTAGAAACGATGTTGAAATTGGATTTAGATCGTCTGACAAAAAAAGGGGACACGTGTTTGGTACTTTTTTGAAAATGGAACTAATAAGGGAGAAAAATCGAAAAAACTATATTTTGGTACTCGATAACGCAATATCTTCTTAATTAAAAGTGATAGAAACAAAAATTAAATTGGTCTATGGTCAGCACTAAAAATTAAGGAAAACGAGTTCGGTAATTTTTTAAAATTTGGCCGTTCATGGGTAAAACAGGAAAGAAAATGGTACAATTAGTATCATATCTCCGAAAATAACATAGATAAAAACAATGTTGAAGTTGAATTTGGATGGGATAAAAAAATAAGGGGACATGTGTTTGGTACTTTTTTGGAAATGACACTAATAAGGGTGAAAATGTTTACAAACTATATTTTAGTACTTTTTTAACCCATATGTATCTTTTGAACTAATACACATAAAGATTCACTTTGTGCCACAATCAATAAGTATTCAAAAAATATTAAACATGTGCTTGGTACTTTTACTATAAATGGGGTTCAAAAGGGTAAAAACGGGAACATATTGAAAAGTAGGTTTTTTATTTTTTTTTTTTTTAGCTATGAATATGATTTAAGCTAATGAAATCTGTTAAGGCCAAAACGGTTGAATCCGTTTCTTGGCATTAACAACATTGATGAGCCAGTTATTCTTTGCATCTACCACTTTTCTTAATATATATGCAAGCTGAATGTTGCGAATGAGAGTCTATCTCTTTCGCACATAAGGCCTAAATAAAATTTATAAACGTCAAAATCGTCCAAAATGATGCTTCCGGCCCTATCATAAAATAATTCTTCCTTCTATTCAAAACCATCAAAGCGAAAGGTACGAAATAAACCATCCACTTCAACATTTTCCAAAATACTAATTTCTTGTTTTTATTTTCTTTCCATTTGTCCATTTGGGGTTTTATCTAAAACCATTTCGAGAATAAACAAAATAATTCCAAATTTTGTTTATTCCCATTGCGCTCCAGGTTTGTTCTCTCTACATTAAAATCTCCATTCCACAGCTTAACATTTGGTCCTAAGTCGAGCCAGATTGGAACATCCATAGAGAATAACCTCAGAGAATTCATCAATTGGAAAGGAATTCGCTCTTCAACTATACCTACATATATATATTAACATATCTTCCAAAATTTCTAAGGTACGTTTTGATATTCGCTTGGTATATTAAGTTCATTATAAAAAGTGCATTTGGTGAAAATTAAAGAAATATAAATGGTATTTTTGTAAAAAGTTTCTATTCTTGTGAAATATTAAAGAAAATTACATTGGAGAAAAAACAAAAAAAAGTTAAAACCAATTTTAAAAATAATTAATAATTAAAACAAAAGCGAAATAAGAAAATTAACGTGGTATAAAATAAAAAATATATAGAAAAGAAGAAGAAAACGGGAGAAAACGAAGCTGCCCACAATTAAACAAAGGCCAAAAATTTTAACGCGAACATAAAGAGGTTTGAAGGAGGTTTTCGTCAATATTTCGGCTTAGTGAACAGTCCTTGTACTGGGAAAAATCTGGAACGTTCATACAGCTTCCAATATACAAAAGGTTAATGACCTTGTTATATACTTAATATCAACAGCTGATTCATTAAGTAAATAAAGATTTTAACTATACAGAACACTTAATGTATGATTTCATTATCGCTTTAATTTGGTCCTTAAATTTTTCTAAAATTTATGCAAAAAAAATCAAATTTTTCAAATAAAAGTATAATTTCAAATATATATTTTTAAAAATTTTTTTATTTTATTCAATTATTTTGAAAATTTGTTGTATTTTTGCTTATATTAGATTTGTTTCTATATACATTTTGCAAAAATTTCCAAGTTCTTTCCGTTTTTCAAATAAGTTTTTTGTTCTTTGATTCCAAAAATGTCGCTAGATCAATTCATCCGTTTAGCCGATGGCGTGGTAGAATTCGAAGCCGATCTAAACGATAATCAATATCCCGTGACTTCACTCCACGCGTTAGATGTGCATAGGAGCGAGTTGAAGTTGAATTGGTGTCGTATTAGGGAAGCTTACGAAAAGTATGCTGTCGAAATGGAAAAAGAGGCTACGGATGATGAAGATCCTATTGACATAGAATCCATTAAATTAAAATATAGAAGCACATACATCACTTATTGCAAGTGTTTAATGAAATTGTCCGAAATAGCTGATTCACTTAAGGTTCCACCAGTACCTCGTCCTCAAGTGACACTACCAGAGATCTCAGATCTTCCAAGTGGTTCACAGGATCCAAGGTTTTTTGAATTCCACTTCACGTCATCTTCATTTACCTCCGATTGAAATTGAAACATTCCATGGCGATTATTCCTCTTGGCCCACATTCCGGGATACGTTTAGCGCAGTGATTTCCAATTCAAAAGCAAGCAATGTTGAGAAATTATTCTTCTTAACACAGAAGACGAAAGGAGAGGCTAGGGAAATCGTTCAGAAGTGTCCATTAACGCATCAGGGTTTCGATATCGCTTGGAAGAATTTATGTTTACGATTTGAAAACCGAAGAGTTCTGGTGAATGGGCAACTTAAACTTTTATTCAACCTTCAGACCATTCAAAGTGAATCAGGCAAACTTTTGAAGCAATTGCAAAGAGATATCAACTCTTGCATTTCACTTTTAAATCTTTATGATATTGATGTCGAAAGCTGGGACCCGATTTTTGTATACATTTGTACCAGCAAAATTCCTGAAAGCACTCTGACACTTTGGGAACAAGAATTAAGGGACAAAACTGCCATTCCGAAATGGTCAGAACTTGATGAGTTTCTGACAAATCGCTACAGGACACTAGAATCTGTATCAGAGATGCGGAGTTTAACTAATTCAAAAAATCCTGAGTCAAAATCGAAAAATAATTCCAGTTTTAATTCAAATAAGAAGGTAAATAGTTTCCAGACCAACGTTACTAATCCCAAGTGTCAGCTGTGCCCCAAGGAAACTCATGCTGTTCGAAAATGTCCAAAATTTTTGAAAATGAATCCGCAAAATCGTTTCGATGAGATCAAAAGGGAAGGTCTATGCATTAACTGTTTTTCGAAAACACATAGCGTTAGGAATTGCACAAGTAAGCACAATTGCTTCAAGTGCAAAAGGAGGCACAATACTTTGCTCCACAAGGAAATCGAAAACGCTAATTCTTTAAATTCGTCAACATCAGCTGGCTCTCGTTCATCATTAAATCCTAATTCAGTTCCATATTCTCCACCAAACACCACTTCCATACAGTCCACTCCTAGTTCTAGTTCAGGTAGAGTGCAATCTTGTTTCTCTACTCATTCAAAAGGTGTTCTTCTAGGAACTGCTTGGGTAAATATTTGCCATTCTAATTCAAAGTACCAAGTACGTGCTTTAATCGATTCCGGATCTGAGGGCACTTTCATCTCAGAACGGATCTTCAATCTTCTAAAGCTTCCTTCTAAAGCTACTAAAGCGCAGATTTCTGGTTTGAATAACAGCATATCAGCCAAAGTGCAGCACCAATGCTCCTTCATGTTAGGTTCCCAATTAAACAATGAAGTTGCAATTCCAGTAACGGCACTTGTAGTACCTCATCTCTCGAACAACCTTCCATCTCAGACCATTCATCAATCCAAGTTTTCAAACCTTCCGGATATCCAACTTGCTGATCCCAAATTTTATTCTAGCTTCAAAATAGATATGCTAATTGGAGGTGACATTTTTCCCTCCATTGTTTGTTCAGGGATTAAGCATAATGTTTGTGATACCCTTATCGCCCAGGAAACCATCTTTGGATGGATCCTCACAGGTCCAATTTCTAATAATCCTAATCCAAATCCCATTATAGTTTCGAATTTCTGTGAAATTTCTCTTGACAAGGAAATTTCACGCTTTTGGGAGGTGTAGGATCTTCCTCGGAAGAACATTTTATCTCCATCTGATAAGGTGTGTGAGGAGTTGTTTGTTCGGACTACGAAAAGAAATCCAGAAGGAAGATACATCGTATCACTACCCTTTAAGGATGGATTTCCCCATGAAATAAACGTAGGCAATTCCAGATCCAGTGCTTTGGCACAATTTCTTAGGAACGAAAGTAGATTAATCCGTAATCCAGATTTTAAAATTGACTATGACAAAGTTGTTCAGGAATATGAAGATCTTGGGCATATGTCTAAAGTTGATTCAAAACTTTCCAATATTTCAAATGTGTACTACTTGCCTCATCATGCTGTCATTAAACCTGATAGCATTTCTACAAAGGTTCGAATAGTATTCAATGCTTCTTCTCCTTCCTCTAATGGTGAAAGTTTGAATTCGTTGCTACATGTAGGACCGGTTCTTCAAAATGATTTAACCCTACTCATTCTAAAATGGCGATTTTTCAAGTATGTGTTCAATGCGGATATTCAGAAGATGTACAGACAAATACTTGTCAGCCCTGAACACACTCCATTTCAACGCATTTTATTCCGAAATAATCCATCTAGTCCCATTTGCGATTATGAGCTTAAAACGGTTACGTTCGGGGTCAATTGCGCACCATATCTGGCAATTAGGACTTTAATCCAATTGGCAGATGATGTTCAGAATACTTTTCCACTCGCTAGTTCAATTCTCCGGAACGCAATGTATGTCGATGATGTCCTAGCGGGATCTCATACCATACATGATTCCATAGCAGCTAGAAATGAGCTAATCCAAGCTCTTGGTTCCGCTGGATTTTCCCTTCGAAAATGGACATCTAATTCCAAAGATGTTCTCTCAAACATTCCAATAGATCATCTACTCCATGAGGACTTTTTAAAGTTTGATGAAACCAGTTCCGCTAAAACGCTGGGCATACGATGGAACGCATGTTCCGATGAGTTCTATTTTTCTGCAGTTCCATTTCCTGATAATACCACTTATACAAAGCGCGAAGTATTGTCCCAGATTGCGAAGCTTTTTGATCCTGCTGGATGGCTTTCTCCGTGTATAATACTCGCTAAGATCGTAATGCAAAAAATATGGATAGATGGTACCAGCTGGGATGAAATCCTTGCTCCAGATACTCTTCATCAATGGAAAATATTTCAAATAAATTACATTGATATCAATGCCATTCGAATTCCGCGATGGATTGATTATCGTCCAAACTCCGATATCCAATTTCACGGTTTCTGCGATGCCTCCGAAAAAGCATATGCGGCAGCTTTATATATTCGAGTTAAAGAAGATAATTCCATTTCTACTCATCTCATTGCTTCCAAAACCAAAGTGGCTCCTATAAAGACTATATCCATACCGAGACTGGAACTTTGTGGAGCAGTTCTATTAGCGGAGATGATTGACAATCTACTTTTACGATTGGATGTGGATCAATACTCGGTATACTGCTGGACTGACTCCACGATTGTACTTTCCTGGCTGGCCAAACCGGCGTGTTCCTGGTTAACATTTGTGGCAAACAGAGTATCGAAAATAAGTCAAATAGTTAACTTCTCCCAATGGAATCATGTCAGTTCGGAAGACAATCCTGCTGACTTGGCGAGCAGAGGTATATATCCAAAAGATTTGGCGAATAACGATTTATGGTGGTTTGGCCCTCAGTGGCTAAAAACTGCAGATAATCAATGGCCTATAGCAGACTCATCACATATTCCAAATACTAATGAAGAAATAAAAGCTATAAATGTCCATTTCTCCTATTTCACAGATTTCGAAGATATCCTAGAAAGATTCTCTTCTTTCAATAAGGCAATGCGAATTATGGCATATGTCTATCGTTTTTTACGGAGGACTCATCCACAACATAGGTCCAGTTTTTACATCGATTCGTTAATTATCTCTAGTTCTGAAATCAATTGTGTGAAAGATAAACTTGTTTCCATCTCTCAAAAGGTATCGTATCCGAATGAGTATAGGTCTCTCTCAGCACGTGAACCTGTTTCCAAGAATAGTGACATTCTGAGTTTAAATCATTTTCTGGATGATAAAGGTATAATTCGTTCCTGTGGCCGTTTGGAGTCAGCACCCGGAATTACGTACAATGAGAAGCATCCTATTATCCTTCCGTACAACTGCCAATATTCCCGATTGTTAGTCAAATTTGTCCATGACATCAGTCTTCACGGAGGAAATCAGCTAGTTCTGAGACTTTTGCGATCCCAGTACTGGATACCAAAAGCAAAGAATCTGATAAAAACCACAATCAACAAATGCAAGATCTGCGTTATATATAAGAAAAGATGTCAACGGCAACTAATGGCAGCCTTACCAGCAGAAAGAACAGAGATATCCCGCCCATTTACGCATACTGGCCTAGATTTCGTTGGGCCATTCGATGTAAAAAGCTACTCTGGACGAGCTTGCCGTATTTCCAAGGGATACGTCTGCATATTTGTATGCTTTGCGACTAAAGCGATCCACCTTGAAGCGACATCCGATCTTTCAACTCCAGCATTTTTGGCAGCTTTCAGCCGCTTTGTATCCCGAAGAGGCTGTCCGCTACATTTGCATTCCGACAATGGCACTACATTCGTTGGTGCTTCTAGAACACTGGCAAAGGAGTTTATCCAGACTTCTCAGCAATCCATACTTTCCAACTATGCACACCAAAACATATCCTGGCATTTCATTCCAGCTGGAGCTCCTCATATGGGAGGACTCTGGGAAGCTGGAGTGAAAAGCTTTAAGATTCATTTTCGGAAGATTGCAGGATGCCATAAGTATACATTCGAGGAGCTATCTACTCTATTGTCCAAAATAGAATCGTGCCTTAATTCCAGGCCAATTTCATCGATTTCATCCGATCCTTCTGACTTGTGCGCATTGACTCCGGGACACTTTCTTATCGGAACTCCCATTCTTGCACCCGTTGATCCACAAATAAATGATTCCGCAGTGTCAGTTGTTAACCGGTGGCAAAGACTCAAACTTCTCCACCAAAACTTCTGCAAACGCTGGAAGCATGAATATTTACGAGATATGAATAAACGAACGAAATGGCAAAGGCCTGAGACTAACATTCCACTTAACGCACTAGTTGTAATAAAAGATGAAAACCTCCCTCCAAACTCATGGCGGCTTGGAAGAATTACGAAGATTTATTCTGGGTCCGATAGTAGGGTACGCGTCGCTGATATTTTAACGCAAAGAGGGTTAATAACCAGACCCATTACAAAGCTCATCGTGCTTCCTACGGATTAGTAGCTTCTTTTACTACGTTTTCACATCCATTTTTAAATTTCTTTTCAGATCATCATGCCTAAAAGTGCTTCAAAATCATCCTCAAAGGGAATGCTTTCAAAATATAACGCATTTAACTGTCGACTCTGTAAACGTCCACATCCACTCCGGACTTGTAGTAAGTTTTTGGCAATGAATATGGTTGAACGTTTAAGAGCGGTTCGTGCCAACAAGTACTGCTCAAACTGCTTAGCACATGACCACTCTCAGGGTACATGTTTTTCTAAACACGGCTGCAAACATTGCCATAAATTTCACCATACACTCTTGCATGTCAATCCTCGACTTGTAAAAGACCTTCTTCCATCGCAATCTCAATCCCGTTCTCGATCACCTAGTCCTCGGCCATCCACTTCTTCCAGAAGGCGTAACACTTCAAAGTCAAAGCCTCAAAAATCATCCAAAGCTGAGACTGCAAGCAAAGATTCCTCATCAACAACAACTGAGTCTGCTTCCTTTTCCTCACTTATTCGACAAAATACAATGGTCCTTCTTCCAACAGTCCAAGTAAAAATTGGATCCAGAACAACTCATGCACGTTGCCTACTGGATACCGGATCTCAGGTTAGTCGTGTATCGAAGAAGTTTGTCGATAAGCTCGACTTGATGACATATACGCTCAGTGAGGAAACTATTTGTCCAATTGTTTTAAAGTCTCGCTTTGATTCATCCTCGAAGGTCGAAGGGACATTTAGGGTTGATAACCGTGTTGCTATTCGGACTCCAACAGAATCGCTTCCTGAAACTTATAAAAATAATTTTAGGGATTTATTTCTGGCGGATTCACAGTTTTACGAGTCCTCTCCTATAGACATCGTTATTGGAATTGACTTGTATCCGAAAGTAATCTGTCAAGGTCTTTTCTCCCGAATAGGATTTCCTACAGCGCAAAGCACCATTTTCGGCTGGGTCATTTATGGTCCCTGCTCCCTTTAACTAAGTCCGAATTAAACCCAATGCACTTTTAATAAACCAAGCTATGTCAAAATGTATTTTCCCAAATAATATCTTATTACATTATAAAATAATATAAGTTTGAATTGTATTTTCATGAATTTTAAAACCTTATATTAATATATTATTGAATTCCAAATGTATTTCCATTAATATTTAAGAAAATTATAATCTTTCTTTTCCTATTTTCCAGAGGCGTCATTTTGGACTTTATTCGGGCTTCCTTACCTTCTTTTGCATATACATGCATGGGGGGCGGCAATGTTAAGGCCAAAACGGTTGAATCCGTTTCTTGGCATTAACAACATTGATGAGCCAGTTATTCTTTGCATCTACCACTTTTCTTAATATATATGCAAGCTGAATGTTGCGAATGAGAGTCTATCTCTTTCGCACATAAGGCCTAAATAAAATTTATAAACGTCAAAATCGTCCAAAATGATGCTTCCGGCCCTATCATAAAATAATTCTTCCTTCTATTCAAAACCATCAAAGCGAAAGGTACGAAATAAACCATCCACTTCAACATTTTCCAAAATACTAATTTCTTGTTTTTATTTTCTTTCCATTTGTCCATTTGGGGTTTTATCTAAAACCATTTCGAGAATAAACAAAATAATTCCAAATTTTGTTTATTCCCATTGCGCTCCAGGTTTGTTCTCTCTACATTAAAATCTCCATTCCACAGCTTAACAAAATCAGAACCATAATTTAGGGACGTGTCGATTCACATTAAAAAACTTAAATAAGTGTTTGGTACTTTTTTCAATTAAAGTGGTAAAAAAGGGAAAAATCGATGGCATTATATCTTCTAAATCAAATGTGATAGAAACAAACATGGTCTAAGATCAGCACTTAAAATTAAGGGACAAGTATTCGGTACTTTTTGCAAATTAAACACTTATCAAATACGTGTTTGGTACTTTTTCGACTAATGGGGTAGAAAAGGACGAAAACGAGTAAACAATTTAAAGATAGTTTTTTTCTTTTTAAGATATGCATATTGTTTAAATCAATGAAGGTGAAATAATAATTTATAATTGATTGACATTCAAAATTTAAATTGGGCTAGCAATCAAAATTGGATTTTTTTTTTTGCACCTACATATGTGACAGCGCATAGACCTACTACAAAACAAGTAAGCAGCAAGTAAGAGTCGGTCAAGCCAGACCATACGATACCCTTCACCACTAAGGTCAAAGGTGTTCTTTTTACTAATTAAAGACAAATATTTGCTAAATTTTGCCATCATACAAACATATTCTCAAAACTTACACATTTAAGCTGTTTCCGTCATTTGGACTTATATGAGAGCTAGGGTCAAATGTAGACCGATGATCTCGAAATTTGGCGAATTGATTACAGTTGTTACAAAAATAAACTTAAAATTCTTATTATCTTCGGATTTACGAGCCTTTTAGTCCCATTTAGTGCGTTTTGAGAAAAGAGTTTGTATGGGAGCTATGGTCAAATGTGGGCCGATTTCAACGAAATTTGGTACAGTGATTTAGGTTTACATAAGCCGTATATGATTTAAATTTCGTGAAAATATATTGATTTTTGATAATGGACCGATTTCGACGAATTTAATTTAAATCTTTAAAATGGCTCATCTGAACAAAAGCCTTAGGCCCCTTTCTATTTTGCGCTTCACATATGTGTGTAAAACACAGTGATGTGTATACAATCAAAGTAGATAAATAACCGGTTTTAATATTTAAACAAATTGGCATCATTATTTTTATACCCTTTACCACCGTAGGTGGAAAGGATATATTGGGTTTGTGCTGATGTTTGTAACGCATAGAAATATTGGTCTGAGACCCACCTTTTAGTATACCGATCGACTCAAAATCACTTCCAGAGTTGTTTTAACGATGTCCGTCCGGATGGCCGGCTTGATATCTACATATCGTCGCGTTTCTTCTCAAACCACGTAAGCGCCATTTTTCCAAAATTGATTTTTTTGGCTTTTATGATAGAAAATAAGCTTAGCCATCTGTCTGCAATCTCATCTTGACAACTTTGTATGAAAAAAAATAATTTAAAGCCATTTCAAAAACCTCGTAAGCGCCATACAAAATGACATTTGCATTAAAAATTGAATTTTTTATACTAATAATAGGAAATTCTGAAATCTTATACACATTGTTTTTCATTCTAGAGAAGGAGAAAATATACCGAAAGTTTCAAGCCAATCAAAGTATTTTTTTTTTTGCAATAAGTTCTTAAATTAATTACTTTAAGAACCTCGTTAACTCCAGATAAAATGATGTTTTCTTTCAAAACATACATTTCTTTATATTTAAAGTTAGAAATGTCAGAACCTCATCCACTAGCCTTTTACTTTTGAAATAATTAAAATATCTGGAACTTAATAATAATAATAAAAAAATAATAATAATAAAAATATAAATAAAAAAATATAGTTTTTTCAAATGAAATGTTTCCTTATTTTGTTTTTCGTTATTATATTATTTGTGAGCATAAGAATGAAATAAATAATAATAATGTATAATAATAAGTTTCTTTGTATATAATTTCCTCTAAGGTTTTAGCAATATATATATTTTTTAACTAAATAAAAAGTAAGTCTTAATTTATCTTATAAAATGTGCCTTTTTAATTTTTCAATTTGAAAAAAATTTTTCTTCCCAAAACACGTAAGCGACAAATTCGACTACCGTTACTTGTAAGTATCCAATTTTTTCAAAATATATTTCTACACCTTTTAGAGAATCGTAAAGCCACATTTTATGGAAAAAAAGTTTTTCTTAAAACTCTTATGTAAAAACTTATTTAGTTTTTTTCGTTTCCTGAAAAACGAGACTCTTGTACTTACGTGGTCCGAGAAGAAACGCGACGATATGTAAGCTTATTGTTAATGTACAGGTCGTAAGACAATCCCTATAATTTTTGGCCAAATTCGGATTACTATTTCAGGTAGCAACCATAGGGATATCTTCCCTGAATAGAGCTTTTGGCCCTCTACAGTCACAATGTATTTTAATAATATTCAGCATAAATATTGCTTATGGTAACCTTAATCAATGTATAATATTTAGTAACAATCGATCCACAATTGACCCTACTTAAATCCCGAATTTATTAAAAGCCACTTAATCTTACCAAAAACAACTATTTTCAAGTTTTTTTTTTTTTTTATTAAAAATCGCTAATTATTACTTAATATTTCGTAATCTCGCTATGAAGATTTTAAGGAAATCCAAATTTTGACATTTGACCCCGTTAATCCCCGTGACCCCGGTTAATCTCGTTCAATAAAAAAAAACCTTTTTGCATAAGTTTTCAATAAGCTAAACAATAGTATTAATTATTTTTTTGTTAAAATTTAATGCAATTAAAATTTACCGAGCATCTACTTCAATTTCTCGAATTTCTTCAATTTTAAATCGCAGGTACGGCGAAACTGTTCAATGTATCGACCTCATTATCCCATTGGTCTGTTTTAACACACTGGTGAGTAAATTCTAAATTTGTAATATTTGTTAAACAAAATTTTCGAAAAATTAAAGAATGATTTTTTGAAACCGACCTGAGAAAAATGTTCCATTTTCCAACATGAAAAAAACTAAGTAAACTCGATTATATTTAAACAAAACTGAACTATTTAATACGAACGAGTCATTTAATGATAAATCATGTCTTTGAAATTTCTTTATTTACAATACAAAAGTTTTGGTGCATATTCTCAGGCGCGTTTTTAGCGACATGAATTTTCAGGGGAAAAATGGAATAACTCCAAAACTACTTCATGGATTTTTGTTTTTGACTATTTGAAATAAAGCTGTGTCAGTTTTATTTAATATTCCATTATTGTTTCTTGCAAAAATTGTTTATTTTTGGTCGAAATTTCTCAAAAATAAAAAATAACCCATTTTTCACCATACAAATGCGCTCTTAAACTTTGGAACCGATGCGAGCCCATAGAACGTTGTCCGATTTGGCTCAAATTTTCAGAACTAAACATTTAAACCTATTGCCGACCTGATAGGTTAACGGTAACAGACTCAATTGCACAAATCCCTTTACAAAACTCAGTTAACCTCACGGCTAAGAGAAAACTGTCATATCAAGAAGAAGTTTTGATGAGAATACCTGGGATTAGTGAAGTTATGGTTTCGATGGTTTCACAGGACAAAGTTCGTTAAAACAAATATATAAGAGCAATGCTCCACAAAATGTATATAATGGGTGTTTTTTTTAGAGGTATAGAACTTCGAATTGAAATAAAACACAAGAAAATCGTTTTAATGTCCATCAATTTGGCTTTATTGGAAGGATAATTTTATGCCATTAATGTTTAAATATGATTTCGGGCATGTGGCCGCCGCGGCTGGCTCGAATAAAGCCAATTCTACAGGTCCAATTTTCAACTACTTTTTCGAGCATATGGGGCCGTATGTTGGCAATAACGCCACGAATGTTGGCTTCCAAGTCCCCTAACGTTTCTGGTTTGTTGGCGTAGACGAGCGACTTCACATATCCCCAAAGAAAATAATCCAGTGGTGTCAAATCGCACGATCTTGGTGGCCAATTGACAGGTCCATTCCGCGAAATTATGCGCTCATCGAATGTTTCCTTCAATAAATCAATTATGACGTGCGCTGTGTGGCATGTAGCGCCGTCTTGTTGGAACCACAACTCATCCACATTCATGCCATCCAATTGGGGAACAAAATAGTCGGTTATCATGGCTCTATACCGGTCTCCATTTATGGTAACTGACTCTCCAGCATTATTTCGGAAGAAGTATGGCCCAATGACTCCACCAGCCCATAGAGCACACCAAACAGTCAGTTTTTGTGGATGTAATGACGTCTCAAGGGTCTCATGTGGATTCTCTTCACTCCAAATGCGGCAATTTTGCTTGTTGACGTAGCCATTCAACCAAAAATGAGCCTCATCACTGAACAAAATTTTGCGATGAAAATCAGCATCGAGATCAATCTCATTTTCGGCCCATACACCAAAATCACGACGCATTGCATGGTCTCGCGGCTTTAATTCTTGCACAAGCTGGATCTTGTAAGGTCGCAAGCCAAGATCTTTGCGCAAAATCTTCCATAAAGTTGATGGACAAAGCTCCAATTGCTGTGCACGGTGGCGAATCGATTCATTCGGGTCCTCTTCAACACTTTGCTCTACAGCGGCAATTGTTTCTTCGGTGCGCACTGTTCGACGTCGCTACGGATGCGTATTATCACATAGAGTAAACGTAGTGCGAAAACGATCCATGGTTAACCGAATTAATTGCTCTGATGGACGATTATGTCGACCATAAAATGAACGGAGCTTGCGGTAAACTTCGCGAACTGAACCATTATTTTCGAAATAAATTTGCACGATTTGCAAGCGTTGTTCTTTTGTCAACCTGTTCATGATGAAATGGCAAACCAAACTAAATATTAATCACTTGACAGCTGACAAAATGGCCGCCAGTTAAAAAAGTGATGCCAACTTAAAGTTCTATACCTCAATAAAAAACACCCGATAGCTCCCTTTTTGTAACCCCACTGAAACTAGTCACATCAGCTGGCGCAATAGTTTGAAATAACCATACTCAGTCTATCCGGTTTTGCCGACCACTTAAAATTGGTATATTAAAATATGGTATAAGCCCCTTTCATGCATGCCTCTTACTATATTTTGTCTTTTAAAAGGAAAGATAATGGAATCTAAAAGTGAAGTCATAAAAATTGTAAATCCATAAAACAGTTTTGGAGTTCTTACGATTTTTCCCTTAAAATTCGTGTCCTTGACAAAACGTCTAAGGATACACTGAAAAAAATAATACTTTGGACAAAAGCTGGCAAAATAAGACAAGATTAATCATTTCAAGACTTGTAAGTACTTTATATTTTGTTAAAATATAAAATTTTTTACTTAGTTTTTTCATATTCAAAAATGGGTACTTTTTCTGAAAAAAACTAGGTAAATATTTTCATATTTTAACAAAATTAAACTAAAAAGTACTTAAAAGTCTTGAAATTATAAATTATGTCTTACTTTGCGAGTTTTTGTGACGAGTAATTTTGTTTGCGGTGTATCCTTGGGCGTGTTGTCAAGGACACGAATTTTAGGGGAGAAATGGCAAAAACTCCAAAGCTGTTTTATGGATTTCTAATTTTTATGGCTTCGATGAAAGCTGTATTAGTTCACATTTAGATTCCATTATCTTTCCTTTTACAAATAAATCTTAAATGGGCTAAATTTGCAAATATTCTAATTTTTCCCCATACAAATGGTCTCAAAAACCCTAAAAATAAATTAATAATATTTTGCACACTTCTGATTGGCATAATTTGGCCATCTAATTTCACTATTAGATGTCGATCAGAAACAAAAGTCAAAAACGACCCAATGACTTAGTTTTTTTTTCATATTAGAAAATTTTCCTTATTTTCATGCCGTTTTCAAAAATCATTTTTTATTTTTTTGAAAATTTTGTTCAACAAATATTATAAATTATGGTTTCAGTGCCTAGTTTCTGTAACTCTCGCATCGATAAATTATTCGAGTGGAACAATGAAAATGAAAAAGAAACTAGTTGAATTGAAACAAAATGTCATTTTTTTCACCCAAGTGTTTCTGTAATTTATTTTTGTGAGAACTATCTCTCATTCAGCAACTTACGTCAAATTTATTGGAAATGTGCGAGTAAAACTGTTTCTGTAAGCGAATGATGCGAAAAGTTTTTCATTTTATCTGTCAAAACAATTCGCACATATTAAAGGCGTCGAAAAAGAAACATTTGAACTAAAAAGTAAAAACAAATACATAATTAAAACATATAATTAAATAAAATGTAATCAATCGCTTCATTTTATTTATTCAAATATTTTCCATTTTAATTAATTTCAGAAAATTTAAAGAATATCAAAAATATTTCGGCGATCGTTTTGTTCGGCAACTAACAACACCACACTAAACATTTAAAATAATATATAAATATATATGTCTATATATATATCTATTTTTTCTTATTTTAAATTAATTTTTTAATTTTTTTGATGATAAATTTTTACTTTTTCTACCAGCTGTTTACTTTTTGACAGATGTATTGGAAATTTCCATTAAAAACGTAATCAGTGTTGCTAGTACTCACTTTGTGTTACAGAAACACTTTTTTCTTCCAGGTCGAGAAACGGTGGAATTTTTTGTTTCATACTTTTCGCTGTGAAAACTTATCACTTTGAGTTACAGAAAGGACCTACATGTCTTCTTTGGAATTTTTTAATCTAACGGCCCGTTCACAAAACTGTCATACGTTAGAAGGCAATCGAATACTAGCCTAACGATAAAGCTCTAAATTGAGTTCATTTTCTTTTTTCGTTTGGAAGTAAAAGCTTCGTAATGAAATAAAGAGTGCTCTAAATAAAATTTGTAGTTGGATTTTCTTAAATAAAAATCAAACCTTTTAATATAAAAACTCTACAAAATACGCAAATATAATGACATATTATACAAAATCATTTAGCATTAAAATGTTTACTTAGTACTCGGGTCTTGCAAAATTATCGACTTTTTTCGGAAACCCTCCCATTAAAGATTTTACAGTTGCTTCTGATACCTTTTTGGAGCATGTGTTCCACCTGCGCTTAAAATCGGACATGTTCTTGGAAATCTTTCCTGTGTTCTTCAATTCCTTTTTTACCAGAGCCCAATACCTTTCCACAGGCCGAAGTTCTGGACAGTTAGATGGATTTGCCTCTCGTGGTACAAAAATGACATTATTCTTTGAGTACCACTCAAGTGCCTTTTTCCATAATGGCATGATGCCAAATCGGGAGAAAAAAATGTAGTCACTCTGTGCTCTCTTAAAAAGGGTAACAACCGTTTTTGTAGGCACTCCTTTATATAAATTTTTTTTATTGTTCCAGATGCCACAAATACTTTACTTCTTTTGCCACAACTGCAAATAGCTTGCCACACGAGAAACTTCTTAGGGAATTTTGTTTGCCGAACATTGCCCCGTTTATCAGCAACATAAAAATCTTGACCAGGAAGTTGAGAAAAGTCTGCCAGTACGTATGTTTCATCATCCATCACACAACAGGTGTATTTTTTTATAAAATCAGACTTCAATTTTTTCGCTCGATTTTTTGCTTCCAAGTTCTTTATAGCATTGCGATCTGGAACCTTTTGGACTTTGTATGTCTTCAGTCCAGCATAAGCTTTGACTCTATGTGCAAAATTCGTAGAACATTTCACCGTACGAGCTGCTTTTCTTAAAGAAGTGTTAGGCGCTCCTCGAAAGAGTCGCTCGACTTCTTTTGCCTTACTAATATCTGTAGAACCTTTTTTCCTCCCTGATCCAGGTTTTCTTTCAATGCTCAGGTTTTCCTTATACCGTCTGATAGCATAAGAAACCGTTCGAGGGTCAACTTTCAAATTTTTAGCTATTTTTTTAAAAGTCCATGACGGATTTTTTTGAAAAGTTTTAATTATATTTTCACGAACTTTTTTTTGCAGTTCATTTTGATTGAAATAACTATTGAAAATTAATAATTTCTAAAATAATAGTATCTGACATATCTATAGAAACTAACTTGATCAAAAAATAAATTATTTCTTGCACTATGGATAAATTTTGTCTAAAATAGTAAATGCATATTTTTTTTAGAACACTCTTTATCAAATAATAGTATTGCCATGAGATATTTTATTACCTTTCTGAAAGCTTTTCCTGTAAAATTTAAGACTTTTGTAAAATGATGTTAACCCTAAAATTAAATAAAATCAAAAATAAATAAAAACAAAAAATAAAAAAAAATTAACATTTTTCTTTTCAAAATTAAATTAAACATTTTTTTTAATGATGTTCTGGGTATGAGAAAGACAAGTATTAAGTAAAAAAGTTCGAGTTTTAGGAACAAGTTTCCAGATTTCAAGAGACCGGATTCCAAAGCAACTAGAAACGGTAGAACATTGTGACACTCCAGTGGCTCAATAGAGTTGCATACCGACGAGCACGTTCACCATTTCCTACACTCGGTCGAGTAGCTCTTACAAAGACTCTATTCTGAGACATCTATTGCGTAAGAAGATTTGAGTTTGGGAACGAGTTTCCTAATTTCGTTAGGGCACATTTCAAAGTAAAAACGATAGAAAAGTGTGAAAAGTCCAGTGGTTTAATAGAGTTAGATACCATGCTGTAATCAATGAGCACTTTCGCCCTCTCTTGCACTCTTACATAGATCCTATTCCGAAACATGTATTGCGTACCAGTGAAATACAACTCTCATGTATGGGCCGGTGCTTCAAAGTTTATTTTGGAACTTCTTGACCGAGTACAGGAGAGAGCAAAAGTGCTCATCGGTAACAGTAGGTCATCCAACTCTATTCTTCTATTGCTACTATTTCAGAATGTGCTCTAACAAAATCAGGAATCTCGTTCTTGATACATGAACTTTCTTATGCAATGCACGTCTATCTGTTAGAGCTCATCCTTTCGTAGTCGATTGACCAGTAGATACTCTACAGATAGACGATACGCTAGCCGTACAGTTCGTATGTAGAATTTCCTTCCTGCAGAAGTATTTCCAACCAGTTGCAATATAGGGATGTTTAAATCAATTATCCAGAAACAGTACCTATTCCCCCTCCCACAACCTTTTCCTAGTTTCAACACAATGCATTGTATTGTGTTCAGGTCCTAAACAAAAAAATTAAATAATCGTTTTTTGTTTCGTCCATACATTTCATTTACGAACCAAAATTTTAAAAGCTTTTTCTCGTTTCACTCAAAAAAAAAAATTCAAAAACCAAAAGTTCAATTTTTTCGTAAGTTAACGTACAATTTGAAAAAAATGTAGTTTCAAAAACAGGCTGTAAAGTATTAGTTAAGTTATTTACAATCACAACAAAAAATCAGGTATTTTGGGCGTGGGCCCCCCAACCTTAAATTTTCAAGGGATTATTTTTTAGTATTTCGACCAAATCTGGAGGTTGGCCCGAACCTTCAAGAAATTTTCCCCATATACACTATTGGCACACTAATATACATATATCAAGGTAAATAAAGGGATGACAAATACAAAATATAGAAAAATATACATATGTATATTTGAAGAAAATAAAGCAATAGGTCTCTGAAATAGAAGATGACAAAAATAGATCTTGCGAAGTTTTAAAATGTGTATAAGCTAATTTCATAATTTTCGATACTTTATTACCAACTACCAATTAGGTATCGGTAAAAAAAAGTACTCCTATCGGTCAAAAGTACTCATTAAAAAAAGTACATACACAGGAGCAATATTAATCGCGGCTTCTTAAAGAAAATTTATTTAAATTAATAAAAAAAAAAAATTTAAACATTTGTGTTTTTGTAAAATTAATTGTTTTCATAAAATGTTTAAATATAGGACCTCCAAAATCTAGTGTTTGGAAACTTTTTACAAAAAAAAAGCTTCATGCAAAAAATGTTTCAGAAGTGTGCTTTGCACAAGCATCCTTAATGTCACCCGGATTATGTTGAGCCTTCTAAGTCCCAGATGTCAATGTAAGTAAATTAAAGGAGTTCCAACAAAGTAATTTAATTTCAGGAGAAAACAAAGAGAAAATGATTATTGCGATTCCGCATCTGGCAGTTCGTTTACTACAAATGGTAAGACTCTTCATCAAAGCAAAATCAACGAGGCTTCACCATCAGTACCATTCAGTATACTAATAGACTTAGAATCACTTTCTGAGTCGATTTAGCGTCGTCCGTCTGGCTGGACGGCTGTCTGGCTGGACCACCATATAAACCATGTAATCAAAGTACAGGTCTCAATTATTAAGATAATTTGATGAAATTTGGCACAGATATATATTTTTTTTAATAGTGGGACCATGGCTATTGAAATTCGTCAAAATAGGTCCATTATTTATAGTACCTCCCATAGGTCCCACTTCCCGGAATTGATATTTTTTCCATAAATATCAATATTTTTTCATGAAATTGAATATACTGCTTATGTAAACCAAAATGTCGGTCCACATTTGACCATAGCTCCCATACAAACTCTTCTGTCAGAACGCACTAAATGAGACAAAAATCAGTAAAACGTTCGTAAATCTGAAGATAATGAGAATTTTGAGTTTATTTTTTGCATACATACATAATTTTTGTAAAAACTGTAATTTGCCAAATTTCGAGATAATCGGTCCACATTTGACCCTAGCTCTCATGTAAGTCTAAATGACGGAAACAGCTTAAATATATGTCTTTATACAGGAAAAAAACACCTTTGACCTTAGTGGTCAAGGGTATCGTATGGTCGGGCTTGACCGACTATAGGCCTTTCTTACTTGTTTTAAATGATTTTGTGACAATCGGCTGCCGGACACTTCAAATTTTTTGTATTAAAAAGCGCAAAGAATTGACAACTTAGCGTATTACTGAAGGGGAAGTTTTGTATCGATTGTAGCAGGACCTGTGCAAAAAGCCGGGTGATAAAAAATGCAATTCACTGTTTTAAAAAAAAAATTTTTGACAGCTCTTGACTACTTTTGCAATATATAGCTTTCCCATTAAAAATACGACAAATAGGAAAAAGATCAAAAATATCAAAAAAATTTAAATTTAGGGATTGACATATAATTGTGCATCATCGCCACCAACGGCTTTCATACGAATATGGGTGGAATCAATAGCTCCAATAACATTTTTAAATCCAGCAATTTCTATAAATTTCTCCAATGCGATAAATTGTTCTCCAACTAGTGTTGCGTGATGTAGGGGATGTTGGATATCAACATCGAACGGTTCTGATTGGTCTTAACTTGCTTATCCTTCATCTCAATTATGGATACTGATCTCCTAGTGGTATCACCTGGGAAACTGATTTCTCCCATAAAAATCATGGGTTAGAGCGTCGTACTAGTAACCCACTTCTGGAAAAAAAAAACAATTAAAATGCCACAATAAAAATAAAAACGGCCACCTCCAAATGTTAGAATTTTTGGCCTACGAAATTGGAGAATATGCGCAAAAATCGAAACGCTTTGATTTCTTAAATATAATCGGCCTTTAATATTAACAAACTTCGATGGAAAGACCAAGTAGAAGAAAATCTTTCAAAACTTGGCATAAGAAATTGGAGAATATGCGCACAAGATAGAAGCGCATGGAATTCTAAAATAAGCTCGGCCCTTGTTACAATAGGCCATTTAAGTAAGTAAATAAGTAATCTTAACAGGTTGTAAATACAGGCCATATAAGTAAGTACTAGTGTTGGTATTTTCATAAAGTCCTTGGCATTTTAGCAAAAACCTTCGTAACTTTAACGCATATTCGGTTCATGGCAGACTGAGAGAAGCCATGATATTTGACACAGTCATCTTGGAAATTATTGAGGCCCCAACATCTTAATGCTGCTAGGACTTGTATATATGCAACCACCGTTTTTTGTTTCTTTTCCTTTAAGGTCGCCTTGTACCAATTTTATCAACTTTTTGCAGTTTTATTTGGAAAACCTATATTTAAGATAATGTTGCGCATAGTCTTTCTGATTTTATATTTTACTACCCCAAGGGTAGGAATTGAAATTGAACTCCTAATTAAAAAATGATTATGGACTTAGCCTACACTTAGTGTAAATAGGGTTGCCAGACACAAATTCTGAAAAAGCTGGAAAAAAAAAGCTTGACAACCCAAAAAATAGCTGTACATTAAAAGTAAAAAACTTGCTTTATAATTTGCTTCAATGGATCTTTCAATTTTTGATAAACCGAATTGCGAATACCATAATTAACCGCAGCGATATCGAGAGAAAATGAAATCGTCCAAAATCTGAAACAATTTTCAACAGAAAATACATGCTACTCGCGTTTGTCGATGACATTGACATCATGGGACACACATTACGCGATTTGACTGCCGCCTTTTCAAGTATCAAGAAGGAATCTAATAAAATGGGCCAATGAATCAAAACAAAACTGCTGAGTTTCTACAAGCAGACAATCCTCAAGAATTGGAATGCATGTAATCGTTATGAACTATAGCTACGAGGCTAAAGAATTTGTTTACCTTGGTACCGCCATCAACATAAATAACGACATAAGTTTCGAAATCAAACGTAGAATCATACTTGCCAACAGATGATATTTTGGCATAAGCAAGCAAATAAGAAATAAAGCTCTATCTGTAAGAACATAAACTACGCTCTACAAAACGCTTATACTACCCGTGTTATGGTGTTGAATCATGGTGCACTTGTGCAGCCAGAGGAAGCTATTCTTGGAGTTTTTGAGAGGAAGAGTCTACAAAAATCTTTTTACTAGTTTGCATCAACAATGAATATCGACATTGAATGTACAATTAGCTGTATGAGTTATACGTTGACATTGACATAGTAAAACGCATCAAACAGCACCGGCTGCGTTGGCTGGAACATGTTGTGCGAATGTATAAAAATACTCCCCAGAAAATACGAATGAACACGTAAAAAAGGACGTCCGAAAATTCGATAAAAAGGCCAAGTAGAGGAAAATCTTTCAAAGCTGGAACTACGAATTTTAGCACATGAAATTCTAAATTATTCTCGACGCTTAACCTTAACAGGTTTTTGATTTAGGCCATTTAAGTAACGTGTATACACTGAGGAAATTTGATAGAGAGTAATTTTATTACAAAATAAATTTGATCAAGCAATCAATTAATCAACGAATAAATCACTTAAATAAAAAATACACTTTTGCAAATGTTTTTATTGCGTTCTTTTTGATAAAAATAGTTTTTCTTTAAAAATATTAAAAAAAATTTCAATTCTTCACCTTTCAGCTGGACAAATTTAATTTCAGCTTGACACTGGAAAACAAGCACTAAAAAAGCTGAACAATCCAGTCGAATCCAGCCTGACTGGCAACCCTAAATGTATCCCAAGAAGCAATTTGAGTAAATCTGGAAAATTTCCTTTGATTATAGCTCATTCGCATTGAGCTCGAAAACTAGTTAAAGTAGTTTTCGCCTAAGCACAAAATTGAAAACTTAAGTTTTCACATACAAAACGAAAACTCCTTCCGTATGAGTTTTCAACGAAAACTTATTTGAAAACTATTAAAATGCCGATACAACACAAAGTTCATACCATTTATTACAACTCTATTTTAGAAAAATGGGAAAATATCAAAAATAAATGTTAGTGTAAAATAAAATATAAAAAAAAACAATAATTTTCATTTTAAAAATTTCTGAAAAAACATTATAAAAGTGATAAAAAGTTATTATTTTATTGTGTTTTAATGAAATCTAATAAGTCGAAAGCAGTTGGTGTTCGATTTTAAAAAATAATCGCGAGTAATAAATAAATTTATTCCGAAAACTTATGAAATGCCTAATTTCCATAATGTGAATGGTAAAGTTTTCGATGGTGTTTTCATTTTCGAAAACACCTAAAAACTTATAGTGTGAATGGGCTATTAGATGGAATTGTATTTTAAATACTACTGAAAACAGCTCCGAAAATAAAATAAACGGCGTTGTTACATTTTCACAAATTTTGTGTACGGGATCGCAATTGAGTAAGTTTGGGTAACTGCGTACGAATTTGATTAGTTTCGTTATCGTGCAGGAACACAACTAATATAAATTTAAACTTTGTTTACATTTTTTTATGATTATGATTGACAACTGACTATGTTAAATTCAAACAGTTACTGTGTAAGTATAGCATTCCAGTTAATTTTGTAAGTGTAAAATTGAATGACCACGCCTTAATTAACAGGAATACGCCGTTCAAAGGTTTTCAAATATGCAAATGAGGTACAAAAAAAAAACTAACATCTTAAATTGCATCATCCCTAAAAACAGTTAATAGCTAAAAGTACCTACACACACCAAGCAATTTACAACAAAAAAGGGGTGTAAAAGTAAACATTTTTATATTTTAAATTTGGACACATGTAAATTATGCTGACAGAATCCAAAGAAATTAACACACGCATACATTCACAAATCCATTTGCAATTTGAAAAATAAACAAAAAAGCAATAAAAAAAGATAAATAAACTTATTGACAGAACAAAAATAACATGAAGTCACTCTCTCACGCTAATATTGAAGAAACAAACACAATGAATCAGCAAAAGCAACAGAACAGACATAATCTACTGCACAAAAATGGCAAACAATCACTTACGGTACTGTACCCAACGCTGATTGTATCGGAAGGAAAAAATAAATGAAAATCGTAAAATAAGAAAAGCTATAAGAACCACCACTTTTTTATACACAACATTTTTTTTACCTTTTTAAATACACACACAATTTCCCCTAACTCTCTTCCCCGCTGAGAGCAAACAATTTTTCCTACCACACTCTCTCTTTCCCCTCTTCGAGAGAGTGACCTTTACAAATTTTTAGGTTGTTTTCTTGATTGTTTTTGCTGTTGAAATGTTATTGTTGGACTCTTTACGCGCATGACTATTTAAATGGCGTTGGTCGAAGAAGTAGGAGAAGAAGAAGAATACGAAAATGAAGATATACATAATGTAAAACAGACAAAAGTAAAAAAAAACAACAAAACGAGAAAAATTAAAAATGAAGTAAATACGATAAATGTTTGTATTTATTGAAAAAGATTACAAATGCATATGGCGACACAGTTCGGTACTGCGTGAAAGATAACATTTTCACAATGAAGTTCTAAGTCATCATCTACGATCTACAATATGGTAGAATAGGGGATAGAAAAATTAAATAAATTTGTTGTTTCAAATGCGCATTATAATAAATTCAATACTTTTATATTTTATTTTTATATTTTGAACCAACACTCAGGGGATGGCAACTAATTATGCATTGCATTGTGATTAGAGATGGGTTAAGACCTGGATATTTATTCAACGCTTGGTATTTACCCATTTATACCCACTTTAATACCCGGGTATTTATCTAATTTCGGGTAAATACTCATTTGAATAACAAATGCTCGTTATTACGTAGAGTAACAGAAATGTGAACATTTTCGAATTTATTTTGAACATAACAACTTAGCGAAATTTAAGCTCAAACATATTTAGTTACACTCCAGAATGTATCGGGTGTTTTTTTATTGAGGTATAGAACTTTAAGTTGGCATCACTTTTTTAACTGGCGGCCATTTTGTCAGCTGTCAAGTGATTAATATTTAGTTTGGTTTGCCATTTCATCATGAACAGGTTGACAAAAGAACAACGCTTGTAAATCGTGCAAATTTATTTCGAAAATAATGGTTCAGTTCGCGAAGTTTACCGCAAGCTCCGTCCATTTTATGGTCGACATAATCGTCCATCAGAGCAATTAATTCGGTTAACCATGGATCGTTTTCGCACTACGTTTACTCTATGTGATAATACACATCCGCAGCGACGTCGAACAGTGCGCAACGAAGAAACAATTGCCGCTGTAGAGCAAAGTGTTGAAGAGGACCCGAATGAATCGATTCGCCATCGTGCACAGCAATTGGAGCTTTGTCCATCAACTTTATGGAAGATTTTGCTTGCGACTTTACAAGATCCAGCTTGTGCAAGAATTAAAGCCGCGAGACCATGCAATGCGTCGTGATTTTGGTGTATGGGCCGAAAATGAGATTGATCTCGATGCTGATTTTCATCGCAAAATTTTGTTCAGTGATGAGGCTCATTTTTGGTTGAATGGCTACGTCAACAAGCAAAATTGCCGCATTTGGAGTGAAGAGAATCCACATGAGACCCTTGAGACGTCATTACATCCACAAAAACTGACTGTTTGGTGTGCTCTATGGGCTGGTGGAGTCATTGGGCCATACTTCTTCCGAAATAATGCTGGAGAGTCAGTTACCATAAATGGAGACCGGTATAGAGCCATGATAACCGACTATTTTGTTCCCCAATTGGATGGCATGAATGTGGATGAGTTGTGGTTCCAACAAGACGGCGCTACATGCCACACAGCGCACGTCATAATTGATTTATTGAAGGAAACATTCGATGAGCGCATAATTTCGCGGAATGGACCTGTCAATTGGCCACCAAGATCGTGCGATTTGACACCACTGGATTATTTTCTTTGGGGATATGTGAAGTAGCTCGTCTACGCCAACAAACCAGAAACGTTAGGGGACTTGGAAGCCAACATTCGTGGCGTTATTGCCAACATACGGCCCCATATGCTCGAAAAAGTAGTTGAAAATTGAACCTGTAGAATTGGCTTTATTCGAGCCAGCCGCGGTGGCCACATGCCCGAAATCATATTTAAACATTAATGGCATAAAATTATCCTTCCAATAAAGCCAAATTGATGGACATTAAAACGATTTTCTTGTGTTTTATTTCAATTCGAAGTTCTATACCTCTAAAAAAAACACCCATTATTTGTAAGCTCGAATCGAATGATTTTCATAAACACAGGGTATATTTCGTGTTTGATACAATTAAAAGTAAGCTTGAATTAGATTTTGCTTCAACTATGATTCTGAGCGATTCCGAAAAAACTGAGCTATCAACCATTTTGAATATATGTACTTATTTAAATGGCCTATATCAACAAACTATTTAGGTCAAAGGCCGAGCATATTTTAGAATTTCATGCGTTTCTATCTTGTGCGCATATTCTCCAATTTCTTATGTCAAGTTTTTAAAGATTTTCTTCTACTTGGTCATTCATCGAAGTTTTGGATGGCCTCTTCTACGAGTTCCCTCAGGATCATTATCAAACACTTTTCTTGCCGGAGTATTTTCATCCATTCGCACTTCATGTCACAGCCAACGCAGCTGCTGCTGCTTAATGCGTTTTACTATGTCTATGTCAGCGTATAACTCATACAGCTCATGGTTCATTCGATGTCGATACTCATTGTTGACGCAGACTGGTCCAAAGATTTTTCGTAGGATTTTCCTTTCAAACACTCCAAGGATAGCTTCATATGCATGTGCAATTACCCATGATTCAGCACCATACAATAACACGGGTAGTATAAGCCTATATGTCTGCCTGAAGAAACCAACAGTTTTTATACCCTTCACGACCATAGGTGGAAAGGGTATTATAAGTTTGTGCTGATGTATGTAATGCAAAGAAATTTTTGTCTTAGATCCACCTTTTAGTATACCAATAGACTTAGAATCACTTTCTGAGTCGATTTAGCGATGTCAGTCCGTCCGTCTGGCTGGCTGGACCCATATTTGATATAATTTGATAAAATTTGGCACAGATAATTTTTTGACAGTGGGACCATGGCTATTGAAATTCGTCGAAATCGGTAAATTATTTATGGTACCTCCCGTAGGTCTCACTTCCCGAAATTGATATATTGGCCACAAATATCAATATTTTCTCATAAAACAAATACTGCTTATGTCAACCAAAATCACTGTATCAAATTTCGTTGAAATCGGTCCACATTTGACCATAGCTTCCATACAAAATCTTCTGTCAAAACGCACTAAATGAGACAAAAATCACTAAAACGCTTGTTAATCTGAAGATAATGAAAATTTTGAGTTTATTTTTGGCATATGTAACAACTATAATCAATTTGACAAATTTCGAGATAATCGGTCCACATTTGACCCTAGCTCTCATATAAGTCCAAATGACGGAAACAGTATAAATATATAAGTTTTGAGAAAATGTTTGTATGGTGGCAAAATTCAGCTTATATTTGTCTTTATTCAGGAAAAAAAACACCTTTGACCTCAGTGGTGAAAGCTATCGTATAGTCGGGCTTGACCGACTATAGCACTTTCTTACTTGTTTTTTTATTTATTTACAGCTAGACCCATTTTGTTTGATTTCTGGAAAAGGCGGCAGTTACCTCGCGTAAAGTGCATCCCATAATATCAATATCATCGGGAAACGCGAGTAACATGTGTTTTCATTTGAAGATTCAACCAGTTGTATTAACTGCTGCGTCTCGCAAGATTTTCTCTAACACGATGTTGAAGAGATCACATGCTAGACTACTACCTTGCCTGAAACCTCGTTTAGTTATAAAAGAGTTAGTTAGTGTCATCCTGCATAACTTTATTAGCTTCGTGGGAATGCCGAACTCAGACATTGCTTTAAACACCTTCTTCCGTATTGGGCTGTCAAAATCTGCTTTGTATTCAACAAAGAAATGGTAGGTATCAATTTGTTTCTCTTGGGTCTTCTCCAGGATTTGACGTAGAGTAAATATCTGGTCAGCGGTTGATTTACCTGGTCTAAAGCTACATCCAAAATGTTTCTTTAATTTTGGGCTTAAGCCTTTCTCACAGTATGGTCGA
The DNA here is from genome assembly GCA_933228675.1 of Stomorhina lunata. NCBI lineage: Eukaryota > Metazoa > Arthropoda > Insecta > Diptera > Rhiniidae > Stomorhina > Stomorhina lunata. The sequence goes on along the minus strand of OW121743.1, from coordinate 36,675,030 downwards.
TAGAATCTTATATGCAATTGAGAGAAGCCTTATCCCTCAATAATTTGCACATACAAAAAGGAGATAGCTCCTTTTTTGTGCATAGGAGAAAGGTCACTAAGATTCCAATCATCTGGCATGTATCTTTCTGACCATATTGCTTCTATAAGTTGGGACATAAGCCTTATCAACTCATCACCTCCGGCCTTAAGAAACTCTGCTGGCAGACTATCGGCACCCGCAGTTATTGTGATTCTAACCTCTTTTTGGTTCGGTGGTGGACATAAAGCGCCGTCATCATTGGTTTGTTCAGGCGTGTCATCTTGATCGCTTTCATTTGATACCAACAATTTGAAAAAGTTTTCGTTTCACAGTTTCAGTACGTTTACAGCATCCGCTTCCTTGGTCGTCCTTGCAGAAGAAAATACAATTGCTTAAACCATCCATTTGGTGTTTAACTTTTTGATAAAATTTGCGCACTTCATTACGACTCTTATATAACTCAATCTCCTCGAACACGCGTCTTTCCATTTCTCTCTTTTTTCTTCGGAATAGGCGTTTCTCTTCCCTCTTCTTCTTCTTTCTCTATATCTTTCTAAAGTACGACGAGTAACTACTGACTGCAGGGTTGTCTTGTAGGCTGCATTTTTCGCCGCAGTGGTATCGCGGCGCTCCTCGTCATACCAAGAGTTTTTTGGAAGAGGGTTTTGGAACCCTAAAACAGTTTTTGCAGCAGTTTTCATAGAGCTGGCAATATGTTGCCATAGAGCACTGATGTCGTTGGGAGTTGAAATATTTTCTCCGAGTAAATGGGCTATTATTAGATGGGATTGTAGCTTGGCGGTGTTAAATTTCCATTGCGATTCTGTCTGCATGTTTCGTGACACACTCAGGCGTGTTCTCACCTTGGCTGCAACGAGATAGTGATCGAAGTCCATATTGGCTCCCCGAATTGTACGCACATCCAGTACGCTTGATGAGTGCCTTCCGTCAACTACAGTATGGTCTATTTGATTTCTTGTCATTTGATCGGGAGACACCCACGTAGCTTTGTGTATTCTACGGTGTTGAAATTTGGTGCTACTCACTACCATATTTCGAGCAGGCGCAAAAGAGACCAACCTTATACCATTGTCAGATGTTACGCTGTGGAGGCTGAATTTACCGATTGTGTGCTCAAAGCAACTTTCCTGACCAATTATTGAGTTAAAATCACCCAGTATTATTTTTACGTCATGATTAGGGCAGCTATCATACACTTCCTCGGGATCTTCACCTTTATCCTCTGTGGGAGCGTGAGCACAAATTAAACTCAGATAGAAGTATTTGGCTTTTACCCGTATTGTTGCTAACCGTTCATTAACTTTTTTTAGGTTAAATAAATTACACTTGGAGAATAAATAATGAAGAGATTCCCAACTGAACAAAGAACCAAAATAATAAAATTTTAATATTTAAATCAGAGATTACTTATTTTAAACCCAATGGTAACTTTGGTCCACCCTGTATATATTTATTAAGGCCGTTCCAATGTGAAACATAGGGCCCTTATAAAGATATTCCGTTTGAATCTACTTTGTGATAATCATTTCACCCCATGATGCTTCCTTAAGGATTCTTATCAATGACAGTACGAGTGATGTCATTAGTTGGTTTAGGGAGGGTATTAACAATCAAATTTCATTTACGCCTTAAAATTTCTGTTTGCAAAGCAACTCGATTCGTTACTGACCATTAGTCGGCGTTTGATATAAGTTTGTCAAAAAAATTTAAGTATTCTTTTCGGACAGCTCTTAACAAACACTTGCATTTTACATACATACATCATGAGGAGATGCGTTTCAAGTCTCGTAACCATAGAGTATTCACATTGTAGCAGGTGCACCAACACAACGGCTTCTTCCTTGTGGATTCCAACGAAAAGCTTGTCGAGCAATGTTGGTATTTGGCCTTCGAATTGTGTGGCCTATCCACCGCCATTTCCGTTAAGTAGATCTCAACACACATATAGGATTTGCCTTAAGCATTTGTTTGCAAAGGTTTGCAGAGGCTTATCGATGGCATCATGAGGAGCTGCGTTTCAAGTCTCGCAAACAGAGTAGAGTGAACTTCACATTTGAGTTAAATGTTTTTATCTTTGTGGGTTTGAATTCTTCCATAGGCTTCATAAATATTTTTATTTAAAAATTTGTCAATAGGTGGAACGAAACATGTTTTTACTAAGAAATAATAAGTAGTTTGATAACTAATCACCAAACCTAAAAGAGAAAAATTTTATCGGAATCTATAGAGCCTAAAACCATTTCGATCGGAATTCAATTATGGAACTGTTTTAATTCCGAACTTACTTAAATTGCCTATATTTACAAACTATTAAGGTCACATTCCAAAAATATTTTCGAAATCTATGCGCTTCGATTTTGTGAACATATTCTCCAATTGCGTAGGCCAAGCTTTAAAAGATTTTCTTTTACTTGGTCTTCCCATCGAAGTTTCGCACGTCTTCTTTTGACATTAGGGGTGACCGTTTTTATTCTAAATTAAGCTTTTTCGTCCTAACCCATATTTTTATCGTTCTTATGGGAGAACTCGCGGCAAATGTTATCTAACTACATTAATTAACGGGTGTTAACTCAGTTCTCCGGATGATACCACGAGGAGGTCCCTGTCCACAGTTGAGATAAAAGATAATCAAGATATGTCCGGGCTTACCAAGTTAAGACCAATCAGAACCGTTGCTTGATATCCAATACTCCCACAAGAATAAACAATTACTTCTTGTCAAAATTTAAGCGCTTTGATTCGACACTTATACATCTTAATTTCCTTAAACACACGTCTCTCCATTTCTATATTTTTTCTTCGGAATTCCCTGCTTTTCCACACAATAACTACTGACTGCAGAGTTGCCATATAGGTTTCATTCTTTTTAGTAGTGACATTGCGGTACTCCTCGTCAATGCGGTTTGGTACCCTAGTACAGCTTTTGCAGTAGTCTTCGTGGGGAATTAGAAATGAATGAATGATAAATTGAATTATTCGTTGAGAGTAATCGGTGGCTATTTGTTGAGATTGTAGCTTTGTGACGTCAAACACTTATATTGCTTTCTGCTTTCTCATACTAGTACTTTTTTTTCTAGAAGTGGGCTACTAACCCAACTTCTAACCCATATCTTTATAGGTTTTATGATTTAACGCTTGGCACATGCTCTCGCATATATGGTTCTTTGTACTTCACATTCGAGTTGTATATTCGTAACTTAGTTGTTGTTGATATTTGCCGGAATTACCAAATAGCTCGGAGAATGCCGAATGCAGATTTTGACTGGTTAATATGCGATCCACATCAGCGCCATCTTTTGTAGATACCAAAATTTCAAGGTAATTGAAGGTACCTACACATCCAACAACCTCGTAATCCACAATGATGTTTGTTGACAGGTTTGCATAACCTCCAGGAATAATCTTTGTCTTGGTAATATTGATTTCCAGCCTAGCTGCCCGATATTTAACAGTGATTGCGTTAGTATTTTCTTGAAGGTTGCCTGATACATACGTCCTCAGCATAATTCTAGTCCTTGAGTTGTTAAAGGATGTCTATTTTCGATTACAAGGATAAATACTATAAATACTCTAGTAGTGACTTCGAACGGATTTGACAATTTACCCTCGTGTAGGATTTGACATTTAAAATCCACGTACATTGCCCGAATTAAGAGGCTGTTCACAAATTACACAATGCTCTTGGGGGAAGGGGTATGAGTTTTGTTACGCTGGAAGAATTGCGTATGTGTATTTCTATTAAAATGTGTTACACAGGTGAAAGGTAAAAATCTGCGAAAATAGCGTTACGTAATTTTAAAACAGCCCCTAGGTTCAGAATTGTTGTTGGCATGTTAAAATTTTCTTAAATTCTACATAGATAGCTTCTGTTGACACTGTTAAACGCCTTCATAAAGTATATAAACGCTTGGTAAACGGCGGTGAAGAATTGGAAGAAATGTTATACGCCTGTATTTTTACTAGTATACCTTCATTAAAGAAGGTTGGCAGAGTTTCTTCTTCCCATATTTTACATACAAATAGATGCCATAGTCTCGCCGATTCTTCAACACCACATAATAGCATCTCCGCTGAGATATTTTCATTAACCTGGGCCTTGTTTAAGGCTTTAACAATACTACTTGTATTGTTGGTGTTAATCTGATAATAATCACGGCGACCCGAGTAAAGAAACACAGTATTTTCATTTCGTACCTCCCCTTGCCCTATGCATCTAACTTTTTTGGAACGCGACAAAACTTTTATAATTTTCATAATTTCGTATAACGTGCGCACGTTCCACGTCGCAAACTTTAAGCTTTCCTTCATGCCTATATTTGGTTTAATAGTCCGATATCATCGGATAGAATTGGTTTCATTAATTAGAATATTCTCGCATAGATTAGGCACTTCCAAAATCCTTGTGCCAGCTGTCGTAGCAGGGGAATTTCTCTCATGATTACCCCTTGAAGTATTATATTATTTAATTATGTTTATGCTTAAAACATCGTAAGTGATAAGTCGATGGGTGATGGGTTCAAAGTCACCAGCCACGTTTGTATAGCGAGCCGTTAACTTTAACACCCTTTAAAGTACTGAGCTAATATGTGCCGCAATTTCCCCAATAAGAACTTCAAAAACATGGGTCTAGGAAGTCGGGCTAGTAACCCACTCCTAGAAAAAAATTACTATGAAAAAGCAAAAAAGAAGAATTAAAACGGCCCCTCCTAACGGCTATGGCAAACGAAAAAAGGACTATGATTTAAGGATCAGCACCTGGAACATCCGAACCCTCTACCGAGGAGGTGCTTTGACTCAGTTGATGGATGTTCTCGAGGAATATAAGTGTGATCTAACTATATATAAGTGTGATATAATAACCTATATTATATACAGCTGCCATGAGAGTAAGCATTAATTTGGTTGCGGATTCATAGTTAGCAAAAAATGCGAAACCTAGTCTCCAGATTCACCCCAGTTAATGAAAGATTAGCAACAATAAGTGTCAAAGCAAAATACTTCTATCTGAGTTTAAAGATGATCTGAGTTTGAAGATGAAGAGGGAAGGAGGAAAGAGGGAGTAGTGTTCGTGGACATTTGATTTAAATTTTTTGATGTCATAGATGAGCGGAAAAATTTCTGAGGGAAGTTTATTCCAAAACTCTTTTCCAAAAAGTAGTATGACGAGGAGTGCCGCGATGCCACTGCTGCGAAAAATGCAGCCTACAGGGCAACCCTGCAGTCGGTAGTTACTCGTCGAACTTTAGAAAGATATAGAGAAAGAAAGAGGGAAGAAAAACGCCTATTCCGAAGAAAAAAAAAAGAGAAAAATGGAAAGACGTGTGTTCGACGAGATTGAGTTATATAAGAGTTGTAATGAAGTGCGTAGATTTTATCAAAAAGTTAAACACCAAACGGATGGTTTTAGCAATTGTACTTTCTCCTGCAAGGATGACCAAGGAAACCTGGTAACGGATGCTGAAACCGTACTAAGACTGTGGAAGGAGCACTTTTTCAAATTGTTGGTATCAAATGAAAGCGATCAAGATGACACGCCTGAACAAATCAATTAAATGTCCACCACCAAACCAAAATGAGGTTATAATTGCAATAAATCCACTAAAAAATAACAAAGCTGCGGATGCCGATGGTCTTCCAGCACAGCTTTTTAAGGCCGGAGGTAATGAAGGAATATGGTCAGAAGAATACATGCCAGACGATTGGAATCTTAGTGTCCTTTGTGCCCTGTGCACAAAAAAGGATATAAAACTGTATGTGCAAATTATAGAGGGACCATACTGTGCGAAAGGCTTAAGCCCAAAATAAACGAAATAATCGGGACGTACCAATGTGGCTTCAGACCAGGTAAATCAACTACAGACCCGATCTTTACTCTACTTCAAATCCTGAAGAAGACCCAAGAGAAAGAAATTGATGCGTATCATCTCTTTGATGACTACAAAGCAGCTTTTGACAGCCCGATGCGAAAGAAGGCGTTTGAAACAATGTCTGAGTTGGGCATCCCACGAAGCTAATAAAGTTATGCAGGATGACACTAACTAATACAATATCATCTGTTAAGATAGGTAAGAACCTATCAGCGGTTTCAGGCAATGCGAGAGAAAATCTTGCGAGATGCAGCAGTTAATACAACTGGAACAATCTTCAATAGAAAACATATGCTACTCGCGTTTTGCCGATGACATTGATATTATGGGACGCACTTTACGGGAGGTAACTGCCGCCTTTTCCAGTATCGGGAAGGAATCAAACAAAATGGGTCTAGTTGTAAATGAATCAAAAACAAAATTGATGGTTTCTTCAGGCAGACAGACCACTAGAATTGGATCACATGTGTCCGTAGAAAACTATAGCTTCGAAGTTGTAAAAGAATTTGTATATCGTTGTTAAAGTTCACAGCGGTGCCGAGATCCACTGTGAACATCAACGATATAAGCTTTAAAATTAAACGTAGAATAATACTTGCCAATCGATGCTATTTTGGCCTAAGCAACCAGCTAAGAAATAAAGTCCCCTCCGTAAAAACTAAAATTACGCTTTATAAAACGCTTATACTACCCGTGTTATTGTATGGCGCTGAATCATGTTAAGGAGCTTAGTACAATATACCGTGACCTATCCAACAGAATAAAAAGGTCTGCAAGGAGGGACAAAATAATGTGCGTAGATTAACACGCAAGCCAAGCTGAGTCAGCTGCAAGTAAAGGCGACATGAGGACCTTATACAATATATCAAGGGCGTTTTGCGGCAAACCTACCTACACCAACAGTCCCACCCTGAGTAGTAGCGGTACGGATGAACAATTAATACGATGGATGGAACTCTTCCAGTCAACATTAAACAATCCCATTGGATTAGAAGCGCTGACGAAAGTGCAAAATGAAATCAACCATGACTGTTTATTCAATGGAATTTCAGACAGCCCACCAACAATACAAGAAGTAAAGAATGCAATTAAAAGCCTCAAGCGCAACAAGGCAATATATCAGCGGAAATGCTTTTATGTGACGTCGAAGGATCGGCGAGACTGTGGCACCCATTTGTACGTAAAATATGGGAGGAGGAAGCTCTGCCAGCCTCCTGGAATGAAGGTATACTAGTCATAATACTAAAAAAGGGTGACTCCAAAGACTGCAATAACTACAGGGGAATAACACTTCTTCCAATACCGAGCAAAATACTAAGTCGAGTAATTTTGAATAGAACGTCTGATGCAGTTTCTGAAACACTCAGCTAAAATCAGTTTATGTTCCTAGTGAATAGATCTTGTGTTGATCTAATCGACACAGTAAGAATAGAACAGGAACAATGTAATGAATTCCACACCCCCGTTTACCTAGCGTTCGACACTGTCAATAAGAGCTATCTATGCCAACGAAAATTCTGAACTTAATTCGTGCAATGTACGTGGACTTTAAATGTCGGGTTCTACATAAAGGTAAATTGTCTAATCCGTTCGAAATTACTACTGGAGTAAGACAAGGATGTATCTTATCACCCATACTTTTTATCCTTGTCATCGACAACATAATTCGCGCGGCACTGAATGGTAGACGTGGTATTAAATGGACACCCTTTAAACAACTTGAGGACTTGGAATACTCCGATGACGTATGTCTTCTAAGCCAAAGCTCAGGTCACCTTCAAGAAATCACTAGCGCTATTACTGTTGAATCTCGGGCAGCTGGGCTGGAAATCAATACTTCCAAGACAAATATTATGCCTGGAGGCTATGGCGCAAACCCGTCGCCACACATCAATGTGGATAACGAGGTTATTGGATGTGTAGGTACCTTTAATTATCTTGGTAGTTTGGTATCTACAAAAGGTGGCGCCGATGAGGATATTGAGTCGCGTATTAATAAGGCAAAATCTGCATTCGGCATTCTCCGAGCTATTTACGGCTGCGAAACCCGGAAACGCACAAATGTCATCGATAAGCGCCTTTGCAAACAAATGCTTGCGGCAAATTCTTAATATATGGTGGCCAAATCGCATAAGAAATGAAGATCTACTAAACGCTACAAATCCCTTCGTCTATAGAGGTATGTCAACGGAAATGGCGGTGGATAGGCCACACACTACGAAGGCTAAATACCAACATTGCTCGACAAGCGCTTCGTTGGAATCCACAAGGAAGCGGCCGTCGTGTTGGTGCACCTGCTAGAACGTGGAGAAGGTCAATTGATGCGGAGTTACAAGCAGCAAACTATTCATGGAATGATGTATGCCTAACATCTCACAATAGAGTTCGACATAAAATGATGGTTGAGGCCCTATGCTCCACTGGGAGTCAAGGATAACAGAAGAAGAATCATGGGTAATTGAACAGGCAGATGAAGCTATCCTTGGAGTGTTTGAGAGGAAAATCCTACGAAAAATCTTTCGACCAGTCTTAACGAGACTCAAATTTCACAGAAATCCTTTAGGACACAATTTTCTGGTAAACTTGGCATTCAAAATGTCTTTTGCATACCAATATTCGACTTATCATATTATTATATAACATTTAACCGTCACTGTCTTAAAAAAAATAAATCAAGTGGTCGTCATGTTAATAAATTCACTAAACAACAGCAGCAAAAATTCTAAGACAAGCAATCATTTTTAATTTAAAAACGTTGCCTTTGTTTATTGTCTAAAAATGACTGAAATATGTTTGAACATGAGAGTGTATGTACGTGTGAATTAATGTAATGAAAAAACACACAAAAATAAAATGAATTGAATGCTTCATGCTTGATATTTATTGATAAAAAAAACCAAATGAAATAAAAAAAAACACACACAATCGTTGTGAGTTGTGCGCAAGTTATTAAAATTCAAACCAACAACAAAATAAACACGACAAAAGAAATAATACAAAAGTTTAATGAAGGCAATCGTCTACAAAGAAATTCACACACTCCAACTCATACATACATAGATATGGACAAACACAGATACATTCGAACACTCGGTTACGAAAACTAAATAAAAGATGAAAGAATCTTTATCAACAATATGAAATCTTAATGCAAGGAACAAGACTTGGAAACCCAAAGAGGGATGGAGGGAAGCGAAAGAGGCTTAAGGAAAAAAAAAACTTAACAAAGCAACTACAAAATGTGGTTGCTTGCTGGCTGATAAATGTGGCTGTTTGTCTGGCTGACTGTGTAGCTGACAGCAGCTGCTGCCGGTAATGTGAAAAGAAAACAACAAAAAATAAAACGAAATTTTATGGCATTTTTTCTTTCGTTTCTACAAAAACTACCTACTTGACTGCTTCCACATCTACCACCACCACCGAACAACCACTTACACACACATTACCCACCACCACACACAAACAAAAAGACATACCACTTTTTTTGTTGCTTTTTCTGCTGTACACGAAGCTATTTTTAATTTTCACTAAAAATAAGCTATAGATTATCAACCCGTATGAAAGAAAGAAGAACCAAAAAAATAGTCATTAGCATTCGTTGTGCTCTAGGTAGGGCAGAAGAGAGGTAGAAACAGATATTTGTACAAAAGAAAGAAAATGCTATGTGTGTGTGGGAAAGAGAAAGATATGTGTGATGTTCTGCTCGTTTAACATGTATTTTGTTATACACAATTTATAAAACAAAAGGTCGAAAGAGCGAGAGAGCGCAACAGAATGAAAAAACCAGTTATTGAGAGAGAAAAGTATGAATTTGCTTTAATTTAACATAGAGTTGCCGTTTAGTACGTGTTTGATAGCTAGATAGATTGGTCGTTTCGGTTGGAATGCGTTTTTGTGTTTAACAGTGTAAAAAAATAATAAAATGCTATAAAAAATATAATGTGTATTGAAAAAAGAAACCTACAAGCTTATTTAAAAATTGTTTTAAAAAAATTAAATTAGTGGCCATGAATAAGTTTCTTTACAACTTTAGTGGGTTTACATAAGTGCAGCCAGCTCTTCTACTCATCTACCCAACATCTTCGTCATCACAATCAATCATCAGTTTTGTCAATGTTAATTAACAACAAAATACGCCCGTGTTCATAAAACAGCTATACAGGTGCTTCACCTTAATTTAATATTGTTATATTAAAAAAATAATTTATTGTTTAATTTAAATTTAACAAAAAACCCAGTCAGTAAAACTTTCGAAAAACGCCTGAAAAAAGAAAAAAAAACTAATATTAAATTAAAAACACCACCTTAAGCTACAACTACATCAACACACTGCATTTAATGTATACACACACAAAAGCGAATTGAATATTTTTTTGAATGTTTTTTCTTTTGACTTTTTTTTACCCTAAATTTTGTGGTTGTGTTGAACTTTCAGTTTAAGTTTTTTTACAATTTTTTTTCGTTGAAAATCATTTGTTGTGTGTTAAACTTTATTTCACAAAAAAAGTGTCAGACTTAAATTTTTAAAAAAGTTTCGAAATACAAATAAAAAGAAGAAAAAGAAAATTGAAAAAAGGAACACTATGATGATGTTGCATGCTTTAATAATTTCATTTCGTTTAAATTCGATTTTATTTTAAACGATGGATCGTCGTGCTTTAAAAGTTTATCCAAGAAGGTATTATTTTTCATAAAATTATGTTTATTTTGTTTATTAATGATTTGCTTTTAATTAAAAAATTGTAAATGTATCTTTTTTTTTCATTTGTATTTTACTTGTAGTTATTTCACTTTGTTAAATGTCTGTTTTCTTTAGTTAGTTTTTTTTCCACTACATTTCTCTCTCATATTCTCTTTTGTACTATATGTTTTTGTGTATTTTGTTTTCTCTAGCTCTTTGTATTGTTTTGGTTTTACGTATACACACACACACATACTCTCTAAATAAATTTTACTCTGTTTTCTTCTGTTACTTTGCTTTAAGCGCTCATTTCTCTTTTGTATTATTGTTTTTATTTTGTCATGTGCAGCAAACACATAAAATTCATACGCAGAGTTGTATTTTTTGTAACAGTACGAGTTCTTGAAGAAATTTAGATGATATTTTAGAAATTTTTATTATTTTAATAAACATTTTTGAGAAAAATTAATACTTTATAACTATTAGAGTATTAATAAGATCTGTTATCTAGGCGTAAAAATTACAGGTACATAGAGGTCGAAAAATTACTAATATTAATTCAAAAAATCTTAATTTTGTTTTGTTGTATGTATATAATTATTTTTCTTTTTTAAAATAATGATGACTAGATGAAAGATTTCGCTGGCTTAAAATACAAAGGCTTTAAGTCTATATATAAATTTACAGTAAGACAAGAAACAATATTTTTTTTTGCAAAAAATATTAAAGATTTATGAATTTTTTATAAAAACTTAAAGCTTTTTTCATGTCATAAAAATCATTGCAGTCAATGAATTTTTCCTTTTTAAACATTACTGCACTAAAATCTTAATTTCTAATTAAAGTGGACTTAAGAATTAAGATATTAAACCAGACTTTGAGATATTAAACCAGAAATTTGTATTTGTAACTAATTAAATATTCGTAATGTCTTTTAGGGTCTGAACAATACAATGAGCTTAGGGGTATAGTTTAACTTGCTTATAAAAAGGTTGGTTGATTTCTAAAAGGAATATTCAATATCGTAAATTCGAAACCAATTTGTCAGGTAGAGACTTCTTTTACACTCAGAAAAATTATTGCATTAGTATATACGAAATACAGGCCTGTGATGTAAAATTTGTATGATAACTTAATGAAAAATTTAAAAATTTTATATTATGAGCTTAGAGGATATTTAAATAAAGCATAAAGATAAGAATATGACCAAGAATATATCAAAACTGTTCGTTCTGATAACAACTCTGCTGCAGCCATAAGAGAGCTGGATAAATATCTTAATGAATAATATTTGGGAAGGACACAAGATCAATTGATATGGTGGAATAAGAAGAAGTTGTATCCACGAGTATATACTTTCGCGCTTGAAAGGCAGTGGCAACTTCTGTTTTTTTTTATTATTCACTTTTTTATATCAAAGTTATACTTTCTGTTGTTTTTTCATCAAATATAAGAAAAAAATTATTGCGGTAACTGGACTTCTCGCTTAAAGTGACCAGTTGAACGAACGGTTCATTATAAGATAATTAAACGAGAACGACCAATCTCTTAAATGGTATATGTTGTCAAATAACACTTGATTACACGGAGAGATCGATCAGTTACGGTTCACCGATGCTGAAATTTTATTTAAAAAATACTCGTATATTATACGCTTTGGAGAGCCCTGCAGAAATCTAGACTACTCCTTATAGGCGTGAAAAGAGTACTCCACGAGGGATCATGAAAAAAACATTACGCCAGAGTAATCTAAAAACTAGTAAAAGTAACTACTCCGCACATTATTAACACAGGGTTAGTCTTGATATTACTCCATGTCACTACTCCATGGATTATCACAGAAAACTACTTTGGTTAAAACTGTTACTGAAAGTGGTTGAAATCGGTCCTCTATTTACGGTACCTCCTATAGACCGGTCCTCTCATAACAAACTTTTTCACTTTTAATCATTCGGCTTCTCAGAAAACATACTAAACAAAACATGGCGTAACAGTGTTACCATAGTTTTATTATTTTGTTAATCATTTGTTGAGAGTATTGCCAAATATCTTTTTTTAGTCATCATGTTGTAACTACTCCTTTTTGAGGTTTTTGGTAAAGTTTGTAAGGCAATATAACGAAATTGACTACACCAAATACATTTTTCCAATGTCTCAACATTTCGATGACATTCAAAAAATGCTGCAACAATTGGCCTTAAACATAGAAGAGACTTAACTAATACGAATTGGCAAAAATGTCGCAACACTTTTAGCGATTGATGGTATCAAATTGAAAATTGAAAATTTGAAAATTTCGAACTCTTCTGTCCTTGGAAGCTTAATATAAGCACATGGGGGATCAGAGAATGATATACTGGCTCGCATTAACAAAGCAAGGATGGACTTCTGGGCAGTGTTGGTCAAACAACCAATGTATTTGAATAAAATATATTTATTTACTATATATTTGATTAGCAGCAATATATACAGTAATCACTGTAATTTCATTGGAATCGGTTTATATTTGAACATAGCTCTCATACAAGTCTCAAAAGTCACTTATTTGAGACAAATAATCACTGAAAAATCTTGTAAATCTGGAATAATGGCAGTTGTATGCTAAGACTTTGCACAAATTATATTTAACCAAGTGCTAAACTTCGGAACAATCGGTCAAAATTTGACTTAAATTTATGAAATGATCTTCTTGTATAATAAAAATGTTTAAAAAAATATATTTAGGTATTCTTTGGTATTTTTTTGACATATTTACGCAGTGCTAAAGAGTATTATATGGTCCAGCTTGAGCGACATAATACTTTTATATCAGTGAAGGGCACCATCTATGTTGTCCTATTACCAGTGGTAGGAGTTGTTGCTGTGATACATATAGTTTGTTATTGTGCTGCCCATCACTGTTTTATACTTTTTTATACTTATTTTCATTCATTATGAGCTTTAGCGACACTGGAGCATTATCTATGGACTCCGACAATCGAAAATTTACTACCGCTGCATTTATGACTGACTATAATTCTCTTATTTTTCATATCTTCAAAAACAATCTTAAAAATACTCTAATTCAACTATAATATATTGTTACGAGTTTATAATTAAAAAGTAACAAAGTGAACATACAATTTCTTTCATGACAAAATAAAAAAAAAAAATATTGTCATGTTACATTAAAAAATTGTTGTTGCTGCAGTATTATTATAATATTCATTATGACAAAATTGCTTCTTGCATGCAATAAATTTTCCAAATACTTCGTCATCTTCTTTTACTCTTTTTCGCTGGTTTCTTTTACCAAGTCTTTTTTTTTTCTCCAACATTATGTTGGTTTTGTGTGTTGTTTTGTTGTTGCAATATTTGGTATTTTTTGTGGTCATAGCCAGTGCCTGCTGATGTCTGATGTGTATTTTAATACGTTTTTCTGACGTATATCTAAGTATTTCATGTACACAATACCTTGCAATTCATGGCAACAACAAAAATCAGGAGGTGGAATTCTGTGATGTCAATGTAGTGCTTTTTTTTAATATAATATCTGAATTCTTGGAAAGAGCACTTTTACACATACCCTATATAATTGTACTATATATGTATGTGTGTATATACTAATTGGGTTATCTTGTGGAAAGAGGATAGAGAAGAGATGAATGTTCAAAATAAGGAGTAATAAAGTTACTCTGTAAACGCATGTTATGTCTATTTTTAGAACAGTGAAGTTGCGCCATCTGTTGTTGCCTATACGGTCTATTTTAAACTTTTTGCTTTACAGACAATTATATTTATTCTACACCCCGGGCGCGAATTTTCAACAAGAATTTGCTATCCCCACTTTAGCGAACACATCCGAGTGTCGGTGAAAACTTCATTCATCTGGCAATACTGCAATAGACAATTAAACGTCAAAATGTCCCCTCATTGCACAATGTAAACGAATCTCAAAACACGAAGGGACACCAATAGAAAACGTCAAAATGTTTCAGCGGACATGTCCCATCGTGAAAATTGGCTTTTATTCTAACGTCGTTTTTATTTGAAACCTATAACATTTATTTGATCTAATTGGCATTACTGTCATGATTTTTAAGTCTGTATTTATGTATTCGTAAGATACTACTTAAATTTCAGCTTTCCCAATGCTACAACACAAACGCAGTCCAAGTCATTACAGCAAATATAATGGAATAGCATTATAAAGCAAAATGAAAAAACAACAACTAATAAACCAAAAAAAAAAAAAAATAAAGTAAGAAAACATTAACTCAACAAACTTTTGTAAGGTATTATTTGTGTTATTTCATCTTCTTTTTCTTGTTATTTTCCAAATACCAAACAAAAAAAAAAACATGAACGTTGGTTGTTCAATTTGCTAGACAGACCCATCGTTACTTCGGTTGTCTGTCCGTCTGTCGTCTTTTTGAATTCCCAAAATGCACATTTATCAAAAACCAGTTTCACGCTGTGTTGACAACTGCTGCTTCTGCTTCTCCCAGTATTGTTGGTTTCTCAAGTCGCTGTTCTTGTTTGCTCGCCTCTCTTCCTTTTGGTCAGTGTGATATTTTTGTTGTTCTTGTTGATTTAAAGTGTTGCCTTTGCGCACTTTCATCCGTAACTTAAGGATTTTGCAAATGGATTTTCTTAAATCCATTCGTACTACTCCATCTAAATCTTTTCCATGCTAAGATTTTATATTTGCCAGAATTTCTTAATGTCTGACATTGAGCCTGAGAACAAGCATGTCTGTGTGTAATCAACATTTTCAATGACATTAGTTGTTTATTTGTTCATGTTGTTGTAGTTTCCTTTATAAGAAAACTCAAAAATATTGACAAAAAGGGAAAACTGAAAAGAAAAGATTAAATTACAAAAGAACGTTTAGGCAGACATCTAACAACAACAAAAAATTGCAGATTTATTTGGAGGGAATAAGAGAGTTGCCAAAATTTATGCTATACTAATGCGAACTCTCACAAATACACACACACATATGCTTACACTTCAATCTGGATGTGTGAAAGTAATTCGATACAGCTGTTACGCACATTATGACTTTTTAAAGAAAAAAATCGTTGGTTGCAAAAATGTTACCACTTGCTTAATGTGTTAAGAAAATATATTATAAAATATTTTTTTGTTTCGACTATTTTATAAAATAATCGCATCTCTAAGGTTTCATCAAATCTCAAAAAGGTTCTACGAATAAGGGGGAGTTTCCGTAATTTGATATAAAATATGACATACAATTTATAGGGAAATGACTTAAAAATACCAATTCGAAGGATTTTATTTCCAAGTTGAATTGCTACCGAATTTTTTGAGGCATTGATTAACATACATAAGTAGGTTAGGTTTTGAAGGTGGTGTCGAAGCGACACCTTCACTCGGTGGCCCATGGGTGGGTTCAACAATAGACGAAAAAGAAAAAGATTAAGGAAGGAAGAGAAAAGAAAAATACAGAAGAAGAAGAAGAGTATCCTATTGAAGTCCAGTGATAAACTCTACAATATCATGCAGTTTACACCGTTGCAGATCCTGAAGTTCCACATGAAATCTACTGCCTAGATGTCTGAGCCTTTGGTTTTGCAGCCTTGGACAGTGACAGATAATGTGTTCTACCGATTCGGACGAATGCTCATCTAAACATAATCTGCCCCAGTAGAGTTTTGGTTCCACTAATGTCCAGTTTAGGCTATAGAGATCTAGATGTCCTACATGTAACCTTGTTCCCTATGTCGTTATGGTTTCCTTGCTGATCTAAACCTCAAGCCCAAATAAAAGTGGCAGGTTGGTAGAGCAATGTCCGTCACTTTTTGACTCAAGTCTTGGCTAGAGACTTGTTTAGCACAATCTCATCAAATAGCTGAATGCTAGATCAAACAGAGCTATTCTACATGCTGTTGTACAGAAGGGGTCTAACTTAGTTTCTTATGGAGACCTCGACGATCTGGCTGACTTTAGTTTCCGTAAATGGAATTCCTATTGGTTAAAACCAAAATATCGCAACGTGTTGTAGATAATATTAATAAATGAACATGTCACCCAAGGATGTAATGGGATGCAGCTGTTGCCTGGTCTCCAGCTACCAGGTAAGAACTGTATCCAATTTCTACTCTAACCTCCTCGTGGTACATCATATGAGAGGGAGTTATCTTAGAGCCATTTCAACGTATTTGGTCAAAGGGTCTTAGATAAAGTATGAAAATGCAGCGTCCGTTCAACATGTAAGTTGCGGCTGCGAGCGTCTGTCTCTAATCGAGCGGATCGCTATACAAACGTGGCTCGTGTCTTTGGACTCATCACCTATCGACTTAGCACTAACGATGAATATACTACTTCAAGGGGTAATCATGCGAGAAATCCCCCTGCTACGGCAGCTGGTACAGGGATTTTGGAGGTGCCTAATCTATGCAAGAACATAATGATGAACATGCCACCCAAACCCACTAGCCAGAAACATTGTAACTAGTCGTGGGCATATTCGGCTCAGAAGAGAGAATACTTGAGACCTGTACAGCAGACAAAGAAGAAGGATTTAAAAGAAGTGTAGATTTGATTTCCTATTGTTAGTTCATTATTAATTGAAAATACAATATATACAAATAAGGCTGCGCCTTAAATACCAGACTTCTACATTAACCTAACTTAACCTGTTCGTGACCTATGTAATTTCAAAATATTAAATTTTCTTAGTTGCCTTAACTATTATAAGATGTTTAATAAGTCATCTGATGATGTCTTATAAAAACTCGTGAAGAAAGGTTTCATTGAAATTTCTACCTATTTTGGATCTTCTTGATCGCGTGCAGGAAAGGCGATGAACTCAATGACTTATTGCTGTATTATAAGGGTTATTATACTGTTATTTTGCCACTAGAACCGAAGACCGTCGTTGTTGTATCTAGGGTAATACTGTGAACATTTCAGAAATGGTAGTTCTTAGTCGGAGCCCTAAACGTTCCAGTACAAAGAACCGACTATAGTGACCGAAACGTCTTCATAACATGTTTTTCCTTAGCACATTTTTAGTCGACTGACAATTAGATTTGAAATAAAGAACGTTTTTGGAATAACTTTCCGCAATGTAGGAGGTATCCACAAACGTCATAGCCATGCTTTCCATGAGTAGAGATAATTCCTTGGTTGTTGGTGGAAGAAAAAATAGTTTTAAAATTGGTGGATTTGGAAAATATATGTATGTACCTATAGTCTGATGTAAAGCATATATTGGAAAATGCTTAAAATCTTACAAATCTCAAGGGTAAGAAAATTGAACCTAGTGATCATAAAAGTTTGATACTATATCATGGATGTTTTAATGTACGACTGCATAATCCCAAAGTCTTATGCTAATACATTAAATCAAGTTTTTTTTTGTAATAATTATTTTAAATCTCAAATTATTTTGTAAAAAATAAAATTTGAAAATCTTAATCTAACATTTGGCAACCCTTTTTAATATCTCAGTAATGAGTTCTCAACAATTTTATTATCTATCTTTTTTGCACATATTACTTACGAGCTAACATTCCGTTATATTGCTTTCTCCCTTTCACTTGATTAAAACAATCCATTGTTATTTTGCAAGTGAGTGAATGTGTGCGTTTTTTACCCCAAAGAAAAAATCTGTATCTGAAATAAATCGATAAAATGCTAAATAATGCGCGCGCACTTAAACCCACTACCCGGCTCTTCCAGATATACAACAACCTCAACCTCACTTGGCACAAAATAATCATCATAAATGTATAAATTTGTATTTATGTGAGTGTTTTGTGTTTGTGAAACTACAAAAAAACCTGAAAACTCATAAAATTTTATAGTAAAATTAAAAAAACGATGGCTGAAAAGAAAAAGCAAAAAAAATGTGAGAAAAGAAAAAAAAAACAATGACGACCGACCACCACATGTTGTAGCTGAGTAACATAAGAAGAGAAGCAGCGAGAACAATTACAACAACATTAAACAAATAAAATGAAAATGTGCATGCAAGCACTAAACAACAAATAACATAATACAAAAGTTGTTTTTGTAATTTTGTCTTATATTGTTGTGGATAGATGGCATAGCATTTTGTATGTTATGTTGTTATATTCATTTATTTTCAACGTTTCGATTTTTTTTCTTCCACCACTTCGTTCTGCTGTTCCCAAAGAGGGATTAAATTTTGAATTTTCTATGTTGGGTTAATAACATTTGTTGTTTTTGCAATATTGTACGAGTACTACATTCATCCATATATACTTGTATTGAATTTATTTGGGTATGGAGGTTTTTTTTCTCGTCAAAGTTAAACCTTAATATAGAGTCGTCCGTTTTTATGGGTTGCCTGTCTGTCTTTTTTCTTGCCTGCCAGCCTACGTTAATGGTTTCTATACAAGTTTTTAACCGTATGTTTTATTTTTTTTTCATTCAATAGGTTTTATTTTTCTTTTCGCATACAGTGACTGTCAATAATATTCGTAATTTTTATTTGACAAATGCGAAAAGAATAAGAAATGTGCCTGTTTGGAAAAAACGCGATAAGAATGAAGTTTGTATTGAGTGACTTTTGCGGAATCTGTAGGGTCAAGGCGTCCAGAAAATATATCTTCACTTGAGAACTGGCTTTATCTTTTTAAAACCCTAGACGATTTAGTTGGCATTGACATTGCCCGACTTATGTATGAGGTTTTTAAAGTTATCCGGTTGGTTCAGCAGGGAAATCACAATATGTGGGGATGATGTCCTTGCCCTGACTTTTGTTACGGAGGAGGAATTTCGTATGAGGAAGGTAAAAATCTGCGAAAATAGCGTTACGTAATTTGTGAACAGCCTCCCAGGACCATGGCGATTTAGTTGGTGTTGATATAAGCCTATTAAAACAATCCTAAAACTAACTTTATATCGAATACTATTGGCAGGCACTGTAAACATACATAAGTATGTATGTATGTGTATACAATTGATGATGATGAAGACGACAATGATGATTATTTTTGTTCAATTTTATGATTCTTCATGCCTTACTTTTAAATTTTGCGGCTGTTTCGTAAAGATGTGATGGCGCAAGTAAGATAAAGTAAGAAAAGGGTATAAGGTTTCCGTTTTAATAATAAAATTGTTTCACATAATTCTTTCAAGGAATGAGAGAGACGAGGAGAGAGAAACCGATATAATTTCAATGTCTGCAGAATTTTTAGTTTCTGTTGCTACTTTTTTGCGTCTACTACAGTAACACCCCCATTTTTAGAACTCTTACCCCCTAATTCATAGTCAGCAGCAAGTCCTAAATGTCTGGTTTAGTGTCTGCGCCAGTTTTTTGTTGTAATTTTTTTTACATTCTTCCTCTTTAATTTCCAAAACGCCTGTCTAAAATTTCTACATGGTTTTTTTTGGTAAAGAAATGTCAAAAACAAGTTTTGTGTGTTCTCCACAACTTTAAGTTTGTTTACATTTTCTTTTCTATATTCTTGGGTGTTTGTATGTATACAAACATATGTTTGTATGTGTGTGTGTATTGCACTGAAATTAATATTACCAGACTAATTAAAAAGGTTTTAAGTTTTGTATTTAAAAAAACTGATTTACATTCAGCATAAATGAAGGGTTATCGGGCTCATTTTTATTAGTCCGCGCCGAAATTAAATAAATCCACGACAATGGTTATATTGTGTTTGATAAAACTTCTTGTCCTATATTTCACAAAATGTACAATGACTGATAGCAAAAAGGTTGGAGTTGGGAGCAACAAAAACTGAATGATAATTTTGTCATCAATATTAGAGATTATGGTTCGCCAACCCTGGAGTTTATTTCAGTGTCCATTATTATCTTGACGTGAACGAGACAAAAGCTACTTTTTTCGAAATTAGAGTACCCGTGTGTCTGATGCGATATTCCAGTCTTCAGATGTATGTAAAAGAGAGGGAGATTTTATTTAAACCAGCTGTATCCCACAAACAATATCGTTTTTTGCGCCGCTTGGTATCATAGCGTCCGTTGTTGTTGTAGTTGCAATATTATTGGTAATATCACAGAAGCTTTGCTAGTGTTTCCAGTACGAAGAACCGACAGCCATGAGACCGCAGAGAAACTTATGATTTTAACTTCGGAGCATAGGACATTTTAAAAAATGTGTTCTATCAATTCATTGATTTATCGAAATTCGACATGAAAGACAGAGTTAACATTGTGGGATGAATGGTGTGAAGGTTTCAATTTGTCGAAGGTGGCAATATATCTTAATGTTTTATATCTGCCGCTGAGTCAAATACAGTGACTTAAAAAATTCATAAGGTAAAGCTACGAAAAATAAAATCCTTTCTAGCTAAAACTTAATTTTATTTTTAAAACATACATTTTAGCATCGGGAGTTGACCGATTGTTCATAACGAATGCGCAGAAAACAAAACATCAACTGGCGCTTACCGATGTCATAAAGTCCTTAACGAACACCCCTCCAATTTTGGTTAGTTAACGGCTACTCCCCAGGCAAACTAGATCCATTATACATTATACAATTAAGAACCGGTTGGAACAGTATACTTAACTGCTACCGCGAACGTATTGTTCCTGGCACTTTAAACCGTTATCCAACCTGTCTTTAAAGCCCCCACGACGCTGAGCACTTATTTAACTGCCCAAATAGGCTAACTGATTTGTGCCCAGTTGACCTATGGCATAGGACGATGGGGATGGCCCAATTCCTTTAGCTTTAAACCTCACATATTGGCACAAATCCCATTAAATAATATATTTATTTTTACCTGAAAGAATTTTCATCAACAGCAGAACTGTTACAAGAACAACTGTCTTAGCAAGTGAACATAATATTGACTATGACAAAAGCCAACATTTCCCATCTTAAACAGTCATGAAATGTGTCATAATGTTAAGGTTTTCTTTCTAAATATGTACATATATTGTTATGGTAATTCTTAAGACCGTAATGTTATGAAATTGGAGTAAAATATAATAATATGCCTTTGTCACTGCGAAGATTTTTTTTAGTGGAGACACAGTATGACTTTTGCTAAAAATTATGACAGGTGTAGACTCCGCTATTGTGGAAACAGAAACTTTGCTGTGTAAACCCTTTGACACGGCGAAGCGAACTCAGATTCGCTGTAGACGGAGCAAATTTATATGAATTCGGAGTCGACTTTTATATTTTCGTTTGAAAATTCTTGTTTTGATATATCATTATATGAAGAATAACGTAATATCTCAATTCTGAGAAATATTCATCAAAAATACCCCTTTCCGAACTTTCCCAGAAGCGCTTTGACTAATTTTGCTGTGTTGGAAAGCCGCCATTGTGCATGGCATAGTTGCCCGGTATAACCAATGGTATTGGTCATTTCCCCGGTTGTAAATTTATGTTTTATGGAAAGTTATGTATCGTCTAACAAATGCAAAGTTTTCGCGTAATTTTTCTACAGAATCAGTAAAAATACCAAGTCCACGAAAGGGATCATTAACACGGTAATGTAATTCTGTTTAACATTTTTAGATTTTTATATTCCAATGGCGGACAAGACAATGATGGAATTGTTATAGAATGTTCAATGTTTACACAAAACAATCCATTCTAAATCTTCCCGAGTCCATTGAGCACTCAAACCCAACAAATTCCAGGGCTTTTCTATTTTCTGCGCGATATATCGAACATAAACATTCGTAAAATATGTATATAGTTTCATTTATTGTAGCATTTAGACGGCTCTATACCGCTGTTGTAGACCCTGCAGGCACCACACTGTGACCATTTGTAGGACCTGAATGACGGTAACCTTGAGCACGCCAATAATTTTCAGCTGTGGTGTTATTATAGGGCAAATTTTCATAACCCTAGCTCTCATATTAGACTTGCTGCTGTAAATTAATGAAATATGCTATGTTTATCTCGTTATTTATTGCTATAATAAGGGAATAAAGCACAGACATCTTTAAGAATTAAGGAACAAATTGTTAAACGAAGGTGAAGGGTATAAAAAAGTCGGGCTTGATTGACGGTGCTTTCTGTGTACGGATTTTCAATAGATCTTTTTATTAAATTTTACCAGTTGCAAATCTTAAAAGGCTATTGTTGTTGTTGTAACAGCTGTAATATAAATACCAAAATATTCCCCTACATCCACTGTATGAATCTACAAGTACTAAGTAAAGAAGCGTTGGCGATTCAGTTGAAAATGTGTTAGGTATCATGAGGACCTTGACCACGCAAGGTCCTACTTGTACGGGACCAAAATATGTCTAATCTGTTGCTCCATTCCGATCTCAGTTGAGCCATAAAGAATCTTGTTTTGAGAGGTAAATTAATTTTTTCTGCTATTGATAGTGGGTCACCTACTAATACAACATTCATGAGATAATCTATAATCCTGGATTTAGTGGCGTTCCTTTGAATATTGCTCAACGCTGCCACCCACGAGCTTCGATCTAAATGTTCATGTACTTATTTTCGTACAATCATACATGCGAAGATCTTTTCTGACCAAAAAATTGACCTACATCCACTGTATGAGTCCTTTACCCTTCCTAAATTAAATAAGGTTGAACTTATGCTCACTGACCATTCCAAGTATCTGGGGGTCATTCTGGAATCTAAACTGTCCTGGAGCCTAAACACCCAATCCAGGGTGTCTAAAGCGTCTATTGCACTCTTCATCCCACTTCTAGGGAAGGAAATTTGCTTTAGGCTCCCTGATCAATGTAGTGTCTTACAATCCGAGATATCGGCTATTCACAAAGCAGTCAAATGGTTGAGATACCACAGAGTATACGACAGGGATATTCGTTTCTGTATCGACAGTCAGGCTGCAATAAAATCCCTATCTAATGTCAATGCGACATCTGTTCTTACCCGCGAATGCCGGCCATCTCTTAGCGAGATGGCGAGACATTGCAAGATCGAACTCTTCTGGGTAACCGGGCACAACAACTTACCTGGTAACTCCACCGCTGACAAACTTGCTAAATCCGGTGCTCTCCTGCGTCAGGACCGACGACCAATTTACGGGCTTACCGCTATCCGCCTGCAAATCAATAAATAGGCAATCACTATTCGCGTCAGCGCAGAGCGAGTGGTCTTCGGAAACCACTTGCTCCATATCTAGGCAAACATGGCCCACCTACAACACTCAACGTTCAAACATCTTGGTAACTTTACCCCGTCACAGACTCCGCAACCTTATTTCAACCCTAACAGGTCATTGCGTTTTTGGCATACATGTCAGAAGACTTAATCTTCAATTTTATGACTACTGTCGTAGTTGTCATAATATAGAAGAGTAGGAGACAGTGACTCATCTTCTATGTCACTGCCCCGCCATCTCGACTTCAAGGGCTCTTAATCTGGGGGCACCCTTTCTGCATGATTTATCAGATCTAGCGAGTATTAATATTCGTAAAATCGACTCATTTATCAGGGGTACAGGATGGCTTGATTAGCCTCTCATTGATAGCCTGGAGTATTCTTTTCTTCCAGTCTATCCCTTGCAGGTAACACAAAGGGACCGCTTTTTAGGACCCAAGTGACGCTGACCTACATCGGCTGCCTGCCTAACCTAACCTAACCTACTGTATGAGTCCACAATTCCTCAGTACTAAGTAATGTAGGGTATGCAAATGTGTTAGGTATCATCAGGACCTTGTGCGGGACTAAAATATGTCTAATCTGTTGCGATGTCAGTGGAGCCATAACGAATCTTGTTTTGAGAGCCAAATTCATTTCTTCTGCTATGGACAGTGGCCCACCTACTAATACAACATTCATAACATAACTCTAAATCGAGGAGTTAGTGGCGTTTCTTTGAATATTGCTTATTTAAGTGTTGCTCGATCTAAAGTTTCATGCACATATTTTCGTAAGATATCTTCATACATGTTAATATCTTCCTTACAAGCTTTAGGGGTGAGGACTCTGTCTGATGTTAAAGTTTGAAAGATCTCTCTAATGACATTCCAAAAGGAATTGCCAAGTTAGTTATCATCCTTTACTGGAAGACAGTTATTCTGTGATTTTTTTTGCAGCATTGCCTATTTTTTCACTAATAATCACTTGATGATGACCAATTTGTAGCAGCATAACTTGCCATTGACCGGACAACAGTAAGGTTCGAATAAGGACTGCAACTTCTGCGATTTTAATAATAATATCGCAGTTACAAAAACAACCTTTCCTCTTGTACTGTCGACTAGTGATTTAATGACTGTTTCTACATCAATAAAACAACATATCGAGGGCTTATATTCTAAAAGAGCTATCTGCAAATTAACAATTTTTTGTCGAAATAATAACAAAGAGGTGCCGTTTTATATCTTGATTTTAATCCCATAAAGAATATTTTTGGCATTTTAAAATCTAGGTCGGTAGTCGCCGGTTTAGTTCTACTTCGAAATGGAATGGGAATCAATATTAATATCGGTTTTAACTAATCTCGCGGAGTCAATGGGGACGTCATCACAAATAAAGGAAAACATTCAAAATATTAAAAGTTATTTCGATAAGCAAAATATGTATTAATTTTTGTTTTTGTTGTATAATTAATTGTAAAGAAATAAAATTAAATTGTTGTTGGTGCAATTAAAATGAGACTGCACAATAATATAAAAATTTAGTGTTTTTTAAATAAAATAATTTTTATAAATAGTTTTATTTCCCTCTTAGAAAAAGTTGCTAAGTTGCTATATTGATCAGTTTAGTATTCTTAAATTTAAATGATTCATTACTATGATTATAAGTTTAGATGATGCAGCGTTTTAGAATTTACCTTTTTTATCCCTTAAAAGTCGATAATCACATAAAAAGACTTTGCCAAGAAAATTATTTGTAATTGAAATCACAAAACCTACTTTTATCTTTTTTGTTGCACTCTAGAAAGGAAAAAAATATCCTTCAACAATTCAACCCTTTTCTAAAATATACTTTTTTGCCTGAATTTTTCCTTAAAATTACACCTTTTTTTTTTGCAGAAAAGGTTTCCTTTTAGTTGACACATAAAGTTGCATAAAAATACGCTTGCAACCCCCAAAACAACTCTATTAAGCAAAAAAAAATCTAAATAGCATTTGTAATAAGAATAAATATATGTTTTAGTACGCTATTGTATTGGATTTTATTAAAAGTCCTTAAATCCCTTAAAATGTATTGGGTTTTGTTTGCCTTTTCCATGCATCTGTGTCATAATTTCTAGCCAAAATTTACGGTAAATATTTATGATAATTTATACAAAATAAAATAGTTTTTACAACAGTACAGACTTATCTGCCTTCGTTTGGTTAAAAGTACTGAAGGGTTGTAAATGAATGTATATCCCTTAATGTAATGTTTAACATGACTGTGGGGGTGTTTGACTGGCACATGATAATAAAGAGTTTTAAATTCAAGCACTTTGATTAAGTTATTTATCTTATGCTCCCTATTTTGCATTTGATTTTAATGTATGGCGGAGGTTTAATAATATTTTTTTTACCATTTATTTTTAACAAGAAAGGGATGAGTTTTTAAAAGCCTCATGGAGAGTATGTGTCTTTACCTAGAAAGTTACAGTAAAGGGTGATTTTAAAATCATTTAAATTTCGTGTGACAATTTGCAATTTCGAAATATTAACAATACAATTTTGAATATAACGTTTTAGCGCATATTAATTTACTAAATTTAATAGTTTGTTGTTTAGTCTAAATATAAGTTTTATTACTTGATAAAGAATACTGATATCTTTAAGTTCTAAAAGGATCTCAATTTTTCCTTTTAACTATAACTCCTATCTTCTTAGCTAAAATATCTTTATATATATTTGGTTTTAAGCTTAAAATTCAAGTTGCTTCAAAGAACTTACACTAACAAACGTCTCGCTTTTGCTTCATTTCAGAACTACGGCCACAAGAGAAAGTGAAAACACAACAACGACAGGAAACCCAACATATCTGCCAACACAACCCCTAAAGGATAATTCGAATATAAGAATAATTAAATTCAACTCTGAACAATCTCACTGCGTTGAACAAAAACAGCAGCAACAACTTGTAACGCAAACATCAACCCCACTTACAAACGGCAATCATAACATAAACAACAATAACAACAACAGTCACTCCACTCCAGCATACTTAACAAATTCAAAAGTTTCCAATACCAACAACACCCCAACTTCAAACGGCACCAGCAGTCCAAAAGTCTCGAATACTAATAGTACCGGTGGTGGTGGCAACGAACGCCCTCTCAAGTGCTTAGAAACTTTAGCACAAAAGGCCGGTATAACATTTGACGAAAAATACGATTTTGCTCCGTCATCTTCTGCCATAAATACAACTACTTCAAGTACCGTTACAGTATCGATAGCATCCCCAAATACTTCTCAGTCTAATTTACAAACGTACAAGTCTACGCCTACGTTTACAACAAATACCTACTTTGGCCATAACGGTAATAAAAGCTTCACGCTGGAGAAGTCACAGAGTCCAGCCCAACAGGTGGCACCTAATACGGTGCCCCAAATACAAATATCTCCAGAACAATTGCAACAACTACAACAATATCATCAATTACAACATGGCTCGCCCTTTGCGGCCATACAAGTTAAACAGGAATTTCCCACACAACAACACACACTTGCGGGTCATGGTGGAACTACAGAAATTAAACACCCTGGTCTGCTAGATGCTGCTACACAGGGTCAATTGCAACAAATGCAAATGCAGTTGGCTCAAGCAGCAGCGGATGCAAACAATGCTGGCGGTCCCAACAGTCCAGCGAATCAACACACACCCACTAGTGCAGCCGCTGTAGCTGCGATGCAGCAGCAACATTCAACCACAATAAGCACTATGTCACCCATGCAATTAAATACTGCCACTGGTCAGGTAACAGCTACTGGAGATTGGACTCAAGGACGTACAGTTCAACTGATGCAACCGTCCACTGGTTTTATTTACCCTCACATGTTAGTACCAGGCAATCTTATACAGTCAGGTCTGGGTCAACAACCCATTCAGGTGATAGCTGCTGGTAAGCCATTTCAAGGCGGCGCTCCACAAATGATCGCAACTACTCAGAATACCAAACAAATGGCTATAGGAGGCAACGCTGGTTTTCCTAGTGGCACAACATATGCCATACCATCCAGTCAATCGCCACAGACTTTGTTATTTTCCCCCGTCAACGTTATTTCTCAATCACCACAACAGCAACAACAGAATATCTTGCAGGCAATGACTGCAGCCGCTAATGCTCAACAACAGCAGCAGCAACAACAGCAAAAGGGGACAGTAGATGTCCAAAAGGGACTACAGCAAAAAGTGGTACAAAAAGTAACAACCACTACGAATACTGTACAATCAGCAGCGGGAGCGCAACAGCAGCAACAACAGGCCACCCAACAATGTGTGCAAGTTAATGCCCAAACTGGGGGCATGACAGCTGGTACCACCCAAATTATTAGTCCTTTACAACAAGCCACCGGACAGCAACCCTTGCAAATTAATGCTTCACCTTGGGTACAAAGTGTGCCCTTTTGGTCTAATGGTTTGCAACAGCTGGCTCAGAATCCTATT
Organism: Stomorhina lunata; assembly: GCA_933228675.1. Taxonomy (NCBI): domain Eukaryota; kingdom Metazoa; phylum Arthropoda; class Insecta; order Diptera; family Rhiniidae; genus Stomorhina; species Stomorhina lunata. The sequence continues at coordinate 36,646,910 of OW121743.1, read as the reverse complement.
ATAATAAGAGGCACTCAGGCGGATGGCACTCCGGGAGTGTTCATACAACAACCTAGTGGACAAACACTGCAGGCTCAACAACCGAATCGTAAGTACAATAAATAATAAACAAATTTCCTTAATGTCTTATTTCTAACGAATTTACTTCCTTTTTAGAAATCACCTTGCAGTGTAATGTCACACAAACACCCACTAAACAACGCACCCAATTGGAACAGTTGGCAGCAGCCAAGCAACAGCAGCAACAAACGAATCAAACTCATACTCAACAGGTGGTGCAGCAACAGGCCACACAATTGCAAGTTCAGCAGCAGCAACAACAACAGCAGGTTGCAAATGCTCAGCAACAACAACAGCAACAACAAGCTGTTGTCCAGGCTCATTTGCAACAACAAGCAGCAGCTGCGGTGGCAGCCGCTAACCAACAACGTGGACAAACTCAAATACTTCCACAAGCTGGTGGTGCTCAAATACGGCCTGCTTCATCTGTTTCCACCCAAACCGCTCAAAATCAAAATATACTTAAACAAAAAATGCGCACCAAACAGCAGGCTGTGCGCCCTGCTTTGCCAGCCATGAAGACTGAACCGCAAACAGTGCAACAGGTCCAGCAGCAGCAACAACAGCAGCAGCAGCAAGTGGCCAAAACGAATACTGTGGCTGGACTTCAACAACAAATTAATGCTGCTGTTGCAGCCCAACAGCAACAACAACAGCAGGCTGGTCAACCTACCATGCATCAAGTTGTAACATCAGCTGGAAACAAGTAAGTATTCCACAGAATTCTCAATGCCTTGACAAATTTTCTATTCTTTAGATATTTTTATTTAATTTGGTATTCAATAATTTTTCAGAATGGTGGTTATGAGTGCTGGCACCCCAATCACTATACAAAATGGCCAAACATTGCAGCAGGCTGTCGATAAGCAACAACAACAGCAGCAACAGTTACAGTTGCAGCAGATACAAAAACAACAGCAACAATTTATACAGCAACAATTGATACAACAACAATTTGCTCAAATACAATTACAGCAGCAACAACATCAGGCTTCAATGCAACAACAACAGCAACAACTTCAGCAAGTTGTAGCTGCTCAGCAACAACAACAACAGCAGCAGCAAGTAGGACAACAGTCCCCCCAACAACCACAAATTCAATTGCAAGTTGGTCCGCAAGGATTTATTACAGCACAGCAACAACAGCAGCTGCAAAATCAATTATTGCAACAACAGCAACAATTGCAACAACAGCAGCAGCAACAACAACGCGATCAACAGCAGTCTCAGAATATGATACATCAAATAGTGGTGCAACAATCGCCGCAACAGCAACAACAGCAGTCACAACAGCAAACTCAGCAATTGCAACAGCAAATAACAGCTGTGCCATTTTCTGTATCTTCTTCGACGCCTGCTTCTATAGCAACGTCGCAAGGTTTGCAGCAACATGTAGCGTATCAAACAAAAACATCAAATTCACTGCCCACCACTTCGGTGGTAACAATTTCCAATCAAACGGGACCTCTGGTTACAAGCACGGTCGGTCTAAATCAAGCAACAGCACAATTGCAGCAGCAACAATTGATAGCTGCAACTATAGCTGCCTCTCAGCAACAGCAACAACAACACCAGCAACAATTGCAGCAACAGCAGGCACAACAATTGGTAGCAGTTGCTCAGCAACAACAGCAGCAACAACAACAGCAACAACAACAGCAGCAACAAGCACAAACAGTAATGCCTCCACCTTCATCTCCAGCGCAAAATCCAATTTTAGCAATGGCTTCCATGATGAACGCCGCAGCTGGAGGAAATCTAGCTGGCAACTCTTCACTGACAACTGCCGTAGCCATGACATCGCCCATGGGCAATACTACAACAACGAATGTCTCCTCATTGCCAGCTACGCCTACAAAAACAGCCGTTGAACAGCTGAAAACGGTTTCAAGTGCTCCAAGCACTCCTTCCACAGGCGCTATGAATATTAACCCCCCAGTGTCTGCACCCTCCACACCTGTACAATTAGCCACAACTGCAGATCAGCAATCAAAAGAGACCCCTAATAAATCCAATGATAAATCGTTTGATTCTTCTAATTCTACTGCAATGACGTCTAGCTCATTCTCTTCTACTTTTTCTTCCTCTGCTAATACAGTTGCTTCTAACAATAGTACATTCTCCACTCAACCATCTTTACAAACAACACCAAGCGTTACAGCTTCCAGTCACACCATTACCACACCCACAGAAACACCGCAAATGGCTGTTCAAGCCATGGACACTACAGAACAATCAAACGATGTTTTGACTTCGTCTGCCACAAAACCATCCAGTACTAGTGCAGTTGCTTCGACCACTCAAACAACTGAAAGTGTTAATATTTCGCCTCCCAAAACCCCCAAATCTTCCAACGTCCAACAAAATAGCTCAATTGAAAGTGAAAAATCCTCCACTCAAATTTCTTCAATTGCTTCTTCCTCAGCTGATGAAACAAACACTCCATCAAGTTTGCCTGCTGTTAGTACCACCTCCTCGACCAGTTGTACAAACTCTATTATTACCAATTCTTCTACAACTACAACTTCGAGCACTTTCAGCACCTCAACTACCAATAGTACCACCACTAGCAGCGCTCCCCTTGCTACAAAACCCAGTGGTCCTCCACCAAAAACCACACCAGGTGCTACAATAGTTAAAGTTGAAAAGGATCTGCCAAAAGCTATGATTAAGCCGAATGTTTTAACTCATGTCATAGATGGTTTCATAATACAGGAAGCGAATGAGCCATTCCCGGTGACACGAAAACGTTATACGGATAAGGATGATAGTGATGAATTACCACGTAAGTTTAAATATATTTATTTAATATGTATAATTTTTAAAAATGTTTTATTTTTTAAATTACAGAAAAGAAACAAGCTTTGGATGATAACACCAACAATGCCAGCAATAACAGTCACTCCACAAGTCCTTTGCCAGCGGATATGGTGGCATGTGAACAATGTGGCAAGCCGGAACATAAAACTAAATTGAAAAAGAAACGTTACTGTTCACCAGCATGTGCACGCCAAGCTAAAGCCTCTATCAGCGAGCAGGTTCCACAAACTCAGCAGCAGCAACAACATCAAACACATCATCTTCAACAACAATCACCAACAGCTGAAACTATGAACAATTCTAATATTATTCTACATGATTCTAATAACACCAGCCATCTAAATACCAACATGAGCATGGACATGAGCAATTCCTTGTCTACAGCCCCCATGATGGCGGCAGGAGCTGGCCTAGTTGAAAGAATGCAAACTGATAATCCAATACCAATGCAAAATTTACCAATTGTAACAGCTGCAACTCAATTACAAATGCAACAACCTGCTCCACTAACTTCAGCTGCCGCCATCATACCACCCGTGGTTAATGATGTTGCCCCCTTAGCTCCAATTGCGGCAGTAGTCGCTGCAGCACCTGCACCCGCCGTGGAACAGCAACCACAGATGGCCAATTGGACTGTCTCTGATGTCTGTGAGTTTATTAAAAATCTTCCCGGCTGCAGTGATTACGTGGATGACTTTGAGCAACAAGAAATTGATGGCCAAGCCTTATTGCTGCTTAAAGAAAATCACTTGGTTAATGCAATGGGTATGAAATTGGGACCGGCTCTCAAAATAGTGGCCAAAGTTGAGTCAATGAAAGAAGTTTCTGCGGCGGCATTAAATGCTGCTAATGAGGCCAACAATCCAGGCTCTCAATAAAGCAGATTTCCAAACAATTAATATTAATTTAAATTGTAAATATTTGGTAACCTCTCCCTTACAAAACATAAAGAAATGCAAAAAGGCTGTATTATATAAAAAAAGAAAGAAAAAAAAAACTAAATTTTAACTTGAAATCGCTTAAATTAAATTCAAAACTTGGTATTTTGTTAATGCTTCAATAAGATATAGAATAAAATTAATAATAACTTCATCTGTACATAATAATCGAAACAATGCAAATTAAATATAAAAAGTGTTTTCTTTAATATTTTTAAATTCTAACGAAGAATAACATTAAGTGTAACAAAAATTTGCTATTTCTATGAAGTTCTTTTAAATTTCATCTTTTTTTTTAATTTGTTTCATAAGTATTTATTTTAATTTTATAAAAAAAAGCTAAAAAAAAAACAAATATCTATAAGATAACTTTAGAACGATAAAAAATGCAGTTAAATGTTATCAGATTTTTGTAACATTTAAATACTAAGAATTCAAATACACCCTACAATACAATACACAGTAAATAATTGTATTAAATATGATATTAAATTTTCAAATTTTAGTTTTTTTTTATGCAATCTATTAAATAAGATTTTATTTCATGTTTTATTTCTTCATTTTTTTTTTTTTTTCAATTTGACGTACTAGATTTATGAATATTTTTATGTTTTAATTTTATCTTAACATAAGTATAGTTTTATTTTTTATTATATTAATAATTAATAATACAAATAAAATAAAGAAATTCACTAAAAAGTGTTTAAAATGATTGTAAAACAACATTATTTACGTTTTAATTATTTAAAAGGTGCCACGAATTTTTGGTTTTAAATTTTAATTGAAATTTTAAAAAATTATGTTTAACAGCCAAATTTCATTTAACCACCTTTGACCTCTCTACTATCCCATTTCTATAGAATGTAAGCCATAATAGACGAATTATATACTTACTTACTTACTTAAATGGCCTATTGTAACAACCTGTTTAGGTCAAAGGCCGAGCATATTTTAGAATTCCATGCGCTTCTATCTTGTGCGCATATTCTCCAATTTCTTATGCCAAGTTTTGAAAGATTTTCTTCTACTTGGTCTTTCCATCGAAGTTTTGGGCGCCCTCTTCTACGAGTTCCCTCAGGATCATTATCAAACACTTTTCTTGCCGGAGTATTTTCATCCATTCGCACAACATGTCCTAGCCAGCGCAGCCGTTGTTGCTTAATGCGTTTTACTATGTTTATGTCAGCGTATAACTCATACAGCTCATGATTCATTCGATGTCGATACTCATTGTTGACGCAGACTGGTCCAAATATTTTTCGTAGAATTTTCCTCTCAAACACTCCAAGGATAGCTTCATCTGCCTGTGCAAGTACCCATGATTCTGTACCATACAGTAACACGGGTAGTATAAGCGTTTTATAGAGCGTAATTTTAGTTCTTACGGAGAGGACTTTATTTCTTAGCTGTTTGCTTAGGCCAAAATAGCATCTATTGGCAAGTATTATTCTACGTTTAATTTCAAAGCTTATATCGTTGTTGATGTTCACAGCGGTACCAAGGTATACGAATTCTTTTACAACTTCGAAACTATAGTTTTCTACGGGCACATGTGATCCAATTCTAGTGGTCTGTCTGCCTGAAGAAACCATCAGTTTTGTTTTTGATTCATTTACAGCTAAACCCATTTTGTTTGATTCCTTCTCGATATTGGAAAAGGCGGCAGTTACCTCGCGTAAAGTGCGCCCCATAATATCAATGTCATCGGCATACGCGAGTAGCATATGTTTTCTATTGAAGATTGTACCACTTGTATTAACTGCTGCATCACGTAAGATTTTGTCTAGCCTGAAACCCCGTTTAGTTATGAAAGACTCTGATAGGTTCTTACCTATCTTAACAGATGATATTGTATTAGTGTCGTCCTGCATAATTTTATTAGCTTCGTGGGGATGCCGAACTCAGACATTGCTTCAAACACCTTCTTCCGTATCGGGCTGTCAAAAGCTGCTTTGTAGTCAACAAAGAGATGATACGTGTCAATTTGTTTCTCTTGGGTCTTCTCCAGGATCTGACGTAGAGTAAAGATCTGGTCACACACAGTTTTATCTCCTTTTTTGTGCACAGGACAAAGGACACTAAGATTCCAATCGTCTGGCATGTATTCGGATGTTCCATGTTGGGTTCGGATGTTCCATGTGCTGATCCTTAAATCATGGTCCTTTTTTCGTTTGCCATAGTCGTCAACATTAGGGAGGGCCGTTTTAATTCTTTTTTGCTTTTTCATAGTAATTTTATTCTAGGAGTGGGTTACTAGCCCGACGTCCCCGACCCATGTTTTTATAGTTCTTATGGGGGAACTCGCGGCACATATTAACTCACTACTTTAACGGGTGTTAACGTAGCTACCCGGGTGATACCACTAGGAGGTCAGTGTCCACAATTGAGATGAAGGAAGACCAAGATTAGCCTGGGCTTTACCAAGTTAAGACCGATCAGGACCGTTACTTGGTATCCAACATCCCCTACATCACGAATTATATATCGTCACCTAAAATGCAAAAGGGCGTAACTGAACTTCAAGTTTTTTTGGAAGTGCAAAAAAAAGGTTTTAGGTTAGGTTAGGTTAGGCAGGATGCAGACTGTAAGGTCCACCTCACTTGGGTCCATAAATAGGTCCCTTTGTAATTCCTGCAAGGATAGAGAGAATTAAATTCTTAAAACTACCGAGAGTAAGAGGCTCAGTTAGAGCCAGACAGATGCATCGATAAAAGAGCCTATTTTACGAATATTGATGTTCGAGATCTCTGATAGATCGTGCAGAAATGGGAATCCTAGATGGAGGGTTCTAAGTTCAGCAAGTGCTGGGCAGTGACAGAGGAAGTGGGATATTGTTTCTTCCTCCTCTGCATTGTGACAACTTCTGCAGTAGTCATTGCTTTGAAGATTAAGTCTTCTAGCATGTATACCTATAAGACAGTGTCCCGTGAGTACTGAAATAAGGGTGCGAAGTCTATGGCGCGAAAAGCTGACCAGGATTGCAGAGCGCTTACTGTCGTAAGTTGGCCATGTAAGTCTGGAGATCGTACAGGTACTTTCTGTGGACCAGTTGGTCTGTGCGGACCTAAAAATAAACTGCTTTATGAGCAGTTTAGTTCTTGAGCAATTCCGAAAAGAGGGCTTTACTACAAGTTGAATATATTCTAAAACCAAAAGGTGTAGTTAAGCCCTTTTGGTTTCAGAATTACAAATTTTGAACAAAAATTTAAACCTTTCAAAATGCATAAAGTTTTTTATTAATAGTAGAGACGGTCTTAAAAATAGTAAGAGTTTATTTTCGAAACATAATTTAATGTAAAAAGATAAGTTTTAAATAATTTAAAAAAAGATATACAGAGGTTTTTTCAAAAATTATTTCAGAAATAACCCCATAACTTTTAAACGGTTAAAGATACTGAAATATCTTTGGTAGAGCCGTAAATTCTCTCGAATTTGGCTACGCTCTGCCTGTGCATCTTGAGCTTCTTCCTCTCGTTCACATCGAGCAGCAAAGGGTAATTGTCGGTCGTCTTTTTAAGATACGCCAGGAACTCTTAGTGCCACTAAATTAGTTCGGCCGGGTCTTTGCTTAACCTGTGGCGGTGGATCCACTAACAGCCGAACTAACCGTCCTCTGGGGGGTGGAGGGGTACCCGAGATTAGATCGGCTTTCCTTCACCACTGAAGCCAAAGATCTTAACAAGGATCTTGCCTTATTATGACCAGAAGTCGATATCACAGTGATATCGCTCTCCGTGTTAGAATCTAGTAAGATAACCTCAGAGACCTGAGTGGCGTCGATACAGTCAGGCTGATATATATCTGAGCTTCCTTCTCCACTGCTACTAGAAATCTCAAAGGAGATCTTGCTGAACCCTGACCCGAAGTCGGTGCCACTTTGACATCGCCCTCCGCGTCCGAATCCATAGAGACCGCTGCTGCCAATCGAGTGGTAACCGTGGAGCCGGTAGAGCCAGACTGTTCCTTCTGGATCTCTCCGACCAACGGAGCCCGAGATCCTGAAGAAGATCCCGACTGAGAACGGGATCTCCGACACAAGCGAGACGTCCGCCAGAATCCGTGTGGCTTCGGTGGTATGAGAGGAGTCCTGATCGTCCAATAGAACCACCCCCATCTCCTCCAAGTCCGTCAGTATTTGCCTCTCCTGATGGAGTATGTCCGCGTTAATGTCACAAAATAGAGTCAGTTCGTCAATATCGTCCCTCCCTAGTGTGTGCGTCTGGCCCTGAAGCTGTCATCCAAGGATATCCCGTCCGAGCTAATTTTGTTTGTTATTTTTGATTGTTTCTAAAAATGTTACCCCTGATAACGTGAGTGCGACTGTATACTGGCGGATGCTTTAAAGTATCTACCAGGCACCGTTAAAACACAGTCTAACGTTAGAAACCCGACCCAACACGTGAATAAAATTCTTAAATTCACTTTTTCAAAGTGAATTTTGTGGAATCTACTTGTTTTTAATGTCGAATCTCCCACAAAGAAAAATTTTTAGTTGGCATCACTGGACGCACAGAAGTTCAATGTTTTTTGTTTAGTGATTGGTCTACATGCACAGTGGGATGGTTAAAAAATTGAATGGAAATAAGTCTAAACCGTTGGGCGGACTTTAAACAATTTTTATGTGGATAAAGCAGAAGTGTTGCGGAGCTCAAGTTTTGAACCTGGAAGCCTAGATTTTACTGGGGCGCCAAAGTATGGCACCTCATACTCATACATAAATCACTTAATAAGGGAAATTTATAAAGTTTTAGTTATTTTTTTTTTTTCTTTAGTATAAAATCTAAGAAATTTATATAATTCTTAAAAATTTCCTTATGGGAAAATTGTCTTTAATAGGTAATTTTTTTTTTTAATTAGGGGAAATTTAAAAATTGTTCATAAAATCTTTTTAATTATATACTAAAATTTATAAAAATCATATAATATTGCAAACATTTTTAAAAACTGAAATTTCCCTTAAAGGGAAATTTTTATGAATAAGGGAAATTTATAAAATTTTACTAAAATTTGTATATTTATAATCTAAAACTTAAGAAATTCGTAAAATTTTTTAAAACATTCTTATGACAAAAATTTCCCTAATAGGGAATTTTTTTAGTAATGGGAAATTTTTAAAATTTTCCTAAAATTTGTTTAATTATATACTAAAACCTAAGAAAATCATACAATTTTGCAAAAAATCCTTTTAAACAAAAATTTAATTCAATTAGAACTTTTTATGAATAAGGGATATTTAAAAAAATTTACTAAAATTAGTCTGTTAAGCCCTAAAATCTAAAAAAATTATAAAGTTTTGCAAAAATTCGTTATAATAAAAATTTCCCTTTTAGGGGAATTTTTTTAAGTTATGGGAAATTTTAAAAATTTTCCAAAAACCTATTTCACTATTAACCAAAACCTAAGAAAATCAATTAATTTTACAAAAATCTTTTAACACAAAAATTTCCTTCCAAGAGAAATTTTTATGAATAAGGGAGATTTATAAAATATTACTAAAATTAGTTTGGTAAGATCCCAAGACCTAAAAAATTAAAAAAGCTTTAAAAAAATCCGTATAACAAAAATTTCCCTGCTAGGGAAATTTCAAAATTTTTCCCAAAATCTAATTATTAATCTTCTAAAATCTAAGAAAATCATAAAATTTTGCAAAAAACTTTTAAGACAAAAATTCCCCTCCTAGGGAAATTATAAAATTTTACTAAAATTGTATAAATTGTATTAAAATTAGTTGGTTAAGGCCCTAAAACCTAAAAAAATCATAGTTTTGCCAAAATTCCTTATACATATTTATAAATCTGTTAACAAGTCTAATTGAATAACTTATAGGTATAATATAGTTTAGGATATAGTGGTGGCGTTTAAAATTATGATATTGCAAATTTTATTTAGCTAAACTTACCTTATGCTGGTTTTAAATTACGGAAACAAAATGATTATTAAAGTCCAAAAACGATTAAAAAAACATTTTAAAACAAACATTGTAAAATTCGGGAACAATTTCAATTTTTTTAATATATGTGCAAATACAGGAACAAATTTTAAATGATTCAGAAATAAATTTGAAAAATATTGAAATTCCGGAACAAATTTTATTATATTAAAATTCAGGAACAATTTTTTTTTTAAATATTGAAATTCAGGAACAAATTTTATTATATTTTTTTATTTGAATTTAAATTTTTACAGAATGAAAATTAGAAATTTTGAAAATGTTTTGAAATTTTAAATCAATGTCTTTTCGATTTCAAACTATTTTTTAAAACAAGTATTTTATTAACAAGTAATTTACAAAACTATAATCTATATTGAAAATGGAAACAATAGGAGGCCCAGTAAAAAAAGAAAAATATGTACCACAACAGCTTATTCTATGCCATTCACAAAACATCAAGCGTTTTGTTCATGTAGTACATGACTCTGCCATGGTTGTCACCGATGAGCAACGCATGGGCCACATTTTTTCTAAACTCGAAAACCGTCAAAAATATAGCTAATTTTTATACCCACCATCAAAAAGAATGGGGGGTATATTGAGATTGTCATTCCGTTTGTAATTTCCTTAATATTGGTTCAAAAATCAAAAACGATATACATATATTCTGAATCCTTATGAAATTCTAAGACGATTGAGCTATGTCCGTCTGTCTGTCTGTTGAAATCACGATAACGTCTAAACGAAAAGAGCTAGCTAACTGAAACTTAGCAAAAACATTCTTTATTTATGAGAAAATTTTGGTATTGAAATTGGGCAAAATCGGTTAGCATTTGGCCATAGCTAATAAATGACAAATTATGACAGTTATGATGACAAAATTTGGTATCTAGAAGTTTTAGATAAGCAATAGGCAGCATATAAAATTTCATCGAAATCGGTTCACATTTAGCCATAGCTCCCATACAAAAAACTTACGAAAACAGGCTAAATTTCACCCAAAATACACTTAAATGCCAATAAATCTAAAAGTATAACAGATATAACTACTAAATTTGGCACAAGAAAGTCTTATATCAATGCCAGCCAGTGTGCAAAATTTTGTCACAATCGGTCACTATTTGACCTAGCTCCCATATAAAAAACTTACGAAAACACAAAAATTCAAAAAGAAAAGGGGATTTATGTCCGTCTGTCCGTCAGATAAAATCGTGATAGCTCCTTAACTACAAGAGCTAGTAAGACTAAATTAAGCACAAGGAAGTCTTATGTCAATGCCAGCCAGTGTGGAAAATTTCGTCACAATCGGTCACCATTTGACCATAGATCCCATATAAAAAACTTATGGAAACACAAAAATACATAAAGAAAAGGTTGTTTATGTCCGTCTTTCCGTCAGATAAAAGCACGATAGCGCCTTAAGTCCCTCTAGCTTTTCAAAAGAGCTAGAGGGACAAAATTTTACAAAAGTATTTTGGATATCTTGAAAAAGATGTGTGTTGAAAATGGACAAAATCGGTTCAAATTTAGTTAGAGCTCCCATATAACCCCGCCCCGGGAAACACATTAATGCTGATAAATTGAATACAATTGTAATAGCTATGACGATTAAATTTAAAATAGGGAAGTTTTATGCAATTTTTGATCAGTTTATCAAATTTTATAGGAATCAGTCCATATTTGACTTTAGCTTTCATGTGAAAAACACTCACTGAAACCAAAAATTTTAGCAAAGGCCAGTTAAAAGCTATTAAATTAGAAACTATGATAGCTATGGTCACTAAATTTTGCAAGAATAAGCTCTATATATATACCAGCCAGTGTGTAAAATTTTGTTATAATCGGTCAACATTTGGCTATAATTCTTATATATATAACATCCCCTTTTTATATCTACAATCAAAAAGATTTGGAGGTACATTCATTATATTAAGATTGCACCTATGAAATTATATAGGCATCAATCAATGTTCAGCCCAGACTTTATATATGATGAATGCATTAGGAACTCATAACGAAATATATGGACCTGTCGTATTACTATTAACGTGTTTAGCCTAACTACATATTAATCACAACGAAAAGTATTTAACAACTTATTAATGTAAAACTATACCTGGTTATGAGACCGAATTTTGATCAAAGTAAATACTGGGGAAACCACTAAAATATTTTTGAATGTTGAACTATAAAGCTACGGAAACCTAATTTAGTCCAAAGGTTTTACCAACAATACCAAATAGCTTAGAGATTTTTCCAGTTTTGGTGCAGATTTTGAATTAGCTGCACTCTTGTAGATATATGAGATATGTTTCTAAATTTAACACAACTTGATGGTGGGTATATAAGATTCGGCACAGCCGAATATAACACTCTTACTTGTTTAATTATACATTAATTTTTGTTGTATGAGTTGAAATATCACGGGTAAGTAATAAAGAATGTACTTCAGGTCAATGATTTTTAGCACAAAACATTGATCTTCTTTAGACAAAAACATCGATATATAACACTTTAAAATCCGACTGTAAATGGCGAAGATACAATACATGTATTTTTTTGAACTCAATGTGCGAAAATAAATCCCTGTTTTTAATAGTTCGGTTATAATTATCGAAAAACTTCTTTAGTAAAAGTTAAACGATTTTTTAAGAGCTTTAATTTTCTGATATTAGGGTGGTTGGAACTGAGATCTGATGAATAAATACTAGTACCGGATATCTGAGACCAAAGTCTATTAAAGCAAAATATTGGCTTCCTCGAAAGAAATACATCGATATATCACACTCTAAGATTCGACCGTAAATACCGAACATATAATAGAGCTGCAAAACTATCGATACTCGGCATCATCGATAGTTTGAGTAAAAACTATCGATACTATTGGATCTTTTTAAGTGCTTTTTCTGGCAGTAAAATAAGAACTTTAGGGAAATAGATTACAAAATATTCCGCTAATTGACTTCAATTGTGTGATAACTCTAAATCTAGATTTGAATTAAATAAAACATTTTGTTGCACTACTTACTTTAAATTGCAGCGTCACTTGTAAAAAGAGCGAAGTCTATTTGGTTAAAGTCGACACTTGGCCGCCGCCGCGGGTTTAATGTGTCAGTATTCTATTTATTTATTTTTGCATGAACAAATTAATTAAATTACATTAAACACTTTTTATAATAATTTACTTCTACGACACATTAAGCAAATACTAAAATACTTAACTTGTCTTGCTGAAATGCAAAATATAAAAAAAAAAATTAATTTGCAATCGGCTAAAAACCTGCGTTAAATTTGTTGAAAATTTGATTTTAGCTACTTTATATATTTGCCGATAGTATCGATAGTGAAAAAAACTATCGATAGTCAGTAAAAAATAAAACTATCGATACTATCGATAGTACTATCGATTGTTTTGCAGCTCTAACATATAACGAAAAATGTATTATGGCAGCCCCAATGTGCGGCGAAAAAAAAAAATAAAAAATTTTAAAACTGTCTTACAACAATATTTTATATGCGGTGGTGTACGTTCACACACGTTCATCAGTTTTCATTTTATTTTCCTTAAATTTCATACAAATTTTCAAAATTTTTGTAAACTTGCTCAATTTTAATTCTGTCAGTTTTTTTCTCATAGAAAACTTGATAAGCCAAACCTGACTAATGTAAAAGAAGACATATTTAAAAACTTGATTTAAGCCTTAAATAGACATGGGGACATATTTTTGTTGTCAAAACTTAGACTCCATGTATCCTAAGGTTTAAAATTTATTCTTTTAATAAAAAAGACTTGAATTTAACTCAAAACTAGTTAATAAATTCTTAATTTTTCATAAATTTTCCACGAACAGTTAAGGAATTCATAGACTTGGCATTAATAGGAATTTAACACCTTCTTCTTCCGTCATCCTTAACTCCTAGTGGAGCATAGGGCCTCAACCATCCTTTTATATCGAACTCTATTGCGATATGTTAGGCAACTTGCGAAGTTGCTTGCAACTTCGCATCGATTGACCTTCTCCACATTCTAGCAGCTGCACCAACACGACGCCCGCTACCCTGTGTATTCCAATGAAGCATTTGTCGAGCAATGTTGGTATTTGACCTATCCACCGAAATTTCCTTTGACATTCATCTACAGAAGTACGGATTTGGTTTGTCGCGCTTAGTAGATCTTTATTTCTTATGCGATTCGGACACCATATATTAAGAATTCGACGCAAGCATATGTAGGCGCTTATCGAAGGCATTTGTGCGTGGATGGACTTGACATTCGAGTTGTTTATTCGTAACTTAGTTGTTGTTGATATTAGCCAAGATTTCCAAATAGCTCGAAGAATGCCAAATGCAGATTTTACCTTATTAATACCTTATTGACGGCGCCACCTTTTGTAGATACCAAACTACCAAAATAATAAAAGGTACCTATACATCCAATAACCTCGTTATCCACATTGAAGTGTGTCGACGGATTTGCGCCATAGCCTCCAGGCACTAGCGCAGACCAGCCCAGCTGTCCGAGATTTAAAACTGATAGCGTATGTGTTATCTTGTCACCTGAGCTTTGAATTCGAAGACATACGTCATCAGCGTATTCCAAGACCTCAAGTTGTTTAAAGGGTGTCCATTGGATATCGTGTCTACCATTCAGAGCCGTGCGCATTATGTTGTCGATGACGAGACTATAAAGTATAGGTGACAAGATACATCCTTGTCTAACTCCAGTAGTAATTTCGAACGGATTAGACAATTTACCTTTATGTAGAACCCGATATTTAAAATCCACGTACATTGCCCGTATTATGTTCAGAATTGACATGTTACGATTTTCTAAAATGTTCCATAGGTAGCTTATATTGACACTGTCGAAGGCCTTCATAAAGTCGATAAACGCTAGGTAAATGGAGGTGCGGAATTCATTACATTGCTCTAGTACTATTCTTACTGTGTTGATTAGATCAACACAAGATCGATTCTCTCTGAACCCAAATTGATTTTCGCGAAGTGTAGCGGAAACGGCATCGTATATTCTGCTCAAAATTACTCCACTTAGTTTTGGAATTGGAAGAAGTGTTATATCCCTGTAGTTATTGCAGTCTTTGGAGTCACCGTTCTTTGGTATTTTGACTAGTATTCCTCAATTTCAGGAGGTTGGCAGAGCTTCTTCTTCCCATATTTTACGCACAAATGGGTGTCACAGTCTCGTCGATCCTTTAACGTCACATAAAAGCATATCCGCTGAGATATTTTCACTGCCGAGGGCCTTGTTGCACTTAAGGTTTTTAATGGCATTCTTCACTTCTTGTATTGTTGGTGCATTATCTGAAATTCCATTAAAATTACTGTCATGGCTGCTTTTATTATGCACTTCCGTCAGTGCTTTCAATTCAATAGGATTATTCAATGTTGACTTGAAGTGTTCCATTCATCGTAATAATCTTTCATCCGGGGTTAAGAGAAGTGTGCCGCTACTACTCAAGATATGACTGTTGGTGTAGGTAGGTTTGCCACACAACGTCCTTGATATATTGTATAAGGTCTTCATGTCGCCTATACTAGCAGCTGATTCAGCTTGGCTCGCCTGTTCATCTATCCATATTCTCTTGTCCCTCCTTGCAGACTTTTTTATTTTATTGCAGAGATCGCTATATGTTGTACGGAGCATTTCCATGTTCAGTTAAAATCGTATTTTTTTGTTCTTTTAGCAAGTCCCATCCCAGCTAGGAATTGGGTGATTGTTGACGATAATATCAGCATATGGATGCTGAAGTTAATGAAAAGTTAAAAACTTTCACTTTTATATCGAATTTAAGCTAACCCTTTCTTATTACAAAAACATTATTTTTACTCTTAATATTGTAAACAGTGACTAAATTTTATACAAAATTTTAAAACAATCGTTCAAAAAAATATCAGAATTGGTATACTGTTAACTACTTTTGCCCCTAGAATTCTTATTTTTTGTCGGAATTTCATCGCAGATATCTCTTTTGAAAGTTGTTGAAAGCATATATTGTTGTGTTTTTAAAAATGCTACAAAAGATTGCCGCAACGCGGCGGTATTGACATGTTTCTTACAAATGTATCAAATACATATTATTTGGATCTTTTTTTGTGTTGGTACATTCAGAAAAAAGTTAGACCAAATACTCCTGAACAAATTCGCGAACATTGTCAAACCAAGTTTTTAACTTTTAATTATTAAAAATGCGATTTTCATATGTAACCTAAAAATAGCGCCATCTTTTAACAGAATTTAGAAACAAAAAAGTTGTAAAATAAACATTATTTTTATAATCCCAGAGATTCACTTTCTACAATAAAAAAGTTCTTTTTCGCAAAAAGCCGTTTTTGATATATTGCTACATATAAATGATCAAAAACTGATTAATCAGCTTGGTGATCTAAAAAATATTCCAAAAAGACTCCTTAAAATCCTTAGAAAACGACTAGTTTACAAAAGCACAAACAATTCTTGCAGAATGTGTGCAGTCAAAATCTTATCGTGCAAACGATCCTTATACGACTGTTTTTTATGTTATTATATCCTTTACCATCAAAGGTGGGAAAAGTATTATAAGTTTGTGCTTTTAGGTGCTAAATGGCAAAAAAACTCGGTTTACGGGGTAATTTGAGAAATGTTCATTCATAATTGCGAGTGTGCTTCACGAAAAACAGGTATTTTGAAAAATTTACGCTCAAGTTTTCCTCATTTACACCTGTCGTATGCTATACCTATATAGAGAACATTAACGAGATATTTATCAAACGATGCGAAATTGAAAGATCTATAAATCGTTATCTTTTTTTGATATACTTTGAGGCGGCCAAAAAATATGCGAACAAAATTAAAAAGTGGCGAAAACAGCTTCAAATTTTGGCAGCCATTAAGTAGTAGAGGGAAATCCACTTCCCCTAAGTGTGGTGTCTATTTCGTAGAACAACGACTTGGGTCCAAATCGATTTTTTAACGTTTTTTTTTTTTTTAATTTGCATGCCAATAACGCTTAGAAGCGCAAATTTGCGCTACTAAGATATTGCGTTCAGTATACAGAAGTTTTTGCGAGTTCAAGATCTGTAATTAGATTTTCCGAACTCCTAAGGGTACAAAAATTATTCGAGTTGAAAGTCGGTTTTTAAAAAGCTTTATTCTTTTTTTTTTAACAAATGTAGCAAAATGTGTCAGCAAAACGAGTCATTAAAGACTCTTTTTGAAGAATCGCATGAAGGGTACCATTTTCTCACACAAAAAGATCATTTTTGACTCATAAGTGATATCATAAATGATCATTTTAATCGTGCAGTGAAGTCAAAACAGACTCATATTTGATTAAAATTTTCCAAAAATGCCAGCTGGGATGTTGCTTTTTCTTTTATGGTCTTTGAATCATAGAGTTTGTTGACCAACCTCATTGTACGTTCGGGTGACACATCTTGCAATTTCGTTAATACTGTCGCATTTAACATATCGTCGCCCCGGAGTTATCTTCACGTAAGTGCAAAAAATTTTTTTTTGGGAAATTGAACTTAAAGATTTGACATTAGTTGCAGAAGAATTTACTCGAAAAATGTGTTCCAATATTTTTATCAGTTGTAGTCCATGGAGTTCTTAATCAAATCGGTTAAAAATATTCAAGGCCATGGAAGATTATTTCCGAGTTATTGGCATTTTTGTCTCTAAAGAAATTTTCACAATTTGCCGTAAAGGACATATTTTATTAAACATTTATTAATATATGTCATATACGTGAAAATGTTAGTACAAACAATTTTTTTTGAGTTATCTTCACGTATGTACCCACATAATATTATGATTTTTTAAGAAAAAAATCTAAAATCTATTATACTAAATATCAATTCATAGTTTTTCTGAGAGGAAATATACTTAAAATTTCTCCTGTTATACAAAAACTTTGCAGTGAGATTTAAATATATAAAAAAATACTATGACTGCTCTATCCATATAAATCGAATTTTCACACGAAATACGTACCTTATCATTTCAATAATGATTGGATAAATGCTAAGATAAAGAAGTAAGAGTTTTAAAATTATGCAGAATTAATAATATAAATTAAAAACTCTTAAATTACGTACTTAGTTCTAAGTACTTACATCAGAAATTTTACTCTTAGGATACCTTTTAATTTTACTCTTAAGAAACCTTCCTATTCTTTTATTGTTTATCAGTCTCTTAAACTTGTTTTCCAAATAGTATTTTTTAAGTTAATTTTAATTTCTTTTGTAATAAAGTGAATTCCTAAAAAAAGTCATTAATTTCTATCTAATTATATAAACAATAGAAACCCATTTCCAGAACAGTCATAAATGAAATAAATTCAAAATTATATATTTTACAAATCTACTTTTCAATATATATTTTGCTTGCGAATACGTGAAGATAACTCAAGATTTCTAAATTGCATTTGTTCATATATTTTGTGTTGTATCGCCTTCAAATACCAATAATTATTGTACTTACGTGAAGATAACGCAAAAATGTTGTACTTGTCAAATTTCATATGTTTTTTATTGTATATCCACAAAAATGTTACATACGTTAAGATAACGCAATAACTTTTTACGAAAGGTGGATATACAACAAAGTGCATTCATCATATCTCCGTAACTATAAAAGGTAGGCACATGGCGATCAAGTAGATCGATAGATCTAAATAAAAGATACAAGAAAATGGTCTTATCTCAATTTTTTCGATTTTGTGATATACGTGAAGATAACTTCGGGGCGACGATATGTTAGTAACGTTTAATTTAAAAAGCTCATCTTTTGTTTTGATTAAAATTATCACCTATTGGAAGATTGCACACTTCGCCTCAAAGATTCGGCCAGCAAAGTAGAGCGATAGTTTCCAGCTAATTCATAAAATTATTAGAATAATGTAACAAACCTTAGAATTTTGTAATCCAAATTAAAACAATAGTTGAATATTTATTTTAGAGCGCTATATTGTGAAAATTTATTTTATTGGTTCTTAAAAGTTTTGTGATCTATTTATAATATTTATTTTTAATTTATTTTCTTTTAATCTTAATGTAAATATTTTTATTTATTAAAAAAAAGAAAAGAAATGTATTTTTCTTCAACTAGGCGTTCATTTTTTGTTATAATGTTTTTTTCCTTTAAATCTTTCTTTAATTTTCAGATTTGCTTCGTTTTTGACTTCAAGCTTTTAATAAAAGTTTTTGTAAGTTTTTATTTTTTTTAATTTTGAAATTATTTTAAAAATAAATAATTTTAAATTATTTATTTCATATTTTTATTGAATTATTTTTTTTATATTCATTGATTTTTTTTAATTATTTACAAAATTATTTTCAATATTTTATTGGTTCTAAAAAATTTAGCTACAAGTGAAAGTGTTGGACGAAAATGTTTTTATTGTTGTTTAATTCTTTTAATTTTTTTTTTGTTAATTTTAAAAATATATTTGTTTTATTTATTTGTTATTTTTTTAATGTACATGAAATTGACTTTTTACTTTTGTTAGGGGTTTTCTTTTATGGCCAATTTTAAAACTAAATATGTATTTTTATTTTTTAATAAAATATTTTAATTAATTAATTAATTAATAAAGCAATCTTTTTTATTATTCACAGCCGTTTTATACTCCAAATTTTTATGAAATATTTGTTTTTATTTTTTTGTTTTATTTTGAAATTTTTTCCTCTCAATAATTTCATAACCTTATTTTTTTATTATTTTTTTCTTACATATTTTCTTTAATTACTGGTCCATTTGCTATATTTTCATTCGTTTTACTAAATAGTTTTATATTTACTTATAATTTAAATAAATACTTCCGGTTAAATTTAATAGAATCTGGCAACACTGAAAAAGTATTTGAGCTTTATAAAAAACGTATACTTTTTAGTTCCCACAATTTTAATGACCAAAGTTAATTGAACTAGTTAAAACCTGATGACCTACATTGGATCTGTTGGGTGTACAAGTTAATAATTTCGATTTGGACAAAATATGGCATAACTATCACATATGGTTTGTGTCAATAATAACAAATATGGTATTTTGGAGGATAAACATCTGTCATTAAAATTCAGTATTCGATAGACGTCAAAGCGTTATCGCTATTAGCCCAATTATGTTCCCCTATTGATAATACTAGCGTCTTCTTCAAACGTACAATGAGGTTGGCCAACAAACGTTAGGATTCAAAGACCGTAATAGGAAAATTTGGCTCACCTAAGCGACATGGGACTTGGATGAACAACGTAAAACCCTAAAAAATATAATTTTAAATGAAAACATAGATGTTGAAGTGCTCAGTGCAACATACCGTGACCTATCCAATAGAATAAAAAGCTGAATCAGCTGCAAAGAAAGGCGACAGGAGGACCTTATGCCATATATCAAGGCCGTTGTATGGCAAACCTACCTAAATCAACAGTCCCATCCTGAGTACACTTCTCTCAACCCCGGATGAACAATTAATACGCTGGATGGAACACTTCAAGTCAGCATTAAACAATCCTATTGGATTAGAAGCACTGACGGAGGTGCATAATAAAACCAACCATGACAAGAGGTGAAGAACGCCATTAAAAGCCTTAAGCGCAACAAGGCCCCGCGCAATGACAATTGTGGGGCTTATATAACTCAAGCGGCTGACGATTGATTGAAATTTACATGTATTTTGTTTATGTTACAATAACAAAACACATGTAAATATCACTCAATCGTCAGCCGCTTGAGTTATATAAACCCCATAAATATCTCAGCGGAGATGCTTTTATGTGATGTTGCAGGATCGGCGAGACTGTGGCACCCATTTGTGCGTAAAATATGGAAATAAGAAGCTCTGCCAACCTCCTACAATGAAGGTACTAGTGAAAATCCCAAAAAAGAGTGACTCCAAAGAATGCAATAACTACAGGGGTATAACACGCGAAATTAAATATGGGTTCAGAGAGAATCGACCTTGTGTTGACCTAATCAACAAAGTAAGAATAGTACTAAGGCAATGTAATGAATTCCGAACCCCCATTTACCTAGCGTTTATCGACTTAATGAAGGCCTTCGACAGTCTCAATATGAGCTACCTATGAAGAATTTTAGAAAATCGTAACATGCCATCGAAAATTCTGAACTTAATTCGGGCAATGTACGCGGATTTTAAATGTCGGATACTAGTTTAAGTTGTCTAATCCGTTCGAATTTACTTCTAGAGTAAGACAATGATGTATCTTTTCACCTATACATTTTATCCTTATCATCGACAATATAATGCGCATGGCTCTAAATGGTATACACGGTATCCAATGGACCCGCTTTAAACAACTCGAGGGCTTGGAATACCTTGATGACGTATGCCTTCTAAGCCAAAGCTCAGGTCACCTTCAAGAAAACACTAGTGCCATCACTGTTGATGGCACTAGACAAAGATTGCGCCTGGAGTCTATGGCGCAAACATCAATGTGGACAACGAGGTTATTGGATGTGTAGGTACCTTTAATTATCTTGGTTGTTTGGTACCTACAAAAGGTGGCTCAGACGAGGATATTGGATTGGGTATTAAAAAGGCAAAATCTGCATTCGGCATTCTCCGAGCTATTTGGGAATCTCGGCAAATATCAACAACAACTAAGTTAAGAATATTTAACTCGAATGTCAAGTCCATCTTGTATTACGGTTGCGAAACTTGGAAACGCATAAATGCCATCGATAAGCTCATTTGTGAGAAATAAGGTAAAAAAATTTAAATCTTTAAAATGGCTCTCCTGAACCGTTTTTACCCGTAGATCCCTTTCTCTATGCGCGCAAAATACCCTTAGTTCCTTTTCTTTATGCGCTGTCACATATGTATATGATGGCCGAATCGCAAAAGAAATAAAAATCTACTAAACGCTACAAACCAAATCGCTTCTATAAAGTTATGCCAACAGAAATGGCGATAGGCCACACACTTCGAATGCCAAGATTGCTCGACAAGCGCTTCGTTAGAATCCACAATCTAGAACGTGGAGAAGGTCAATTGATGCGAAGTTACAAGCAGCAAACTATTCATGGAATGCCGTATGCCTAACGTCTCGGCAAACCATCCAAATCTACGTCGAAGCCTGTATCTGTAGGGATCAGAAGAAGCTGTTGAAATTGGGTCAGGCGATCGCAAGGAACTTGTTCCGGAGACAATTGATTTGTTTGATGAGAGTAATCAACGAAAAATTAATAGAATATTTGATCAGACACAAGGCCACAATCTTCCAATACGACAAAGCTCGGCCACATGTTTTTGTGAATCAGCTCTTCTGACTGCCATTTGTTTCGATCGATGCAGAACGCCCTTTCTAGAATAAGCATCACTTCGGAATAGGGTATTAGAAATTTGCTTTATCTTAAAACCGAAATTATTAACTTGTATATAGCCAATATTATAAAATTAGTTGCTGATACATTTTGGTTTTGAGTTTGCTTAAAATGTAACATGTTACACATTCTGATCGGAATAGTCTTAGATTCGACAAATTTCAAAAAATTTGAACGGCTCTAGAGCATTATAAAACAAGATTTTTTGTCAATTTGAGTCAGAACTTTTTTTTAACAAATACAAATTTTTAATTTCTTAAATTTTACAACTTATACAATTACACTTTTTCGTTGTACCAAAGGCAAACCGATTGATTTCTGATATATTTTTGAGATAATTTTCAACTTTTTCCCATAAAACAATTAAAATTTGGGCTTTTAACCTTTTGACTGATATCTTTTTATTCTTTTACATCGACAGCGTGTTATTACTGTAGGCTTAATAATTACAGAAATTGATGTTGCTGTTGATTGTTTATGTTTTTCTGGGTATTTAAATGGGAGGTATGGTCAAATATGGACCGATTCATACAAAATTAGGTCCATACACTGATTTTGGCCACTATAAGCAATATTTATGCTGAATATTTTTAAAATACAATTCAATTTGTGACTGTAATGGGCCAAAAACTCTATTTCGGGAAGGCATCTCTATGGGAGGTACCCGAAATAGTAATACAATTTAACCGAAAAAGTGTAGGGATCGTTTTTGGACCAAAATATGATTCTCTGCCAAACTTCATCATTGATAACGAGCTTACATGAATATACAGCCAGCCAGGCAGACATCGTTAAATCCATGATTTAATAATTCTGAAGGTTGTTCCATTCTCTCTTTTTGTCGCCATGATAACTTTCTGACGTTTGTTAGGATAGTAAAAGTTTGTGCTACCATATTTTTGCGAACAATCCCACTTTTCTAATATTTTATGATGACAAAATTTATGTAAATTTATGCATAAAAAACTTACGAATATTTACGAAAAAGCTTCAATAAATAATCATACAATTTGTTCCAACTATATTTCTTTAATATTGAATGTCTTCATTATATGCCTAACTTTAAAATTACACATTTTTGATAACTAATCCCAATGTATTACGTACCCCTTTTCTTAATGTGGCAACATTTTTCTTTCCATTGTTTTCAAATATCAAACTTCAAAAACCCAATATACTTCAAAATAATTTTGAAGAGAGAGAATGAAACTTCCTTGTTATTATTATTTCATGGTTAAATCAACTCATGGAGTGATTCTGAGTCGATCGACTAAAAGATAGTCCCAGACCAATATTTCTATGCCATACAAACATCAGCACAAATCCAATATATCTATTCCACCTATGGTGGTGAAGGGTATAATAAGTAGAAATGCTACCGATTTTTGACAGCTGATGAAGAGCTTAAGTTTGATAGGAATGTCAGTTACCAAAATCGAAATTTTTAGTGTTATTTTAGAATTTTGTATCATAGAATAAATATACCTGGAAGACCGACGAAATGTCAAAGTACATCTGGTACATGTCAAAAGTACGGATCAATAATATGGTATCGGTAAGCCTAAAAAGAGCTTTTGATTTTCTTAATGAATACAAAAAGTTGCACAAAAAAGTATGATATGATGGGACTAAAATTATCTTTAAGATTTTTACCGTAATTTGAAGATATTGTCTTGAGAAATCCATCTTTAAGATGCATAATCAATTTAACTTGATTTTAATTGAAATGTATAAAAAATTGTTTTAAATTTTATTAATTTTGCTAATACCAAATATTGCAAAAAATTATAAAATACAAAATTTTCAGTTTGTAAAAAATAAAAAGTGTTTCGAAATCAAAGTGTTGTTTAAATATTGAAAAAAATCAACATTTTATGTGCGAAATTCAAAATTTCGCGGAATTTTTCAAACAAAAATTCGAGTGCAAAAAGCTTTCCTGTTTGTCAAAAAGCTTTTATTTTGCGTACGTGTGATTTAGTATAACACTAAATTTTAATAGATCAGCTGACGATCTTCTATATATTAGTTTTTCTATGTTTTGTATCTTAATTTTAGAAATTTTATTTTCTGTAGAATCTTAAACCATCCCGATCGGAATGTAACTACGAAATTAAAACTTTTTCGATCGTAATTTGTGACATGCATTGTAATTTATTATTGTAATTTTAAATGA
The DNA here is from genome assembly GCA_933228675.1 of Stomorhina lunata. Classification (NCBI taxonomy): domain Eukaryota; kingdom Metazoa; phylum Arthropoda; class Insecta; order Diptera; family Rhiniidae; genus Stomorhina; species Stomorhina lunata. The sequence continues at coordinate 36,622,644 of OW121743.1, read as the reverse complement.
TTTAAATATTTTATTTATTTTATTGGATCTTTATGACACTGCTCTGCAAAAATTCATTTTTTGTCTTTCCTTTTAATAAAACTATGCGGACTATTAGGGTCTTGATGCGCTAAACTCAAATCCGTTTTCGGTTTTTCTCCATGAGATCTGGATTTTTTTTATGGGCTTGGCAAATTTTTCCCCTTAAATTAGTCAGGTACGAAGACCTATTTCGTCCTAACTCGAGAACGACTCATCCGGTACCTGCGGTAAATTGGTAATAAAATTCACATTTTAAAACCGATTTTATGGTTTATAGCTTATTTTATTCTTAAGATATGTATCTCTTTGAAAAATGTTTAAAATGTTAAAATTTTACTTTATCTTTTTTTAATTACATTTTTAACCTGAAAAAAATTACGAATTTCGCACGAAAAAATTTGTTTCTCCATTAATTTCTAAATAACTCCAAAACGATAAGAGATACAGAAAAGTTATATTAGACTAAAATAAATGCAATTTTGTTATGCATCCTCAAGTGTTTTAATTTTGAAAATCGTTCTGGAGTTAGAACGAAATAGGTCTCCGTACCTGACTAATTTAAGGGGAAAAAATTTGCCACACCCATAAAAAAAATCCAGATCTGATGGAAAAAAACCGACAACGGATCTGAGTTTAGCACATCAAAATCCATGTAGTCCACATAGTTTTATTAAAAGGAGGATTTGGCTGCAGAGCAGTGTAATTTATATTTTTATACCAGCACCAGTTCAATAAAATTAAATATAATAAAAAAACATGTAAGAAAATATTATAGTCGGTTAAACCCGACCATATGATAACCTACACCACTAAGGTCGTATGTAGACCGATTGTCAAACAATAAAGATGTTTTCAATGCCTTAATAAGCATAAAATTGTCATTATCTTCAGATTTACGAACGTTCTTGTAATTTTCGTTGCATTTAAGAGACTTCAGAAAGTAGAGGTTCTGTGGGATCTAAGATTAAATAGAGCAGAGATTTATGCTTGTATTGGACATATTATTTGCTAAATTGTATTTATATATAGCAAAATTTCGATTCTGGGAAGACAATATATAATACCCGAAATAATGGATGGCCCTACTTTAACCTTCTATTGGTTTATATTTGTTCTGCGACTGACGTGGTAGTCTAGCGGACACCAACTCAAAATTTAAACAATGTTGGTGTCCGCTGGACTACCACGTCAGTTGCAGAGGCTTAAATAGCTTTACGTTACACGGACAGACAGACAACTATAAGTCCCGACAGATGAACATCGTAAAATCGACAGTATTCAAGTTAATCCAAAGGAGAACAAAATTTCTGTGCGGTTTTAACATCAATTTTTGGTTGTGTAGGGTATAATAATGTGATATTTATAAGTGTAGTATGCAACAAAGTTGATAAAATTTTCATAAGATTGAACATGCGATATGTTTATATACGAGTTTAAGAATGATATATGAAATAATGCACATGATCGAAGGCAAATATAAATTTATGATGGACTAGCTAGAAAATAATTTAAAATTCTAGAAATCAACTTAAGATTCATCTCATATTTTCACTTCATCGAAATGATTTGAAAGCCGGATATCTTATCAAATAGATATATATAAATAATTTTAAGGGAAGCAAATGCTAAATACCTTTGGAAAGAGGATAGTAGAGAGTTGAAAGGTGGCAAAAAGAAGAGATAAAGCTTTTTTTATTCAACTCTTTAATTGCACTCATATTCTTAGAAAAGTTTAGTTACCCTTTCTGTTGCTAGACACATTATTTAGGCCGCGGCTTAGAGCTTACCGCCGAAGAAGGAAGCCGTGGTAATTGAAATTTAAATAGAAATTGATAATTACAGAATTTGATGTTTGCCGAGACTGTGGCTCGAACCTGGACAGAATATAATACTTAGTTGTCCACATGCTCAACAACTTAGCCACAGTAGCCTTAAATACTTTTCGACTTACGAGGAGAAGTGAAAGACCATTGAGTACATTTTTTAGTACAATTCAAACACTTAAAGTACCCTAGTATACACTGAAAAGCTGATTTTTAGGTACAATTAAAAATATTCGATTAATTTACCACCTTTAGCTAAGACCTTTTCACGCCTTTCTGAAAAGATATGGATTCCTATCTTAAAGATCTGGCCGTAAAATGAAGTGAATCAGGTGTGTTCTACTTATACATGTATATCAAAACTTTTGATAGATGTAGAGCAGTGATGGGCAGCACAATAACAAATTATATGTATTACAACACCAACTAGGATGTAATGGGATGCAGGTGTTACCTGGCGTCTCTAGCTATCAGGTAAGAACTGTATCCAATTCCCACTCTAACCTCTTCGTGGTACATCCTGGAAAACTAAGTAGTGATGGGCAGCACAATAACAAATTATATGTATTACAACACCAACTAGGATGTAATGGGATGCAGGTGTTACCTGGCGTCTCTAGCTATCAGGTAAGAACTGTATCCAATTCCTACTCTAACCTCTTCGTGGTACATTCTGAAAAACTAAGCAAACTTAGTTGAGATGCGGATTCTAGGTCAGGGTTAATATGAGAGGGAGTTATCTTAGAGCCATTCCAAGGTATTTGGTTTAAGGGTCTAAGATAATTGTATTGTACTTGGATAAGTACGAAAATGCAGCGTCTGTTCAACATGTTAGTTGAGGCTGCAAGCGGGCGTCTGTATCTGAACGAAAACGTCGATGTTGAAGTGCTCAGTATAACATACCGTGACCTATCCAACAGAATAAAAAGGTCTGCAAGAGAATGTGGATAGATGAATCAGCGATCCAAGCTGAGTCAGCAACAAGTAAAGGCGACATGAGGACTTTATACAATATGCCAAGGGCGTTGTAGTAGCGGTACACTGCTCTCAACCCCGGATGAATAATTAATACGCTGGATGGAACACAAGTCAACATTAAACAATCCCATTGAATTAGAAGCACTGACGGAAGTGCATAGTGAAACCAACCCGGACAGTTTATTCAATGAAATTTCAGGCAGCCCACGAACAATACAAGAAGTGAAGAATGCCATTAAAAACTTTAAGCGCAACAAGGCCCCGAGCAATGACAATATCTCAGCGGAAATGCTTTTATGTGATATAGAAGGATCGGTGAAACTGTGGCACACATTTCCAAACTCCTGGATAAAAAAGAAATACCAAAAAAGGGTGACTCCAAAGACTGCAATAAATACAGGGGTATAACACTTCTTCCAATGCCGAGCAAAATACTAAGTCAAGTAATTTTGAATAGAACGTCCGACGCAGTTTCCGCTACACTCCCCGAAAAACAGTTTAGGTTTCGAGAGAATCGATATTGTGTCAACACAGTAAGAATAGAACTAGAGCATTTTAATGAATTCCGCAAACCCTTTTACCAAGCGTTTATCGCCTTCGACTGTCGCAATAGGAGCTATCTATGGAGAATTTTAGAAAATCATAACATGCCAACGAAAATTTTTAACTTAATTCGGGGAAATGTACGTGAACTTCAAATGTCGGGTTCTACATAAAGGTAAATTGTCCAGTTCCGTTCGAACTGTAGTAAGACAAGGATGTATCTTGTCACCTGTACTTTTATCCTTGTCATCGATAATATAATGCGCGTGGCACTGATTGATAGGCGTGGTATCCAATAGGCACCCTTAAACTTAGAATCCGCTGATGACATATGCCTTCTAAGCCAAAGCTCAGGTCACCTTTGAGAAAATTCTAAAGCTATCACTGTTGAATCTCAGACAGCGTGGAATCAATACTTCCAAGACAAAGATTATGCCTGGAGCCTATGGTGCAAACCCGTCGACGTACGTCAATGGGGATAACGAGGTTTGTGGATGTTTAGGTACTTTTAATTATCTTGGTAGTTTAAATAATAAAAATAATTTCCACGACAACATTAATATTGGAACAAGTGGTACTTCTCTCAGATAATGAGCTGCATCCTATTCTATTTTTAGACTCATTGAAAGGGATCTACGTTTTAACTCCGACTCCGAACGGCAAATGCATTAGTTAGAGAAGTTTTACATAGTCTAATACTCAATAACCAGTGGCTAGCTGAGTTATGAAGTGAACCACCGCTTTTTTTTAATTAATTTTTTTTTTCAAGTGGGTCTGGCCAGGGATCGAACTTGGGACCTCGGTATGCTAGGCGGATGACTAACCTGCTATACCACGGCGGTTCTTGGTAGTTTGGTATCTACAAAAGTTGGCGCCTGTATTCGACATTCTCCGAGCTATTTGGAAATCTCGTCAAATATCATCAATAACTAAATTACTAATATTTAACTCGAATGTCAAGTCCATCTTGTATTACGGTTGCGAAATTTGGAAACGCACAAATGCCATCGATAAGCGTCGACAAACCTTTGCAAACAAATGCTTGCGGCAAATCCTTAATATATAGTGGCCGAATCGCATAAGAAATGAAGATCTACTAAACGCTAAAAACCAAATTCCTGCTTCTATAAAGGCATGTCAACGGAAATGGCGGTGGATAGGCCACACACTTCGAAGGCCAAATACCAACATTGCTCGACAAGCGCTTCTTTGAAATATACAAGGAAGCGGCCGTCTTCTTGGTGCACCTGCCAGAAAGTGAAGAACGTCAATTAACGCGGAGTTACTAGCAGCAAACTATTCATGGAATGACGTGTGTCTAACATCTCGCGAAAGAGTTCGATTTAAAAGGATGGTTGAGGCCCTATTCTCCACTGGGAGTCAAGGATAACAGAAGAAGAAGAAGAACAGCAAAAACAACTCCTCATACTGGCGATAGAAAGACTGAAATGGTGCCCTTCGCTGATGTAAAGAATGATTATTACTTTTCGAAACTTTATATTCCAAGTACATTTTAACGGATTAAATGTTGGAAAGCTTTGTAATTATCAAATATTATAGATTCATGGCTCTTAGAATATTTTCCTCTGAAAATTTAATTTTATTAAAATAGAAAATCCTAAATCCGAAAATTATTGTATCCGCTTTCAGATAAATATTTTTACCGTTCTAAATATGCATGATTTCATTTAATTATGTCGATGATGGTTATGTAAATTCTATGTAATATATGTAAATGTTTGTATGTAAATTTGATTTGTAAAATGTAGGATTTTGTAAATAAATATGTAATTATTTATGTACTTGTGTAATAATACAATATTTATACTCGATTGTATTTGTATTTGTTTGTTTATTTATTTATATTCGTTAAAGTATCACTTGAGGATGAGTTATATAATTTTTGTATTTTATTTATTTCTTTTATAATTGTTTAATTATTATTAAATATATTTATGATTTAGTAAAAAAGTTAATCTAATAATTTTTAACTAATTTTAATTATTTAAATTTGAAACTTGTTTTGTTTTTGTGTTTATTTAACAAATAACTTATTTTTTAGTTTTTATACAATTTTAAGGTCTTTTAAGGTAGAATAATTTTTTTTTTTTGCAATTACAAATTATTAACAATTATTTTTTGTATCTAAACCAAATGTATTTCATACATTTCTTAACAATTTAACTCTGTTTACAACAGTCGCTTCGTTAGAAAATTTTTAAAATATAAGAAATTAGAAATCATTTGACACTGTAGATCATATGTTTGCCACACCCTCGAAATGACAACCGAGCTCAATTTAGTAGGTGTCCTAATCCAATGATCGGCAGTGTATAATGTGAGAATTATAAATTTCAAGTTTTTTTTAGTTTTGTAATAACTTTTTCAAAATTGTACAATTTTTATTTAAAACTATTTTATATTAGTTCAGTTCTCAATTCATTGCAAATAGTCTAGCATCTTAGCATTTGCAAATCGGTATAACTATATATACATAATTCCCCGACAACATTCCAATTGGAACAAGAGGTATGTACTTCTCTCAGACAATGAGCTGCATCCGATTCTATTTTTAGACTCATTGAAAGAGACCTACGTTTTAACGCTGGCTCCGAACGGCAAATACATTAGTTAGAGAAGTTGTACATAGCCTAATACTCAATAACCAGTGGCTAGCTGAGTTATGAGGTGAACCCCCGCTTTTTTTGAAAATGTATTTTTTTCAAGTGAGTCTGGGATCGAACTTGGGCCTCTGGTATGCTAGGCGGATGACTAACCTGCTATACCACGGCGGTTCACATCGGTATAACTAGCAAATTTAAAATTTCCATTTAATTTAAAAAGACATTTTTTCATTTGCTATATCACAGGGGGTGGTTTTAAAAATAGAATGGAAATAATTCTGTAACTTCCCAGCCGTTGAGCGGATTTTAAAAAAATTGTATGTGGATATATCAGAAGTGTTGCTTATGTTTTGAATCTGGAATGCCTAGATTGTACTGGGGCTGCATAACGAGCCCCCAAAGTAGGGCACCTCGGACTCATAAATCACTTCAACCGATATAAAATTGTCATTCCCCAACCGATTTAAAAAAATCATATATACTATATAACAAATATATAGATCAAGATCTACAACAAATATCACTACGTAACTATGCTATCTCTTACGGTTTAAAAGATATTCGACTTCAAAAAATAAAATTTTAAATTTTTGTCCCATACTGTAAAGAGTTTTTACTTGAATCTGCTCTATATATAAACCGATTTTCTTGATTTAAGGTTTTCTAAAAAAAGAATAACATTTTAAATATTTTACTAGCAAGAAGTGTATTAAAAGCTTTACTATGTAAAAAGTTATAAGTGCTTAAAGTTAATATTTTAAAAATAAACCATGTTCCCCGTTTTTTTTTTTTTTTTGGTAAAAATATTTTTAGAGTTATTTAAAAAAGTTCTTAAGGAACATAAAACATATTTATAATTTTCTGAAAGAAAACTTTACAAAGTTTATAATTAAATAAAAAAAATAACTTCTTGTTTATTCGGTGTTAGTACCAGAGTCTCTCGAACTAGATCTATTGTTCACGGAAATTTAAATTTTTATCCATAATTCCTCCGAACGCACTTGAGCTGTTAAAAAAAAATTTCTCCAAATTTTAATGGACCAAGGTATTTTTAATTATATTGCAAAAGTACTTTGTCGCCCTGAAAGTGACCAAGCAACTAGAGCAAAAAAAACTAAAAATACCCATTTTTGGACATTTTTCAAATCTTTTTAGGAATTCTGGAATTTGTATTACTAAACCTATTTTTTTTAATTTTTGTATTTTTTGCCTTAAAAAGTTTTATATCATCGCAAATTTTCATTAAAATATATTTATAAATAATTTTTTCTAATCCAAAATCTATTATTGTTAATGCAGATAAAACAAAAATTAAGGCTGTTCAAAACCAAGGCTCCCCTTTCTGCTATATCCACATACCTTTTTTTTTAAATCCGCCTAACGGCTTAGTTACAGAATTATTTCCATTCTATTTTTAAACCATCCCACTGTGCATCGTAGCATTTTCAAATCGTTATAGCTTAATTAATAATAATAATTTCCACGACAACATTCCAATTGGAGCAAGTGGTACTTCTCTTAGACAATGAGCTGCATCAGATTCTATTTTTAGACTCATTGAAATGGACCTAAGTTTTGAAGCCGGCTCCGAACGGCAGATGCGTTAGTTAGAGAAGTTTTTCATAGCCTAATACTCAATAACCAGTGGCTAGCTGAGTTATTAGGTGAACCGTCGCTTTTTTTTTTAATTAATTTTTTTTCAAGTGGGTCTGACCGGGGATTGAACTTGGGACCTCTGGTAAGCTAGGCGGATGACTAACCTGCTATACCACGGCGGCTCACAATAGATTGATATATAATAAGTCTATATACCCAACATGTTTTAGAAAACTTCAAATCAAGAAAATCGGTTTATATAAAGTTCAGATATTAGTAAAAAATCGGTATATTATGGGACAAAAATTTAAAATTGAATTTTTTTAAGTCGTAAGAGACAGCATGTAGATCTTGACCTATATATTTGTTATATAGTATGATTTTTCAAATAGTTTTAATGATTTATCCGAGATGCCTACTTTAGGGGCCGATTGAGCCGCCCCAATAAAATCTAGGCTTTTCAGGTTCAAAATATAAGCTTCCCAACACCTCTGCTATATCCACATAAAATCCTCCCCACCGTTTAGAAGTTACAGTTATTTCCATTCTATTTTTAGACCATCCCACTGTGCGATGCTAGACTATTTGCAACGGATTGTGAACTGAGCTATTGCATTTCATTTATATGTAATTGTTAATTTACTGTTGAGTGTTTTTTAAATCAGTTTAATTTCTCTAATTACAAATAAAAAATCATTTAAAATTTTTGGTTAAAGGTACTTTAGTTTTACAAAAATATTTTTTTTGGTTGGTTTTCATTTTAATGTTAATTAACTACTTAAATTTAAAAGAAAATATTCGGTTTCTTTTTATTTTAAATTATTTATAATGTACGAGTATGTACTTAGTAAGAGAGGTATTATAATTAAATCAAACATAATAAAAAAAACAGCAGTTGAAAGAAGGATACTCACAGTTTATCATAATTAATTTAAAGCCTGAACAAAATTAATCTAATAAAAGAAACCTAGAATTCGAATAAGTAAGATTTAATAAATAATATGTATTCATTTTGTAAACCGCCCTAATGACCTATGAACAGGTTCCATTTTTTTATTGGACCAACACTATTGGGATGACTCCCTTTTATAAATTGCGCTGTGTTGTAACAATCAAAAAAAGGCTGCGGGAAGAAGATTAAAGAAGATGTCTTTGTAGATTTTCGCTTTAAACCAAGGTTGGCCATTATTAGCGTGGCAGGAGAATAACAACAATTTACATTAAACAAGAAAACTTTTTCCTTACACGTACTCAAAGAAACACATAACAAAACATACAGGAAATACAATCTCAGTGCTCATTCTCAATTTAGGATTGATCACTCTCATTTGGCCAACCTTGCTTTGAACCATTTGATATAAAAATCGATGGAAAGACCCTGCGGGAAGTTGCTTCCACATTCGTACTATTCGAATAAAGAACAAATTTTGTGTCTAGTGTTTTGTGCGTTTCAGTTACCAATCAACTACAAAAGAGCTCTTGTTAAGTTAAATGTGTGCTACTCTGGAATATACAGTGGTTCAAATGTATAATCGGACATCGGTATAACACTTAGTTTAAGTGATTTTATAACAAGATCTTTTTCAATAAAAAATTCTTTTTGATGAATTTCGCTATAAAAATTATTTTATTTGTCTATAAAACCAAAAAAGAGAAAAACAACAATTTATTTCATAAAAAAACAAAAAATATCAAAAATAATTCATATTTTGAGATCAAACGAATAATCGGAAATAATAATAAATACAGACTTTTAAACAACTTAGAAAAAAAATATTATTTCGTAGCACACCCTTTGGATTCAATAACATTTCTGAGTCTGTTTTGCATCGAATTGACCAAATTGGCGCACACTTCCGACGGAATATTGTTCCACTCATGTAACAACGCTGATTTTAGTTCATTTATATTGTTATAGCTGTTTTTATACACTCTACGACCTAGTTCATCCCATAAATTCTCTATGACATTTAAGTCTGAGGATTGTGGGGGAGGACTCAACAGCTTAAGGCAATGGTGCATCAGCCAGAGCTTTTCAACGGTAGATGTGTGCTTAGGGTCATTGTATTGGTAGAAAGCAAACTTGTTTAAAAACCAAGTTTTTCTGCGCTCTGCTTAACATTTTGCTTTATAATATCTAAATAGACAAACTTGTCCATTTTTCCATCTATTAAATTGACATACAGCACCAAACCATTACAGACCCTCCCCCATAACTGTCGCACTTTACACAATAAAGAGTTATGTGATACGGTAAATTATTAATTTACGGCATATTTTATAAAAATTAAGTAATTTTTATACCTTATACAGGTCCTTTTTACCGATGAGAGTAAATTTAATCTTCACGGATCACATGGAAGGACCTTCGTTTGGTGTAAACCTAACACAGAATTTAAACCAACAAATACTCGTGCGGCACTAAAACATGGGTCTGTGATGGTTTGGGGCTGTATGTCAAGTGCTGGTGTTGGAAGTTTGCATTTCATAGATGAAAAAATGGACAAATTTGTCTATGTACATATTTTAAAGCAAAATGTTAAGCTGAGCGCAGAAAAACTTGGAATTTTAAACAAGTTTGCTTTCTACCAAGACAATGACCCTAAGCAAACATTTGCTATTGCGAAGCTCTGGCTGATCCACCACTGCCCTAAGCTGTTGAGTCCTCCCCCACAATCCTCAGACTTAAATTTTATAGAGCATTTATGTGATGAACTAGGTCGTAGAGTGTATAAAAACAACTACAACAATATAATGGAACTAAAATCAGCGTATCTACATGAGTGGAACAATATTCCGTCGGAAGTGGGCGCCAATTTGGTCAATTCGATGTAAAATAGACTCAGAAATGTTACTGAATCCAAAGGATATGCTACGAAATATTTTTTTTATTTCTAAGTTGTTTAAAAGTCTGTATTTATTATTATGTCCGATTATTCGTTTGATCTCAAAATATGAATTATTTTTGTTATTTTTTGTTTTTTTATGAAATAAATTGTTGTTTTTTCTCTTTTTTGGTTTTATAGACAAATAAAATAATTTTTATAGCGAAATACATCGAAAAGAATTTTTTCCGATTATACGTTTGAACCACTGTACGCGTTTCAGGAACAAATTTTGTTCAAGCAAATAACCATTATAGTAAACATAAAATGGTGAAACAAGGCTAATGTTGTGACGAAGCTACAGTGAATCATAGGAGTTACCCTACCTACAATCAATGGAGCTAGAGCCTGTTCGTAAATGCATCATTGCGCTGCATAACTTTTAGCGCTTGATAATAAGCTAACTATAGTCCTTTACTACACATTTTTTACGCAAGTAGAAAGCAGTGCTGCCCAAAAATATGTACAGCGCATCATAATATTTCAATCATGACGCAGTGCAGTGATGCATTTACGAATAGGGCCTACCCTATTGTCAATGATAACCATCACACTAACTTGTTTAAAAATGGACTCATGAGCACCGGCCTAAACATGAAAGTTATCTCCCAGTTTCTGTCGGATATATTTAAGTGCTTTTATAAAGCCGAGAAACTTCAACACTTTTTAAACTTCAGTTGTACATTTATGTGTTAACATCAGTCATTATCAGTCGATATCAAAACACTAATGGGTGTTAATACCAGTAGGAAAAGCGTGAGCTCCTCAAATTTTTTTTCCATAAAAATGGTAAGATCTTGTTATATTAATGAAATTATTAGAAAATACTTTAAATTACTAAATGATAATTTTTTTATACTTAGGAGCAAAAATTAAATTCAACGTTTGGTGTGGACATTTTTTAACGATCGCGAAAAAGTAATAACCGGGTCTCAGCAGGAGAAGGTTTGATGTAAAAAACTGAAATCACCTGAAGTTGCTAAGAGGCTCTCTTACGCATTGTGGAGTGGAACAGATGCTTTCCACCAGAATACAGACACCTACTGGAATGATGTAAAACGGCCTTTATTGAAACTGCTGCAACTTAATCATAAAGTCAAACGAAGTGCAAGGCAGGATAAGCAGAGATGAGCTTTAAATTTAGCCAAAGAAGCCTAAATAGCCAGCGAAACAGCTCGATCGAAAAATCGTATATACTTTATTGTAATTCGAAGGAAATAGCTGGTCATAATTACTTTAATTCAAAGTCACTGATGAATGCGCAGGGCGATTTGATCTAACTACTCCAAAGATCAACAGATGAAATTGTAGAAAGGCTACTACAGAAAGTTACTGTCAGTTAATGAGTATGTAATGAGTATGTAAAATATGTGATTGCGATCTCAAGCATTACAGAAATAACAATTTTGATATAGATATCAACACCGAAATCTCTAGAAATAACTGCTGGACGGAATACCACCTAAATTATTAAAAGCTAATACAATATTAGACAAAAAGCTTATATAATAAAATATGGGTCGCACAAAAGACCGCCAAATGTCCTCAGAAAAGGTCTTATTATAAAAATTTTAAAAAAGGAAATTTAACTGACTTCTCGAACTGAAGGTCGCATAGCGTCCATTGTCAAACTACAGCTAAGATGAGAACAAGCAGGCTTTAGACCGAATAAATCATGTACTAATCACACAAATAGCCTTAGGGTTATTGTGGAACAATCGGTTGAATGACGGTCTCCCCTTAACCTACTGTTTATTGATTTTAAACGTGCATTTGGCACATCACAGCGATATTTGGGAAGCTTTAAGATGCAAAGAAGTCTCTGAGAATATTATATGACTCCGATATATAACGCGTTCTAGTGTATTCTCTATGAAGGTTGTCAGAGCAAAATTGGTGTGAAGGTAGAAGTCCGTCAAGGATGTGTGCTGCTTTTGATGTTGTATTGGGTAACTCGATGTCTGGGCAACATGGTATCTCGTGGGGTTAAACCATTGATGAAGTTGAAACTTTCTGTCACCTAGGGAGTACTTATTATCTTAAAAAGTGGAGGCAGCAGAAAAAAATATCTAAACTAGTGAATTCAAAAATTTCATAATGTCGTTAAGCCGAGAAATCGATCGTGAGTTCGGCCTTTCAAAAATCAAAAAGTTTAACCATTTACACAACCGCCTCCATGGAAAGGCTCTGAAAACAGTCAAGGCTTTTCAGATTACTAATGAAAATTACAAGTAGGCTCTAGAATGGCTCAAGCCGCGTTATGATAACAGCTCACTGATATTTATGGAAAATATTATCACACTCTTCGATATTCCGAACATGTCTAAACATAATTGCACCCCGCTTCGTAGTCATTTCGATAAGGTTTTTGCTCTCTATAGCTACCTGCTGTCGCTTGGCTTATATAGTGATGTTTATCGACGGAAACGGAAAGACTTATTGGACTTCACAAAGCTGCCATCATGGTATGATTGCTCCAGGATTTTGAAAAGACATTGCCAATTTAACGAATCGGTTCAACCCTGCAATACTCCATGGCTCCTAGTAAGTTTGATCAGCAACAATGATACAAATTCTAAATCTAGCTATAGTTTCTCTGTTTCCAAACGTGTTCGCTCACTTTGCTCAAAATCTGAAGACACAGTTAGTGTTTGTTCTCGGTTCAAGGAAATCAATGTTGGTCAACGATATGAAAATGTAAAACGACAAGGTTTTGTCTCAATTGCTTATCAAAAGGTCAACATGTTAATAACTTCGGTCAACGATATTAAAATGTAAAACGCAACGGTCTATGCTCACATGGAAAGATATTTCTTGCTACTGCCGTGGTCCTAGTGCTATAAATTGCTTAATTTTTTCAAAAACTCCACTGGCCCCATATAAATTATCCAGCAGAAGTCACTAGAATTAGAAACACTAACAGCTAAAGTAAATATCGGTCGTCCACAAATGTCAAATCTCGATTTGTTGAATTAGATGTCTCATCTCGGAATATGCCTCGAACAAAACCTATCGATTTGCTCATTGGTACTGAAACGTTTTTCGATATTTTATCGGTTGGTCAAATCAAACTTGCCCAAATTACACAAGACACTTTTTGGTTGGATTGGAGCAGGTCGTTATCAATCCAATGGTTCTAGTTCTTCTTATGTGCTCACAATAGAAGAAGTCGATTTGAAGCTCCAAATCTTGTGGGAAATCGAAGAAATACAATCTGGCTCAAATGGTTTGAGTCCCGAAAAAGATGTTTGCGAATCGTCCATCACGAATTTGCCAATTACCTTTCAAAGCATCTGCTGATACTTAAGGTCTTTCTCAAAATATGGCTCTGAAAAAATTTGCATCTTAAGAAAGACGTTTTTCCCGTGACACTAAACTGAAAACTCAATATGTAGGCTTTATGAAGGAGTTTGAAATTGTGGACATTTGGTTGTAATTCGAAGCTCTCGTTTGCTATTTTATCCCTCACCATTGCGTTTTCAAACTCAACAGTGAGTCTACCAAGTTTCGAGTTGTTTTGATGCCTCTTGTCCCTCATCTTCACAAAAATCTTTAAATGATATTCTCATGGTTGGTCCAACAATTCAAGATTTTCTCTGCCAGTGAAGTTGTGATTAAGTTTTTGGAATCTGTCTTCCTAAATTCAACATCAGTGTTAGATTGGGAAACTATAGGGCACGCGAACTAGAAAGTTTACCTTAAAAATTCCAGATGAACTAAAATATATTACCATGTTTTTACTCTCTAATATATGCATACAATTAATATTCATTCAATCATAGACCGAGTTCTTTGCAGATAAAAGCTATAAGAAAAATAGAGTCGACTTTATTTTCAAGCCTAAACTCACGTTAGATTATGTTACTTCTTCTGCATTTATAGATGGTGTAATATTCTAGAAATGGATGCTCTGGGCATGAAAATACAATGTAGTCTTTGTTTCAAGTGTTTGGAGAAGCTTTCAAATCGGTTTTTAAGACCGATGTAAAAGATACTTCACTTTAACTGAGCTTCTGGAATACCTACACCAACTATATCAGACCGAAAATTGAATACAACTCCCATGTATGAGTCGGTGGTTTAAAGAATATTTTGAAACTTCTCGACCGCTTGCAGGAATGCGCGAACGTTCTCATCGGTGAAAGTAGGGTATCCAACTCTATTGATTTACTGGAGCATAGTCGCAATGTGGGTTGTATCGCACTATTCTATCAGTATTACTTTGGAATGTGTTCTATCGAAATCAGGGGCCTCGTTTCCGAAGCAAGATCATTTCGTTAGATCACATAAGTATGTTGTCGATATACTATTGAACCGAACAACACACTATAGACAAAATTCGTTCTTAAGCCACACAGTACGAGTATGTATGTGGAATTCTTTAGCGGTAGGTTTGTGGAATTCACTTCCCGCAGAAGTTGCTATATAGTAAAATTCAAATCTATTGTCCACAAACACTACTCCTTCTATCCTTCGTCATAGCATATGTAGGGGTCATCCCCTAAGTGCGGGTTCTAATTAAAATAATAAATAAAAAAAAAAAAACTAGAAACAATTTGAAATTTACTTTGATATATTGTAGTAAATAGACTTGTTGAAACTGTTCCTATTCCGCTGATTGTGAATTATTAGGCAGAACTTCCCAGGTGATAAAGAGTGTTCTAAAAAAAATATGCATTTACTATTTTTACAAAATTTATCCATAGTGCAAGAAATAATTTATTTTTTGATCAAGTTAGTTTCTATAGATATGTCAGATACTATTATTTTAGAAATTATTAATTTTCAATAGTTATTTCAATCAAAATGGACTGCGAAAAAAAAGTTTGTGAAAATATAATTAAAACTTTTCAAAAAAATCCGTCATGGACTTTTAAAAAAATAACTAAAAATTTGAAAGTTGACCCTCGAACGGTTTCTAATGCCATCAGACGGTATAAGGAAAACCTGAGCATTGAAAGAAAACCTGGATCAGGGAGGAAAAAAGGTCCTACAGATATTGGTAAGGCAAAAGAAGTCGAGCGACTCTTTCGAAGAGCGCCTAACACTTCTTTAAGAAAAGCAGCTCGTACGGTGAAATGTTCTACGAATTTTGCACATAGAGTCAAAGCTTATGCTGGACTGAAGACATACAAAGTCCAAAAGGTTCCAGATCGCAATGCTATAAAGAACTTAGGAGCAAAAAAACGAGCGAAAAAATTGAAGTCTGATTTTATAAAAAAATACATCTGTTGTGTGATGGATGATGAAACATATGTACTGGCAGACTTTTCTCAACTTCCTGGTCAAGACTTTTATGTTGCTGATAAACGGGGCAATGTTCGGCAAACAAAATTCCCTAAGAAGTTTCTCGTGTGGCAAGCTATTTGCAGTTGTGGCAAAAGAAGTAAAGTATTTGTGGCATCTGGCACAATAAACACAGAAATTTATATAAAGGAGTGCCTACAAAAACGGTTGTTACTCTTTTTAAGAGAGCACAGAGTGACTACATTTTTTTGGCCCGATTTGGCATCATGCCATTATGGAAAAAAGGCACTTGAATGGTACTCAAAGAATAATGTCATTTTTGTACCACGAGAGGCAAATCCACCTAACTGTCCAGAACTTCGGTCTGTGGAAAGGTATTGGGCTCTGGTAAAAAAGGAATTGAAGAACACAGGAAAGATTTCCAAGAACATGTCCGATTTTAAGCGCAGGTGGAACACATGCTCCAAAAAGGTATCAGAAGCAACTGTAAAATCTTTAATGGGAGGGTTTCCGAAAAAAGTCGATAATTTTGCAAAACCCGAGTACTAAGTAAACATTTTAATGCTAAATGATTTTGTATAATATGACATTATATTTGCGTATTTTGTAGAGTTTTTATATTAAAAGGTTTGATTTTTATTTAAGAAAATCCAACTACAAATTTTATTTGGAGCACTCTTTATATGGAAAGCTCTAGTGTAAGCCTTGTCTATTGTTTATGTTAATGTTTTGTAGTGGATATGCCTGAATAATTTTCTGAATGAGTTGTCTATCTGTGAGTATCCCTACTTTTATAGGGGGTTTATTAGTATTTAATCTGCTTATGTATTTTATTATATAAATTTGTATATGGTACATAATGTATTTGTTGATTTCCTTGTTTTATTACGTTTTTAGCTTTAAATTCTATTTTATTTATTTATTTATTTGTATTATATAGAAATATTAAATGTATTTGGGTATTAATTTAAAATTGTTGATGGATTTATAATTTTTTGTTGTTGCTTTTGACGAGTTTTAATATTTAAATGTTAAAAAGATTTTATTTTAGTTGATTTTTCTTACATTTCGATTCGTTTCGATTCGTATTTTAAATTTCTACAATTAAAATTATTATCATTATCATCATAAATTGGTTACATTTGATTTAAATTTGTTTTTAAATTTTTCTTATTTATTTTATTTAATAATTTGTTGCTGTTGTTTTCTTTTTTTCTGAAAAGATTTCTATTGATTTCGGAAATTAAATATTAATTAAATATTTGAAATTTATAGGTTTTTTAAATTTTTGTTAAGTTTAAATTTGGTATTTTTGAATTTATAAAAAAAATGTGCTAATTAAAAGTTATCTACTTATGTTATCACTATCTTATGGAAATTTTTACTGATTTTGTTTTTTTTATAAAGAATTTTAGTTTTATAACAATTTTTTTTATAGTTGTTTTTTTCCTGGGGATTTTGAGATATTTTTTTTTAAATTTTTCATTATTAATAATTTTTACATTGAAGGTCCAGTTCTTCAGTGGCTTGAAATTGGAAACTTTGTTGACTAAACGCAGATAATTTTTGTTGTTTTGAGGGGTTTGAGTTAATATTTCTTTTAATTTAATATTTTTTTTATGTTTTTGTTAATTGAGACTAAAAAACTGGTCCTTTTTTATTTGAAATTGTATTTATCTAGTTAAAAAGTTGTATCTTTAATTACTTATTATTTGGCTCAAGTTATAAGTTCATTAAAGAATTGCCCAAAAATGTCAGCATTAAAGTGGAAACCGCCAGTGGACTCAGAGTCGGTACAGCTGTACTATTGCCCGCTAAAATTTCAGCTCTTTTGCGCATACGTTCCTAATAAAAATGTTAAAAAATACATTAAAAATAATTCTGAAAAATTTAAATTACATGTATGTGGCTTGCCTTTTATGTTTCGAGATTAGAGAAAACAAATAAATATTTTTCATCGAAAATGGATTTTCAAAATATTCTCCATTAAACATTAAACCAAGGACAAAACTTTAAAACTGTCAAAATTACATATTTGTGTTTATGGAAAACGTTACCCTATATTAATCCTTTAGAATATATAATGAATACAATTTTTGAATGATCTCGTCGTGAATGGCAGGTCTTTATTTGAACCCACCTCGAATTTTTGTAAATTTTTTAAAATAATAGGTCTTTTAAAAGCCCACAAAAATTGCAAAAACATCCATTGAGGTATCAAGTAAGAGCTCAAAATCTGCCTAATTTTATACAGTTAGATTTAAAAGACCCCATCAAAAGTAATTGAAGTGATATAAATAACGTCAAGTATAAAATGACTTATACAGTACTGATCAAATTTATAGCGCACCTTACATGTAAAGTTTAATATGTGAATTATTTTAAAAATTATTTATGAAACTATATTTTTTTTTAACTTTGTTTAATAAGCTTTATTACTTATATATATAACAACAACAAAACAACAAAAATACTTTTCAAAATAAAACAAAGGCAAATCATATTGCGTCTCTTGCCAATGATTTATGAGTCAAAAATATAGCGCACGCTTTTTTAACATTCCTAGAAAAATTTAACGGTTCTTTGCTCTCAGAAAAATTTCATGTAAACAATTTAATGCATTCAGTTAAACTTAAAGCCGCGACCTAATTAAGTAATTTTTTCACTTCGGTCAAGATTTTTGTATTTTATCGTGTTTGAGGTTATGGGTCGTAAAAGTGTAACTATGGAGCAAAAAATTGCACCGTGTCATAAGCAAAATTTTCTATGGATTGGTTTAGAAAGAACAATATTTCTATGTTAGATTGGCCACCAACATCTCCAGATATAAACCCGATCGAAAACATATGGGCTATTATTGATCGTGAAATTGAAAAATACAAAATATCAACAAAAGACGAATTAAAAAACGCCATAACAGACATTTGGTCTAAAATTACTGTAGACGTGTGCTCTAAACTAGTCAAATCCATCCCAAAAAGAATAAAATGTATACTAAAAGCTAAGGGAAAAAATATTTCGTCTTACTAATCTTAAATTTTGGAAAACTTTTCGCATAATAGATTTAAATTAATGTTTTATAAAATTCGTGTGCTAAAGAGTGTTCTAAAAAAAATATGCATTTACTATTTTAGACAAAATTTATCCATAGTGCAAGAAATAATTTATTTTTTGATCAAGTTAGTTTCTATAGATATGTCAGATACTATTATTTTAGAAATTATTAATTTTCAATAGTTATTTCAATCAAAATGGACTGCGAAAAAAAGTTCGTGAAAATATAATTAAAACTTTTCAAAAAAATCCGTCATGGACTTTTAAAAAAATAACTAAAAATTTGAAAGTTTATCCTCGAACGGTTTCTAATGCCATCAGACGGTATAAGGAAAACCTGATCATTGAAAGAAAACCTGGATCAGGGAGAAAAAAGGTCCTACAGATATTGGTAAGACAAAAGAAGTTGAGCGACTCTTTCGAAGAGCGCTTAACACTTCTTTAAGAAAAGCAGCTCGTACGGTGAAATGTTCTACGAATTTTGCACATAGAGTCAAAGCTTATGCTGGACTGAAGGCATACAAAGTCCAAAAGGTTCCAGATCGCAATGCTATAAAGAACTTAGAAGCAAAAAAACTAGCGAAAAAATGAAATTCTGATTTTATAAAAAAATACACCTGTTGTGTGATGGATGATGAAACATACGTACTGGCAGACTTTTCTCAACTTCCTGGTCAAGATTTTTATGTTGCTGATAAACGGGGCAATGTTCGCCAAAAGTTTCGCACAAAAAAACAAACAAAATTCCCTAAGAAGTTTCTCGTGTGGCAAGCTATTTGTAGTTGTGGCAAAAGAAGTAAAGTATTTGTGGCATCTGGCACAATAAACACAGAAATTTATATAAACGAGTGCCTACAAAAACGGTTGTTACCCTCTTTAAGAGCGCACAGAGTGACTACATTTTTTTGGCCCGATTTGGCATCATGCCATTATGGAAAAAAGGCACTTGAGTGGTACTCAAAGAATAATGTCATTTTTGTACCACGAGAGGCAAATCCACCTAACTGTCCAGAACTTCGGCCTGTGAAAAGGTATTGGGCTCTGGTAAAAAAGGAATTGACGGATTTAAATGTGTCAAGTGTGGATTAGATCATCAAACCTCAGAATGCACAAAAACTGTTCAGTCTCCCCCAAAATGTGTAAATTGTTTGCAAAACCATACTGCCAATTATAAAGGATGTTCAGTTTACCAAAAAATTATTCACCAGAAAAGAAGTTTTCTTACTAAAAAAAATCAATACAGAACTCAACAAATTCCACAACCTAACTTTTCACAATTTCAATCAAATACCAGAACTAATGATACTACAAACAACGGTGGTGTTACGTATGCGCAAACAGTAATAGGAAATACAGAGAGTCCTGAGATGAGATTAATGGAGAGGTTAGAACGTATGATGGACAGAATGTTTGAGATGATGACAAAAATAATGGAAAAACTATGCAAATAAACCTAAGAATTTCAACATGGAATGCAAATGGCGCTTCCAATCACACCAGAGATATAGAAACTTTTCTTAAAACTAATTATCTAGATATTTTATTAATATCTGAAATGCACTTCACATCTAAAACGTATTTTAATATAAGAGGCTATGACTTATTACAAGCAAATCATCCAGATGGTAAAGCCCATGCTGGGTCAGCAGTACTAATCAAGTCAAATCTAAAATATGAATTTTTACAACCTATTATCAAACCTTCGATTCAAGCATGTGGTGTCAAAATCAAATGTAATAACGTCGAAATTCCTATATATGCCATATATTGCCCTCCTAGACATAGTTTATATCTTCAAGATTACGAAATTTTCTTTCAAAACCTCGGACCCAGATTTTTAGTGGGCGGAGATTTTAATGCCAAGCATCCTTGGTGGGGCTCGAGACTTGCCAATCCAAAGGGAAAGGAACTTTATAAATGTGTTGTAAAACACGGCTACAAAACTTTATCCACAGGAAGGCCCACATATTGGCCATCTGATCCAAATAAGATTCCAGACTTATTGGACTTCTTCGTTTACTCAGGTATTTCCAGCAATTTACTTGATATAATCGACTCGGATGACCTTGGTTCCGATCATACACCTATAATTTTGTGTTATAGTACAATATTTCCAACTATTTCTAAAAGTGTCAAAATAATTTCATCCAAAACTGATGTAAACCTTTTTCAGGAATGTATGGATCAAAATCTTAATCTAAATACATCTATTAAGTCTTCTGAAGAAATGGATGTAGCCATAGAATCATTCACCAATCTAATATACTATGCTGCTGAAATATCTACTCCACAACTTCAGCCAAAAGACGGCCAAACTGTGTTTTTATCTACCGAAATAAGAGAGCTAATAAGAGAAAGAAGAAGATTACGTAGAATATGGCAATTAAGCAGAAATCCAAGAGATAAAACAAATTTTAATAGAGCTTCAAATAATCTCAAAAGGAGAATGGCAGAAGTTAAAAATGACGAAGTATCAAATTTCTTAAGAAACTTAAACACATCGAAGGATTCTGATTATAGTTTGTGGAAAGCCACTAGATATTTAAAACATCCAGTTAAAAGAAATATACCTATCGTAAAACAAGATGGCAGTTGGTGCAGAAATAGTAAAAGTAAGGCCGAGGCATTTTCCGAACATTTAAAACATACTTTTGAACCTTTCCAGCTGTCCAACACAAGTGATGAATGTGAAATACTGAATTTTTTAGAATCTCCTTACCAAATGGATGTACCGATCAAGTCTTTTTCTCCAAGTGAAGTACAGAGTGAAATTTGTAAGCTCAATAATAAAAAGTCTCCAGGCCATGACAAAATTGATTCTACGGTTGTTAAATCATTATCGAAGAAAAGCATAATATATTTAACTTTAATATATAACTCTATTTTGAGGCTTTCTTATTTCCCATCCGAATGGAAATGTGCTGAAATAATAATGATTCAGAAACCCAATAAACCTGAAAACTCCGTCGCATCTTATAGACCCATAAGTTTGCTAACAACTTTTTCGAAAATATTTAAGAAACTGTTTGCATCTAGATTAAAACCTATTTTGGAAAAGCAAAAAATTATACCTGACCATCAATTTGGTTTTCGTGAGAAGCATGGTACTCCAGAGCAATGCCACAGGATAATCAATGTTATATCGGATTCATTAGAAAGAAAAATCTATTGCTCAGCAGTATTCTTGGACATCAAGCAAGCATTTGATAGAGTATGGCATGAAGGTCTTTTATATAAACTTAAATGCTTATTACCTGCACCATTTTATTCTGTAATAAAATCTTACTTACAAGATCGGAAATTTTTTGTAAAGGTCGACGATGAAAAGTCTAACACATATGAAATATATTCAGGAGTGCCGCAAGGCAGCGTTTTATATACATATACCATTATTATACATATACTATATACCATTTATACTTCCGACATGCCCACAACAGATAATGTTACACTAGCTACCTACGCTGATGATACTGCTATAATATCTGCAAATGAGTCTTCAGTCGAAGCATCAACTATCCTTCAAAGGGAACTTAATGTTCTACAACAATGGTTTTTCAAATGGAAAATCGAAACAAATACGGATAAATCAAACCATATTACATTTACTTTGCGTAGAGAAGAGTGTCCACCATTGTATTTGAATGACTTACAAATACCAAAAACAAATTGCGTTAAATATCTGGGAATGTATCTTGACAAACGTCTCACCTGGAAAAATCATATAAAGGCCAAGAGAGATCAGCTTAATATCAAAACAAAAAAATTGTACTGGTTACTTGGTACAAAATCACAACTTAGTATGGAAAACAAAATTAAGCTATACAAAGTTATTTTAAAACCAGTATGGACCTATGGTATAGAACTGTGGGGTACAGCTAGTCATTCTAACGTTGAGATATTGCAACGTTATCAGTCAAAAACACTAAGGCTCATAGCCAACGCTCCATGGTATATGACCAATAAACAAATTCACAGAGATCTAAAAATACCTTTCGTTCTGGATGAAATAAACAGATTTAGTACACGTTACGTTAATCGACTTAGTAATCATTGCAATATATTGGCAATTTCCCTGCTAGATGAAACCAATGAAATTAGAAGACTTAACAGGCTTCATGTTTTAGATCTTCAATATAGAAAATAGACTTTTATGTATGTAAATAACATTAATTTAATAATATTTTTTTTTTTTCTTAAACCAGTTTATTAAGCTTATTGTAGTTTAATAACTTAAAGATGTGATTGTATCTTAAATTTATCGAATTTACTAAATATTGTAAAATAGATTGTAAATAAAAAGATTGAAAAAAAAAAAAAAAAAATATAGTACCTGGTAGACCGAGCCTTGCTCGGAGCTTTATGATAAGCATTTTGAGGAAAATTTTAAAGTTTTTATATATTTTATATTATAAAGTGCTAAAATAAATTTAGAGGAAAGACATTGTAGAAATATTCAGTTAATTTTGAATTATTTGATTTATTTTGTCCGACCAACACATAGTTTGCATAGTTTACAGTTTAACTCATTTTGAATAATTTTGGAAATTATTCATATCAACAGAAACCTCTGTCGACTCATGCGCAACAACTTTGCTAAAGATTATAGTCTGATCAAATGCACAGTTTACGATTTAATTCATTTTGAGTAGTTTTCTGTGGCGCCACCTGTCGGACTTTGCTTATTCCAATTCATAAACCTTCTTCGGCTTATCCGAAACAACTTTGCTGAAGATTATAGCATGATTAAATGTACAGCATACGATTGAATTGACTTTGAGTAAATTTCAGTAGCGCCACCTGTCGAAATTTCTTCATACCAACTAAGAAACCTTCGTCGGCTCATGTGCAACAACTTTGCTAAAGATTGTAGCATGATTAAATGTACAGATTACGATTAAATTGACTTTGAGTAAGTTTCTGTAGCGCCACCTGTCGGAAATTATTCATACCAACTAAAAAGCCTTCGTCGGGTCATGCGCTACAACTTTTCTAAAGATCATAGCATGATCAAATGTACAGTTTACGATTTAATTAATTTTTAGTAATTTTCAGTGGCGCCATCTGTCGGAAATTAGTCTTATCAACTTTAAAACCTTCGCCGGCTTATCCGCAACATCTTCGGTAAAGAGCATAACACAATCAAATTCACAGTTTACTATTCTATAAAGAACATACATACAGACAAACATTCATTTGTTTAAAATAATACTAATTTTTCCCCCTTTTTATTCCCTAATTTCTAAAAGTTCCATATGTATATTTGGTACTTTTTTGGTGCCAATTGAATTCGGTACATTTTTTTAAAACGCATTTAACATAATGTATAATGTTCCTATTCATATTACTTTGGAGATGTTAAGTTATCATTTTATCCCTTTTTTACCCATTTTGGCTCCAAAATCAAAAAAGTACCAAATACGTGTTTCATGTTTTTTTACATCTATTGATTGTAGTACCAAGTTTCTTTCTATATTCTTTAGTTTAAAATATAAGAGTGGGTTAAAAAGGTGCCAAAAAAACTATTTTCACCCTTTTTTACCCCCTATCGGACATAGTTTCAAAAAAGTACCAAACACCTGTCCGCTTATTTTCAAAGCTGTTTAAAACGTAATTTTAATTTTGTTTCTATACCTATTACTTTAGGAGACATATATATATATACAATTATTGCTCGTTTAAGAATATAAGATATATTTTAATCTGAACGGTTGATTTCCCATAAGCACTGGGATTTAAAAACACACATTTTTATGTAGTTAGAATAAAAAGTTTGCATTATATGCACTATTTCGATTTCGAATGGGACGCACATAAATTTATTTTTTAAAATGCGAGTTTTGAAAGCTGTTAGTACTCAAAAATGACAAAAATTTAAATTACACATGAATTACACATGCAGCCAATTACACATCGGCTACACATGAAAATAAAAATTACACATGATATGTGTAATTACACCCGAAGTGGCAACACTGGTATATTGTCAAAAAATACTTTACTACATAAATGAGATTTGCCTAATGACAGCACTGGAAATGGTCAAATTCGAAATATAAAAGGCAACCCTTGTATGTAATATAATATGCAACACCTACCTGATATTTGTTATCTTCTCCCGGTGGATCCAAGCACTCAAATTCGCAACATCTCTCGCCAACACGAAAGTTTTTACAAAACTTTAAAGCGTTAAGAAATAATTTAAAAATTTATTATTTTTATTTTTGTTGGTCATGAAAGTAAAAATAAAATTAAAGTAAATTTACATGAATTAAAGTAAAAAATAGTAAAGTGTCAATGTCAAAACCAAATGTACATCAACAATAACAACAATTATAGATTGTACTACAAATTGTAGTACTCAGTCAGTCAGTCAGTCAGTCAGTCAGTAAGTCCTTCATAAAGTCAGTAAATCTCCAAGGTACAAACGAGTATATATTTATGTACAATAGAAAAGTACTATAAACTTAAATTACTACTCTATGGGTATAAATCTATTCGAGTACTTACATAGGGGGGATCACAGTAAATTGCTTTACACCACAAAGGCTCCGAGTGGTAACACACACATAGACTGCATACGCCTGGCCCTGGTACATAAAGCATGCCGTGATTTACCGAATTACCTTGAAAATCAATACAGTCTTCCTCCAGACACGCTATCGGAATAAAAATGAAACGAAAAAATAAATAGGAGAAAAAAATTATTATTCATAAGTTCATGGGTAATTGTTGATTTTTTTTTAGTTTTATTTAGTTGTTTTTATTTTACATATAAAAAAAATGTTCATGTTTTTGCAAAAACATTTAAAAAATAAATTGTTTTGTTTAAATTTAAAAGGCTTTTTTCTCGTATTTAATTTAGCTTTAGATATAATATAATGCAATAAAGTAATTATTAACTGGAAATATGAGCTCATTTAAGTAAAATTGTAAGGTTTAAAAGTCCTTAACTTTGAAGCTTTAAATAGACTTCAATGAAAATGTTTTCGTACAAAAACGCACAGTGGCGTGTTTCTTAAATAAGAGGTTTCGTTCAATAAAAGAATAAAACATTATAGAACAAATTTCTCACATAAAAGATTTTTCGATGAAATGGAATGTACATAAATTTGAGGATAAATATTTCATTTATTTCCGTAATTGAGTTATAAGAAAATTAATTTTTTTCAAGTGGGTCTGGCCAGGGATTGAACTTGGGACCTCTGGTATGCTAGACGGATGAGTAACCTGCTATACCACGGCGGTTACTATGACAAATAGGGGATAAAAAAAGGTTGAACATAGCTTTTTTGGTACTATTTTGAACCCACTCTTATCTTTTGAACCTATGATATAGAAACTTTGTACTGAAATCAATAAATGTAATTAGAAAAGTCTTTGGCCGCCAAAATCGGTAAAAAGGGGATAAAATCATAACTTAACATCTCATAAAGAAATGTGAACAATATGTTAACTGCGTTCTAATAAAATGTACCGAAATCAATTGGTACCAAAGGGGTACCAAATATGCATATGGAACTTTTTGAAATTTTAATAAAAGGAGAAGAAATTGGTAACTTTATAACTGTTAAAGTAATACGTATATCTATATATTATATATAGATATATATATATTTATGTATATATATATATATATATATATATATATTTATATATATTTATGTATATATATATATTTATATATATTTATGTATATATATATATATATATATATATATATATATATATATATATATATATATATATATATACATATATAGTACCAGGTTGACCGAGCCTTGCTCGGAGCTTTATGATAAGCATTTTAAGGTAAATTTTAAAGTTTTCATATATTTTATTTTATAAAGTACTAACATAAATTTAGAGGAAAGACATTATACAAAAATTCAGTTAATTTTGAATTATTTTAATGATCATAACATGATCACATACACTGTTTACGATTTAATTCATGATGAGTAATTTTCAGTGGCGCCACCTGTCGGACTTTGGTCATACCAATTAAAAAAACCTTTGCGGCTTATCCGCAACAACTTTGCTAAAGATCATAGCATGATTATATGTACACCTTACGACTTAATTGACTTTGAGTAAATTTCAGTGGCGTCACCTGTCGAAATTTCTTCATATCAACTAAGAAACCTTCGTCGGCTCATGTGTAACAACTTTGCTAAAGATCATAGCATGATCAAATACAGTTTACGATTTCACTCACTTTGAGTAATTTTCAGTAGCGCCACTTGTCGGAAATTGTTCACACCAACTAAGAAGCCTTCGCCGGCTCATGCGCTACAACTTTGCTAAAAACCATAGCATGATAGCAAAATAAACAGTTTACGATTTAATTAATTTTTAATAATTTTCAGTGGCGCTACCCATCCAAAATTAGTCTTTCCAACTTAAAAACTTTCGCCGGCTTATTTGTTTAAAAGTTATAACAATTCTAATTTGTTCCGCTTTTTATCCCCTAATTTCAAAAAAAAATCCATATGTATATTTGGTACTTCTTTGGTACCAATTGAATTCGGTACATTTTATTAAAACGCAGTTAACATAATCTTCCTATTCATATTACTTTTTGAGATGTTATATCATTTTATCCCTTTTTTACCCATTTTGGCCCCAAAATCAAAAAAGTACCAAAACGTGTTCAATATTTCCTTGACATCTATTGACTGCAGTATAAAGTTCCTTTCTATATTCTTTGGTTTAAAAAATAAGAGTGGGTTAAAAAAGTACCAAAAAGCTATTTTCATCGGACATAGTTTCAAAAAAGTACCAAATACCAGTGCGCTTATTTCCATAGCTGTTTAAAACGTAATTTTAATTTTGTGTCTACACCTATTACTTAAGGAGATATAACGTTTTCGATTTTTTCCCTTTTTTCCCGTTTTTACCCCCTTAGCGATAAAACTTCCAAAAGTCCCTTTATATTCGATCTATACGGCGAAAAAGTACCCAGTGTCTAAATTTTGTCAAAATCGTTAGAGCCGATTTCGAGATAGCCATTCTATATATATATACATACAATTATTGCTCGTTTAAAGATATAAGTCCTTGGAACTTTTTGAAATTTTAATAAAAGGGGAAGAAATTGGTAACTTTATAACTTTTAAAGTAATACGTATATCTATATATTATATATATATATATATATATATATATATATATATATATTTATATATATATATATATATATATATATATATATATATATATATATATATATATATATATATATATATATATATATATATATATATATATATATATATATATATATATATATATTTAAGAATAGTAAATTATGCATTTGATCATTTTGCTCTTTAGCAAAATTTAAGCGCATGAGCCGACGAAGGTATCTAAGTTGTTTGACTAATTTTCGACAGGTGGCGCCACTGAAAATTACTCAAAGTCAATTTATTAGTGAACTGTCCATTTGATCATAATATGATCTTTAGCAAAGTTATTGCGGATGAGCGAACAGAGGTTTTTTTAATTGGTATAAACCATTTCCGAAAGGTGGCGCCATTAAAAATTACTCACAATGAATTAAATTGAAACTGTGTATTTCATCATGCCTTGCTCTTTACCAAAGTTGTTGCGCAAGAGCCGACAAAGGTTTCTATTTTGCTATGAACAATTGAACAATTTTCGACAGGTGGCGCCACTGAAAATTACTCAAAATGAGTCTTTTCAAAACGGATCTTGGAAAATATATGCCATGTAAGTAGTATCTATAATATAGTATCTAATTATATAATGTCAGTCGCAGATGGTTAATACTAAAGTGGCCGCTTTTTTTCGTGTTCATTCCATAACTTTACATCGACAGCGTGTTATTGCTGTCGTAATTAATAATTTTAATAATTACAGAAATTAATATTGAAGTGAATGGGTCTTGAACTGAATATGATACGCTATGCTTGGTAGTCGACGTGGTAACCTATTAAGCCACAGTACTCTCTCTAAGGGAGGATGGTTATACAGTGGAATCGCAATTGAGTGAACTAATTCGTGCAAGGCCTGTTCACTCTATTGAAAAAGTTCACTCTAAAGAGTCTATAAAAAAACACTTTTTTATACAAAAAACATCTATATTTATTAAATATTATTATATAATTACAAAGGAGTAAAGTGATTTTCAAGAGTTTTTTGCTTTGTACAAGCATTTTTTGCTTTTTGCACCGCTAAATCGCGGAATTTATGCAAAACTAAAATATTTTCGTTTGTGTTATTTTCTGCCCAGTCAATAGCTTTTTTAAAAATCTGCACGGCCTGCGCTGCTGTAATGTCTGGTTTGGCTACTGCTACTTCCTCGATGTCAGTGTTAGTCTCAGAAATGGCATCGGAAACGCCTTCAGCAGAAATTGGAAATGAACTTTCAGCATTGTTCCATTCTATAATGTCATCAATGGTAAAA
The DNA here is from genome assembly GCA_933228675.1 of Stomorhina lunata. Taxonomy (NCBI): domain Eukaryota; kingdom Metazoa; phylum Arthropoda; class Insecta; order Diptera; family Rhiniidae; genus Stomorhina; species Stomorhina lunata. The sequence goes on along the minus strand of OW121743.1, from coordinate 36,593,444 downwards.
ACTTCATGCGAATAATAAATTTAATACATATACGTTTAGTTCTTCCAGATGTTGTTGCCGAAGTGACCTGTGCAATATGTTTAACGGTATATTTTCTTCGTCGTCGTCACTATCTTCTTTTATCTGCACAGAATCACCCAAAAGACTTGACCAGCATTTTTTATAATGTTCGGTTCCAACTCATGCCAAGTTAGCATTAGAATACCAATGACATCTTTGAGTGTTAATTGTTTAAAAAACTCGTTTTAATTGTCCTTTTTAATGGCCCGTTGAAGAAGATGTTTTCTATAATTGAGTTTGTTCAATTATGTATAAGAAAAACAAAAGTTCACTCTATTGAGTTGGGTACTGTTCACTCTATAAAGTAACTAATGGAAAAAATCGGGAGTTCGTAGTATCAAGTAGTTCATATTACCAAGTGTTCACTCTATTGCGATTGCACTGTATATGTGAACCAATAATTCCTTTAGCCATCAGAAAAGATTACAGAAATATACTACACATCCCTTAAAAAGAAGTTTAATCGATCTTCATCTTCCCCTAAAATACGTTTTTAGCTTTTGATTTTTTTTCAAATCATGGAATACCCTAATGTAAATATGGAAACTATTTCAAATACTCTATAGCCCAGCAAGTATTAGTTAAAATACAATAAGATAATCAAAATAAAACAGACGATTAAATTTATTCTTATTTTAATTTTAATTTAATCTGCTTGAGTGTAATAATGTCAAATATTGATGAGAACTTTAATTAGACAAGTTCAAGAAGTTATCGCCATTTTGCAGTTGAAATTTATAATTTAACTAAAAATAACAAGAAAAACTGGAAACATATTTTAAAAGCGTCAATTTATTTTTGTACTTATGTTAATATTTTTTAGTATATGATTAGAATTCAGTTTATTTATAGTATTTTTATTTTTAATTATTATTTAATTACAAGTTTTAAATCAATTTTTGAAATCATTTTGATTGATTGTTGCTCTGCTGCTTTTCTTTATAAATACGAACTAAATGATTTACTAATTAATAAAATTTTCCATTTTATTGTACAATAATTCTACATACCCAGTAAAACTTTTCATTACCAAATAATGAGTTAAACAGTTAAACTATTGAACACGAACTACTTACTCATTCGCTGTTTAAGTCATTACATTAATATGGGGATGTCATTGGAGGCAAGCACTTACCAATTGCAGAAAAGTAATAACTTGGGTAAGCAATTTGAAAGCAACAACAACAACAGCAACAACTTTTTTGTTGTTGTTTTATTAAAAACATATATTTTTAAACGAAATACAAAATTTTTTTTATGATCCCATGGGGGCTCGAACCCAGACCCTCCGACTGCTAGGCAGAGACTCCTCCACTGAGCTACTTCATATGTTGAAAACTTAGCAGCTTATAATTAATATAAACAATTTTTATTTTTAGATCCAAAATCATGTGAAAATAACTTTGTTTTTCCCTGCTTTTTTTTGCTTTGTTGTAATTTTTGGAAAAATATTTTTTTACGATTTTTTGTAATTAAAACTTTTTTAAAATTATTTTAAAACTTAAACAATTTAAATCTTCTTTTTTGTATAAGTTTTTACATAAGATTGACTCTTACTTACTTAAATGTTACAACCTGTTAAGGTCAAAGTCCGAGCATATCTTAGAATTCCATGGATTTCGATCTTGTGCGAATATTCTCCAATTTTATAGGCCAAGCTTTCAAAAATGTTCCTCTACTTGGTCTTTCTATCGAAGTTTCGGACATCCTCCTCTAATATTGGGTAGTGGGACATTTCAATTCTAATTTTATCCTCTTCATTGTATTTTTTTTTTCAAGAGAGGTTTACTAGCCCGTAATCCTAACCCATTTTTATCGATCTTATGGGACAACTCTCGGAACATGTTAACTCACAATATTAATGGGTGTTAAACTAGCTCCCCGGGTGATACCATGAGGAGGTGTGTGTCCACAGTTGAGATGAAGGATGACCCAGATAAGTTGGGCTTACCAAGTTAAGACCAATTAGAATCGTGTTTGGTATTCAACATCCCCTACATAATCAAAATTGACTCATGATGGTATTTTTTCATTACCTTGAGTTAGTTTTCTAAAATTTTTTTTTACAGAAGGTAATATTTAAGTTCTTAAAATTCAAAAATCATTTAAAAAACTCTTTTAATAAAAAAAAAATAAAAAAAAAAATTGTTGGTCTTGGTGGGATTCGAACCGGGGCCATTCAGTTTAAATTACCATCTTAATTACAAATAAGTACTTCTGTAATAACTTTATTATTAATTCGGATGGTATGTTGTAGTCGTTACAAGGTAACCAGTTATCAGAGTACTTGCCATTACCAAAGTTTTGCTGGGTAGATTGTATACATTTGTTCGCATTTTAATTAAGTTCTATTGGAAATGCTTTTATCAAGAATAAAAAAGGCACAAGTTTAATAAAACATCTACAAATAAATACATATATTCATGCACATTAATATGTAATTATTTATACACCGAAAGAAATCCGTACGATATTTGGTAGAAAAATTTTAAAGGGTTTATTTTTATGAATCCAATGAAATCTTTTGAAATATTTTTTGTAATATTTGCAAATATTTACGAAATATTTTCCTAATACCTTCTTAGAATAAGGAGTTATACATAATTTCTGATTAAGTCGACTAAAGCGTTAATACTATCTGTGTTAATGCTATCTGGGCCCAGTAAACGTTTGAAATATGATGACTTTTACATTTGATATCAAACGTTTTTTTCAAACTTTTTTAAAACCTGAACAGATGTTTGAGATTCACATTCATTTTCAAATGAGGGTTTATTTGAGAATAAACGTTTGAAAAATTATAGTTCCTCAAATTGAGAATAAAGGTTATTCTCAAATTATTATCAAACCCTAAGATAATTTGAGAATAATTTGAAAAATGGTGTTATATAAATTTGATATCAAACCTTATTTCAAATTTTTTTCAAACATTAAAAAAATAACTTATGTTAAATAAAATGAATGTTTAAGATATATTAATGGAATGGCATTGCATTTCAAAGAAATTCGTTATTTCTTTCGGATTTTTTAAAATTGATCCATATTTGACCATAAAATCTTGCTTAAAAAATGTCAAGATTAAAAATTCAATAATATTCATATGCATAAGTAAATTTTCTTTGTTTCTTAAAAATTTTTTACCTAACAATAAAGCAAAAGAATTCAAATATGATGCACCGTTTTCAAAAACAAAAAAAAAAACAAACTCAAAAATATCAAAAATACAACGGCATTTTATTTATGTTCCACATGCAGATAATATCCACATTTGAAAAACCTTTGAGAATGAGGTTTGATAATGATTTGAGAATAAAGACATTTCTCAATTTGAGAATAAAGTCCCCTTTTTGTTGAGAACGCTATTATTCTCAAATCAGTATCAAACGTTTGGCCTTTGAAAAAAGATTTATTTTCAAATCATCCTCAATTTGAGAATAAACCTTTTTTCTTACTGGGGGTAAGTAATGAAATTTTAAAAAAATCATGGAATTTTATTCCTCCAAATATTTGTCTTTATACAGGAAAAATAACACCTTTGACCTTAGTGGTGAAGGGTATCGTATAGTCGGGCTTATCCGACTATAGTACTTTCTTAATTGTATTTTTATTTAATTTTATTAAATCGAGTGCTACATTTTACTACGCAAAATCCTTAAGTATACACTTTAATACCATAGATTTTAAAAACAAGCGGCGGTTTACCTCATAACTCGGCTAGCCACTGGTTATTGAGTATTAGGCTATGTTAAACTTATCTAACTAATGCATTTGCCGTTCGGAGCCGGCGTTAAAACGTAGGTCCCTTTCAATGAGTGTAAAAATAGAATCGGATGCAGCTCATTGTCTGAGAGAAGTACCCTTTGTTCCAATTGGAATGTTATCGGGGAATTAGATTCTGTGAGGGGAAAAAATCTCAGCTCCCGAAAAACATTACTTTAAGAGTTACTCTTTTTATCTGTGGTATATATATATATATATATATGTATATATATGTATATATATTATATACCTCTTAAAGTAATGTTTTTCGGGAGCTGAGATTTTTACCCCTCACAGACTCTAATTAGGTTGGATTAGTTAAACTTTCTGAATTGCTTTTAATTTCTTTTTCGTACGACAAGGCAGGCATGTGAAGAGACTCTTTCATGTCATCACACCTTTTGCAAAAGTCACTCGTCGCAACCTTTAGCCTAACAACATTATCCTCTCAGGCATTGCCAAATCTTGATAACTTGTGTGCTATTTAAGGCAGCCACATTAAATGGAGATCGAACTACTACTGTGCCATCACGTTGAGGGAGGACTTTTTACATCATAGCCAACCTGCAACTTCCTTAGTGGTCAAAATTTCGGCCCCGAAGCATAATAATTACTTACTTTCTTAAATGGCCTATATTTACAACCTGTTAAGGTCAAAGGCAGAGCAGGTGATAACACTAGAAGGTCAGTGTCCATAGTTGACACTGATTTGTCTTAACTTGGGCTGCATATGGCTGCTCAGTGCGACCATTTCATTTACATGCTCAATTAATGTCGAGTGGATTCGAGTGTCCATAATAGGTCACCAAACGAGTGAGCCATGTGTAAGAATTGGTCATACAATGGCTTTGTATAACCATTAAATTAGTCGAGGTTTTACTACATAAGTTTCTGACAAAAATACATATCTGCGTAGCATTTGCTGAATCTTTCCTTTAAATTTCGTATCCATTGAAGCTTGTAAAGAGTGTTCTTAAAAAAATATGCATTTACTATTTTAGACAAAATTTATTCATAGTGCAAGAAATAATTTATTTTTTGATCAAGTTAGTTTCTATAGATATGTCAGATACTATTATTTTAGAAATTATTAATTTTCAATAGTTATTTCAATCAAAATGGACTGCGAAAAAAAAGTTCGTGAAAATATAATTAAAACTTTTCAAAAAAATCCGTCATGTCCGTCGAAAATAGCTAAAAATTTGAAAGTTGACCCTCGAACGGTTTCTAATGCCATCAGACGGTATAAGGAAAACCTGAGCATTGAAAGAAAACCTGGATCAGGGAGGAAAAAAGGTCCAACAGATATTGGTAAGGCAAAAGAAGTCGAGCGACTCTTTCGAAGAGCGCCTAACACTTCTTTAAGAAAAGCAGCTCGTACGGTGAAATGTTCTACGAATTTTGCACAAAGAGTCAAAGCTTATGCTGGACTGAAGACATACAAAGTCCAAAAGGTTCCAGATCACAATGCTATAAAGAACTTAGAAGCAAAAAAACGAGCGAAAAAATTGAAGTCTGATTTTATAAAAAAATACACCTGTTGTGTGATGGATGATGAAACATACGTACTGGCAGACTTTTCTCAACTTCCTGGTCAAGACTTTTATGTTGCTGATAAACGGGGCAATGTTCGGCAAACAAAATTCCCTAAGAAGTTTCTCGTGTGGCAAGCTATTGGCAGTTGTGGCAAAAGAAGTAAAGTATTTGTGGCATCTGGCACAATAAACACAGAAATTTATATAAAGGAGTGCCTACAAAAACGGTTGTTACCTTTTTTAAGAGAGCACAGAGTGACTACATTTTTTTGGCCCGATTTGGCATCATGTCATTATGGAAAAAAGGCACTTGAGTGGTACTCAAAGAATAATGTCATTTTTGTACCACGAGAGGCAAATCCACCTAACTGTCCAGAACTTCGGCCTGTGGAAAGGTATTGGGCTCTGGTAAAAAAGGAATTGAAGAACACAGGAAAGATTTCCAAGAACATGTCCGATTTTAAGCGCAGGTGGAACATATGCTCCAAAAAGGTATCAGAAGCAACTGTAAAATCTTTAATGGGAGGGTTTCCGAAAAAAGTCCATAATTTTGCAAAACCCGAGTACTAAGAGCACTCTTTAATCAAATATTACCCCTAAAAATTTGTCTTTAGTCGATAATTCTAATGATCTTCCTCCAAATTTTAGGAAATTAAAGAAAGGCAATCATCTTTCTCATTTTGTTGCCAACTTAAGCATAATTTTTTACTGTTTGCTTCATTATCTATGCGAACCGCTGTGGTATAGCAGGTTAGTCATCCGCCTAGCATACCAGAGGTCCCAAGTTCGATCCCCGGCCAGACCCACTTGAAAAAATAAATTTACAAAAAAAGCGGTTCGCCTCATAACTCAGCTAGCCACTGGTTATTGAGTATTAGGCTATTTAAAATAGATCTTCAAAACTGTTGCTGTAAACACAATCACGACAGCAGGCTACACGAACACCGACTACAAAAGTCGTTGTCTTCTACCGTTGCCTTGTAGTCAGCTACTTAATTATTTTTAAGACGGCAGCTAAATTTGAGATTTACAAACAGCTGTTTATGAGTGGTGCCAATATCGCGTTTATAAGATGGACAAAACAAAAATTTGTATTTTTATTGAAATGACATAAATTCATTTTAGTAATTAACTTGCGATACCAAGTTTATATCCGATATTAACTTCTTTCGTATCAAACAAATGATACTGAATATACCTTCATATGTATATATTATATATATTGTTCCGATTTATAATGGATAAGAAGCTCATATACTAAAAACTTATTTTTACAGCCGACTTTTTTTTTTACAAAAATGAGCATATCCTAAAACAACATAAATATAAGTATGCTCTTTTATGAATTGAATTTTGTACAGGACATACTGGGCTTTTATATAACCAAAACTACGCAGTTTAGCACAAGATGCGTGTGACTTATGACAGTTTAAAAATTAACTTTTTAAAAATTTACTTCTATTAAGGTAGAGTTATGATAAATATAAATTTGTATATGGGCAAATCCTGCGTGACGGACGATACATTTGTACAGATTTTTTTGTACTTAAATGTTTCTCATTGTCGTTCGGTACTAGATGTCTTTGTACGGCTTCCAAAGAATATTAGCCCATCGATTGTTCTTTCGAATGACATTTATTAATTTAGATATTTGTTTTGGGGAAAAAAGATATTCGCTGTCAAAGTGCTGTGACGGACGCTACAAAAAATGGAAGTGACTTTTTTTCAACACATGTTTCTGTAATTTTCATCAAATCGGTCATAGTAATAAAAAAATGTAAATACATTAAAGATAATACAAATCCATAAATGAACTGTTGCGGACGCTATGTGACGGACGATACAGTTTTTACTTGAATGTTTTTTATTAGGAAAAAATTCATATTTTATATTTTTTTAAGGATTCGTTAAACAGTGAAAATAATGGTTTTATTTGTTCCCTAATTTCATCTCCTTCCTTTTCATGTTTGCGGTTAAAATGCGATTATTGGGCACAATTTAATATTTCACAAAACGGCTACATACATATATTTATTTAAAGTTTTTCACTTTTTACATCTTATTTTTCGTCGAAAGAATGCTGCGGCTAACTGTTAGAGTGTCCCAAAAATCAAAAAAAAAAAAAAAAATAAATTTCAAGCATCAAATTTGCCCACTGTATATTTTTTAACACCTAATATCTTAAATTGAATCTTTGGATATAAATAGACAGTGTTATTGCTTTATGAATAAGACAGATATGTGTTCGTAAATATTGTATTTAATAAATATCATTTTGTAAAAAATATATACTGTGACGGACGCTACACACTCTCCTATGCATATTATTCTGTAAAATGCTATATTAACATCTATATATTTTTAGCCTAATATAAAGCATACTATAAGCTTTCTTTACGAACCAAGTCCAATTGGAGAAAAAAGACAAATTGCACTAGTCAAATTAAAAAACCTTTATTTCTGTGACGGACGCACAGTGGTTTACGGACGCTTTTTTTTGGAAATAATTCTGTAACTTTTGAACGACTGGAGATATTTGAATGAAATTTGACATGGTGGTAGTCAAGGAGTATTCGAGTTGGTTTTTAAAAGCACTGGTCCATGAGGGGTCGGGAGAGTGATTGATGGACCTTCAAAGTTGGTCACCTCGGGTGTTCGACTTTTTTAAAAATTCGCCAAAAATCCATTTATGTATGGATTGAAAAGAAATTTTAAACTTAAGTTGTCCTTGAGAAGATCTACAAAAAATACGCTCAAATGTATAGGTTATCTCCTTTGGATTTCGAGATATTTGGGTAAAAAGAATTTTTAGGTTGATTTTTTACCTCTTTTTTTAAGCTTTTTTTGATCTGGTGGACGCATCTGAGGACCAAATATTCTTTAAATTTGTAATAAAATTCTGAATAATTTTTGTGCAACTTAGTTATAGATATCTTCTTTTGTTTAAAAGTTAAAAATATTCAAAGTTGAAACTTAAAAAAAATTTCGCTTTTTTTTTAGTTTTTCCCCAAAAGATAGCTATATTTTTTCACTAATAAAAAAATATTTTCTTAAGAAACATAAAAAGATTTTTAAAGTTTTTAAAAGAAAACATAATGAGAATGCGTATAAAACAAATTTCTTGCTAATTGGACTTTTGGTCCTCGCACATGCCCTCTCCAAAAAATGGCAATTTGTAAAAAAAAATTTAGTTTAAACAAAAATTTCTCAAAAGGCAAAGCACCGATTTGAAAAAAATTATAATGTTCATATTTTCTAATATATCTGTTATTGATTAGAAAAGTTTTTTCGGATTTGCCCATATGTTTTTCGGATTTGCCCATATGTAGCTTTCATTATCCTGAAGTTTGTAAGTCATAGACGTATTATTCTGAGGCAAACTTGTAGTATTTTGATTGACTCAGCATAGACATTTCTATTTAAGTATATTGGGTGGAATGGAATGATTATTTCGGTTATTTACTACAGGACCTGGCTAAAATGTATAAGGGGCTGTATAAAATTTTAATTGGAAAGAGTACAAAATCCGATTCATTCAAGATCTTCTTTCGTCTTTGATATGGTGAGAAAAATGACCTGACCTGTAGAACAGGGCAGGTTAAGTGTAGAATATTATTGTCACCACATCTTCTTTAAAAGTCAACCTTTAGCCTAATTAAGTACCTTCCTAACAGTTAGTGTTTTGTCATGAGAGATACACAGGGTCTTGATAGTGACATAATTCTGTGAGAAAGTTTCCTATCTTAACGTCACAACATCTGTCTGAAATTAATAAATCCTCTGACAGGGGTCCATCTTTCATGGCATGTCCCTGCACTACTTAAAAAGGGTAAGTTTTGAGAATAAATAAAAAAATAAATTTAACGTTTACAAAATCATCGAATTTATTACAAAATTTTCGTTCTCTAGTTTGTTTTTAAAAGTACATGGCCAGATAGACGAAAAGAAAGTCGAATAACTCTTACACTATAAACTTTATTCGTAGAATATTATTGAAATACATATATTTTATCCTTCCTATAGTAACATTTATTTCGTCTGACAAAATTAATTGAATTAGTAGTTAATAATCTAGATACGAAATTGTTAAACATTTAAATTAGTTTATATTAACTTTTATAGCTAAAAGTTCTTTAGGTCATAATACAAATACTTAGACGTTAAAAAGGATATGAAATATAAAGAAAATGAAATAGTCTGTAACTTCTTATGTATGTTTTTGCTGCAACATGATGATTTTGTAACACATTTATTACAAATTTTAAACATAATTTTGTTGCAAATTTCTCTTAAATATTTGCTCTCTCCTATTCGTTCTCTTAAGGAAACGCAAAACAAAATATGAGAAAAAAGAGGAATACATTTTTTTTTATTTGTTTTTACAACTAAAGACGTCACGTGAAATTTGTTTGAAACGAACATTAGAAAAACGTGTTGCGGCACATTTTTCTCGGCTCTGGGTATGACAGAGCAAAAGCGAAAGTGTGGTAGCAGCAAATTACAATAATAATGTGAAGTTAAACAACAACCAGGACTACTACTATCCCACTACCGCTACCATCAACATCATCATCATTATTACCGTTTTCCTCTTCAGTAGGACAATAAAGGCACACACAGTTTACACAATTTACAAACGTAAATAAAAATTTGTTTAAGTTAACATCACGAAGCAAGTGGAAAATTGAGAAGTATAAGCTTGAGGTTGCAACATCATGAGTCGTGTTATGGGCGGGACTCGAAAGGGGCAAGGTAAGAATATTATTATAATATGTGCGGTGAAGGTGAAGCTTTACGTACGTATGATGAGAGTAGAATCTAGGAAACCAAAACACAAATTACTGCCGGACGGCGTCACTGCAGGAGTAAGAAGTCATCGTCATCACAAATAAAGTGTAAAAGCATATCCGTATACTTGTAAATGTGCTTTCATATTTATAGGTTTTTTTTTTTTTAAATTATTTTTCTTTATGAGTTAATTTTTCTGCTAAATTTTCTTTTATGGACACTCTATAGTAGGCAATGATTCATGCGATTGTTTTTTAAAAAAGTCATGATATTTACGTTTTGTTGCAACTAGGAAAATAAGCTAACAGAATCACAATGACGAAAATTTCTTATATTATAATAATATACGAACGACTGAATTTTTTGTGTAGTGTAACATGAATGTGAACCGCCGTGGTATAACAGATTACATCGTTCTAGCATACCAGAGTTCCCAAGTTCAATTCCCGGCCAGAACCACTTGAAAAAATAAATGTTCAAAAAAGCGGCGGTTCACCTCAACTCAGCTAGCCACTGGTTATTTAGTATTAGGTTATGTAAAACATTTCTAACTAATGCATTTCTAATGTGTCTAAAAATAGAATCGGACGCAGGTTATTATCTGAAAGAGTACCTCTTGTTCCAATTGGAATGTTGTCGGGGAATTATATGTATATATATCGGATCCTTAATTTCATTGCAACACTTATGATTACAAAAGTGATAGATCAGTGAGATACAACTCAGTTTGTGATAATGCTCGATGGAGTTGACTACTACCATACTGTCTACAGCATTTACTGGAGAAAGTAACGCATCTGTCTTAATATAGGAGTTTCATTCCATTGTAAGTCGGATGACATAATATCATTCTGGTCATTTAAGAGGCAGCAGATATCTGAGACTTTATGTCGTACTAACTATAACCTTTTCATGTATTACTAAACTCTTCACTTTTATATGTATACTTCTTCTTCTGTTATCCCTGACACCGAGTGGAGCACAAAGCCTCAACAATCCTTTTATATCGAACTCAATTGCGAGATGTTACGCATACGTCATGTCGTGAATAGTTTGCAACTTGTAACTCCGCATCAATTGACCTTCTCCACATTCTAGCAGGTCCACCAACACGATGGCCGCTTCCTTGTGAATTCCAACGAAGCGCTTGTCGAGCAATGTTGGTATTTGACCCGAAGTGTGTGGCCGATGCACCGCCATTCCCGTTGATATATCTCTAAAGAAGCAGGGATTTGGTTTGTAGCGTTTAGGAGATCTTCATTTCTTATGCGATTCGGCCTCCATATATTAAGTTATTGCCGCAAGCATTTGTTTGCAAAGCTTTGTAGGCGCTTATTGATGGCAATTGTGCGTTTCCAAGTTTCGCAACCGTAATACAAGATAGGCATGGCATTCGAGTTGTATATTCGTAACTTGATTATTGTAGATATTTGCTGAGATTTTGCGATACGCGATTCAATATCCTCGTCGGCGCTACCTTTTGTAGATACCAAACTACCAAGATAATTAAAGGTACCTAAACATCCAATAACCTCTTTATTCACATTGATGTCTGTCGACGGGTTTGCGCCATAGCCTCCAGGCATAATCTTTGTTTTGGAAATATTGATTTCCAGCCCAGCTGCCCGAAATTCAACAGTTATAGCGCTAGTGTTTTCTTGAAGGTGACTTGAGCTTTGGCTTAGAAGACATACGTCATCAGCGTATTCCAAGTACTTGAGTTGCTTGAATGAAGTCCATTGGATACCGTATCTACCATTCAGAACTGTGCGCATTATGTTTTCGATGACGAGGATAAAAAGTATAGGTGACAAGATACATTCTTGTCTTACTGCATTAGGAAATTCAAATGGATTTGACAATTTAACTTTTCGTAGGACATTTAAAATCTACGTACATTGCCCGAATTAAGTTCAGAGTTTCCGTAAGCTTGCTTCTATTGGCACTGTCGAAGGCCTTCATAAAGTCGATACACGCTGGGTAAATGGAGGGTGCGAAATTCATTATATTGCTCTAGTACTATTCGTACTGTGTTGATTTGGTCAATACAAGATCCTTTAACATCACAAAAAGCATCTCCGCTGAGATATTGACATTGCCCGGGGCCTTATTGCGCTTAAGGCTATTAAGGGCATTCTTCACTTCTTGTTTTGTTGGGGATTGTCTGAAATTCCATTAAATATACTGTCATGGCTGGTCTCTTTATGTACTTATGTCAGTGGTTCTAATCCAATAGGATTGTTTAATGTTGACTTAAAGTGTTCCATCCAGCGTATTAATTGTTCATCCGGTGTTGGGAGAAGTATACCGCTACTACTTAAGATGAGACTTTTGGTGTAGGTAGGTTTGCCAAACAACACCTTTGATATTTTGTACAAGGTCTTTATTTCGCCTTTACTTGCAGCTGGTTCAGCTTAGTTCGCTTGTTCATCTATCCTCATTCTCTCGTCCCTCCTTGCAGACTTTTTTTTTATTGCAGAGCTCGCAAAATGTTGCACGGAGGACTTTAGCATCTCCATTTTCCTTTAATGCTTTTTTTTTAATTTTTCATTGTTCTACCAAGTTCCATGTTGCTTGTGTTAGCCACATTTTTTCTTTTATGATCTTTAAATCCTACTGTTTGTTGACCAACCTCATTGTACGTTCGAGTGACACTTCTAGAGATTTCATTAATAAATGCGTCGCTGTTGTTTATAACATCTGAAAGCCGATTCCTTATGGAATTGATAAAGTCATTTTGATATCTCTGTAATTCCAGTTTTTCCACATCAATTTTGAGATCTGCTTTCGCCGTGTCAGATCTAATTACCGCAATCTTTAATCGAATTTTACATAAATATAACTAAGTGATGGTCGCTGTTTATGTCGGCTCCGCTCCGCGTCTCGAGCGTACATCAAGTAAAGATGATCGCCACTTAGAGTTTATCAAAAAATGATCAAGCTGCCATACTATCCTAACCTAATGTTTAATTTAAAATGATCTACCATTTGAGCAGTCAAATCTGTTCTACATTTTGGATAAAAACTGTTCACGAATTTGGGTTTTTTGTGTATTTGTTGTGATTTTTACAACTTTTGCGGGGATCCAAAAGCTAACTTTTCTGTGCAATTGTATTGCAATTGCACAGAACAGACGTTCTGTGCTATTGAGTTTATATAGTGTAATTTTTCGAACGTATCATTCAAATTATGGATGAGTAAACAATGTCTACTAGACATATGCCATCGGTACACTCGAGATCATTGAGTTGGCCATTTAGGCTCCACGTAATACATCTCAGGTATAGGTTAAGGTTATTATAATAATTGGGGGTAGAGTTAATCATTTAACCTTTATAGTTTTTATATTTGGTAAGGATGCCTTATAACATATTTTTTTTATAACTCCCTCACAGAGTTCGGGAGGTAGAAAGTGATTTATAATTGATTCAGTTTGTTCAGGATCGAATTAGATTTAACTCTCTCAAGACGTTATCCACGCTGCACATTGGGATAGTGGAAAAATAGAATGGAAATAAGTCCATAACTTCTAAACCGTTGGGCGGTTTAAAACCGTAAGAGAGCATATGTATGTTTTTTTGTAGATCTTGACCCAACTATTTGTTTTTCAAATCGGTTGGAAAATGACAATTATATATCGTTTAATATGATTTTTGAGTCTGAGGTGCCCTACTTTGGCCGATTGTGTCGCCCCAGTAAAACCTAGGATTTCAAAACTCCCCAACACTTCTTCTATATCCACAAATATTTTTTTTTAAATCCGCCCAACGATTTAGAAGTTACGGACTTATTTCCAATTCTAGTTTTCCACCATCCTACTGTGCACTATCTAATTAGAAAGCACGCGGTAAGGTTTCAAAGTTGCGATGAGTGGTTTTTGCAAAAGTTGTGCTCATAAGAAGGAAAAGTCGTCCATAAAACATACCTTTTACACACGTTTTGCAGCTTTGATTCCTTTTTAATACGGCTTGTTGAATTTTACTACCAAAACGACGTTCTGGGCGCTTATGTTGTGCAATTTTTCGGACATATCGCTAAAATTGTGGGCGTGTAGACATTTGCCATCGGTACAGTCTAGATTTTCGAGTCGGTCATTTAGACAACACATTATACATCTCCGCTATAGGAATAAGATATGGGCAAATCCGAAAAACATTAAACCAAGGACAAAATTTTAAATCTGTCAAAATCGCGTATTTGTGTTTATGGAAAAAATTAATCATATATTAATCCTTTAGAATATATAATGGATACAATTTTTGATTGCTCTCTTCGTGAATGGCAGGTCTATTTGCAGGTTATTTGCACACATCTCATTTTTTAAAAGAATAGGTTTTTTAGGGACTCAATCCTGCTTAATTTTATACAATTAGATGTAAAAAAACCCATCAAAAGTAATTGGAGTGATATAAATAACATCAGGTAAAAAGGGCTCACAGTGTGTAGCGTCCGTCACAGAAATACAGATTTTTTTTGATTTGACTAGTGCAAGTTTTCTTTTTTCTCCAATTGAATTTGGTTCGTAAAGAGAACTTATAGTATGCTTTAAATTAGGCTAAAAATATATAGATGTTTATATAGCATTTTACAGAATAATGTGTATAGGAAAGTGTGTAGCGTCCGTCACAGTATATATTTTTTCCAAAATGATATTTATTAAATACAATATTAACGAACACATGTCTGTCTTATTCATAAAGCAATAACACTGTCTATATCCACTGAATAAATTTAAGATATTAGGTGTTAAAAAAATATACAGTGGGGCAAATTTGATGCTTTTGAAATTTGATTTTTTTTTTTGATTTAATGGGACACTATAACAGCTAGGCGCTGTATTGTTTCGACGAAAAATAAGATGTAAAAAGTGTAAAACTTTAAATAAATATTTGTATGTAGTCGTTTTGAGAAATATTAAATTGTGCCCAAAAATCACATTTTAACCGCGAACATGAAAAGAAAGGAGTTGAAATTCGGGAACAAATAAAATCATTATTTTCACTGATTTAAAAAAAATATGAAATATGATTTTTTTCCTAGTAAAAAACATTCAAGTTAAAACTGTATCGTCCGTCACGTAGCGTCCGCAACAGTTCATTTATGGATTTTTGTTGACACTGGAAACTTTAAAATATTTTATAAAAGCTGGTTTGAAATCTTCTGATTTTCCTCTATTTTTAATGTATTTACAATTTTTTTATTTCTATGAAAATTACAGAAATACGTGTTGAAAAAAAAGTCACTTCCATTTTTTGTAGCGTCCGTTATAGCACTTTAAAAGGGAATATCTTTTTCATCCAAAAGAAGTATATCAATTACAAAATGACATTCGATGGCACAATCGATGGGCTAATATTCTCTGAAATCTGTGCAAAGATATCTAATGTAGAACGACAATGGGATACATTTAAGTACAACAAAATCCGTACAAATGTATCGTCCGTCACGCAGGATTTGGCCATATGGGCTTTACCCTTTTTAATCATTGGGAGTAAAGTTATACCTTTTCAGTTTTTACATTTGGCGAGGACCTTTTGCATATTTTTTACAACTCCCCCACAGAGTTTGGGATGTTGAAAGAGAAAAGACTAGAGTTCTTTTTTAATTGATTCAATTAATTCAGAAACTGATAAGCATTTGAGCATCTCAGAAAGTTATCCACGACTTTGTTGGTCTTTAATGCTTTTGTAGTAATGGCGACTCCCACTATATTAGAAGATGATGTATTAATTAATAATATTATCTGATATTATTTCAATTTTGTGTCGATGTGTATTTCGACAGGTCGGCGTAAAGGCGATCAAAATTGTCACACAACGGAGGTTTAAGTAAACACCTAAAATTGAAACGGATATTCCAAGATATTTCATTTAAAGTCCAGTAAGGATCCCAATTGCTATATTGTATAAATTTTAGAATATCATATTTTTAGAAGGCATACTTCACTTTCTAAATAATTACCCGACAGTATATCTATTAACTATATCCGACCGAAACCAGAATACAATTCTCAGATATTTAGTATGTAGGCAAGAGAGAATGAAAGCGTTTATCAGTGGCTGTAGGGTATACATTTTTTAATATTCACTGAGGAACTGTCAAAATGTGGCTTGTTTTTCACTCCTGATATTTATATAAGAAACGTTATTCTCCAATTCTAAATGGCCGATATAATATTTTTTATTTATGATATCTTTTTCCATATATCTACTGGTATATATGTATGTACCTATAATATTTATGATGAACAAAACAGATAAAGGCATCAAAATATTTGGTGGTTGTGGAATGTAATGAAATGAAAAATACTGCAGCTGTTTTTATACTTTCCGTTCTATATTTTTCTTTTTTTTTGTTGTTGTATATTTATTTCAATACATTTTTTTACTTCTGTTTTTCCCTATTTCTTGTCTCATTTTCAGTAGAAAAAAAAATCCTATAAAATGTTTTGCGAATTTAAAATTCTTGAATCTAGATGAAGGGTGAGAGAAGCCAACGGCATGACATCGTATAAAAATAGATGTTTTTGTTTATTTTTTCTTAATTTGGAACACTGAGCCTTAAACAACCATTAAGAAGAGAAGGGTTAAATTCAGCGATAATATAGGATGCGAATGTGGGTATGTCTGTGTTTCCTTAATATGTATGTGTGTAAGTGTATACCACCAACATTTTCACACAAAACAAACATTTATATGAATATGTATGTATGTATTGAGGATAAAGTATTTTCTGATACTAGTTGTTGCTACCATCATCCTAGTCGTCATAGACACCGTCATCTTTGTTTTTTTTGCTAGTAAAAACAGTAATGAACAAAATATTTATAAATATTTAAAGATCTAGGTAAATTAGTTATGTTATTTTTCGTTGCAAAAAATTTTCAATTTAGACCAGCAAAGGGCACCATTTCTGATTTTCTATCACTCGTAGTAGAAGTTGTTGTTGGTATACATATTATTTGTTAGTGTGATGCCCATTTAGGGGCATAAATTCCTTTAATATTAAAAACTGAACCTTTTCGCCTTTTTCGCGAGCATTGAAATGTACATTCGCCATGATTTTTTTAGTAACACCAATAACCTTCAATTGGTGTAAATTCAAAATCCGATACACTATTTAAAATGAAAATGTTTACTAAAATTTATAAGATCTCTGAAAGTTTTCCGAACACTGACATTTTTGTTGCTGTTTATAATTCAGTTTGTTTTCGCCATTTAATCATGTAACTTAAGAAGGCCAATATGTTGAGCAGTTCAATAGGCATAAAAAGAATGAGCTTAATTCTTTTTTTTAAAGAGAAGTAACACTGAGGCAAGTTCATCCCGTATTACGGCTGCGAAACTTGGAAACGCACAAATGCCATCGATAGGCGCTCCCAAGCCTTTGCAAACAAATGCAAATCCGTAATATATGGTAATCGAACCGCATAAGGAATGAAGATCTACTTAACGCGACAAATTAAATCCCTACTTTTATAGAAGTATGTGAACGGAAATGGCAGTGGATAGGCCACACTCTAAGAAGGCCAAATACCGACATTGCTCGACAAGCGCTATATTGGAATCCACAAGAAAGAGGAAGCTTAATATCTTGCTATAGAGTCCGATATAAAAGGATGGTTGAGGCCCTATACTTCACTGGGAGTCAAGGATAACATAAGAAAAACGCTGAGGCAAATATTTACTGCCTATACAATTGTATATACTAATTTAATTAGAAAGGGGATAGAAGAGAGGTGAAAAGGAGAGATAAAGCTTGTTATATTATTAAACACAGTAATTGCACGTTTTTTTATTTTTATACCCTTCACCGCCATAGGTGGAAAGGGTATTATAAGTTTTCGCTGATGTTTGTAACGCATAGAAATATTTGTCTTAGACCCACCTTTTAGTATACCAATAGACTTAGAATCACTTTCTGAGTCGATTTAGCGATGTCCGTCCGTCCGTCCGTCTGGCTGGCTGGACCCCCATGTAAACCTTGTAATCAAACTACAGGTCACAATTCTAAAGATAATTTGATGAAATTTGGCACAGATAATTTTTTTTATAAGGGGACCATGGCTATTGAAATTGGTCAAAATAGGTTCATTATTTATGGTACCTCCCATAGGTCCCACTTCCCGGAATTGCTATATTGGCCACAAATATCAATATTTTCATGAAATTTAAAACAGATACTGCTTATGTAAACTTAAATCACTGTACCAAATTTCGTACAGTGTACCAAATTTCGTTGAAATCGGTCCACATTTGACCATAGCTCCCATACAAACTCTTCTTCAAAAATACACTAAATGAGACAAAAAATCACTAAAACGCTCGTAAATCTAAAGATAATGAACATTTTGAGTTTATTTTTTGCATGCATAATTTTTGTAACAACTGTAATCAATTTGCCAAATTTCGAGATAATCGGTCCACATTTGACCCTAGCTCTCATATAAGTCCAAATGACGGAAACAGGTTGAATATATACGTTTTGAGAAAATGTTTGTATGATGGCAAAATTTAGCAAATATTTGTCTTTATACAGGAAAAATAATACCTTTGACCTTAGTGGTGAAGGGTATCGTATTGTCGGCTTGACCGACTATAGCGCTTTCTTACTTGTTAAAACGATAAAGTTGTGCCATTTGTTGTTATTTAGACACATTCTTTAAGCATTTTGTTCTACAGCCCATTTTATTTCTTTTACATCGGCTGCGTGTAATTGCTGTTGGCTTACCGCCGATGGAGGATACTGTAATTAATAGTTTTAACAGAAATGAATAATTACAAAAATTCCTGTTGCCGTGACTGGGTATTGAAGTCAGGATCAATGTAATATGTTATGCTTATTAGGCGACGTGCTAACCAACTAAGCCACAGCACCCTGGTTATCGTTGAAGTTGCCATGTTCTAGTGAATGTCTTTTAAAGATGCTTTGTATAAGGTAATATTGAGCTGCTGGATAACAACGAATACTCTGTCCAACATGCCTCGGATGTGGATGTTTGTGAGGGTATTTAACTTCGTTAGATGGTGATTTGGTTGACTTTTCCGATGACACCAGAATAAACTGATTGTTTCAACTCAGCAACAGCAGAAACCTCTAGGCATCCAGTACCTCTAGGTAATTCGGATTGCTTCCCATTTCTATTCCTTTTCCTGTCTCCGAATTTCATGGCTTAATAACCGAAATAAAGAAACAGTTTTACTACGCCAGCTTTTAATGTCCAGGGCCAGTAAAAGCTTTTGGTAATTCGTTTAAAGATCAGAGGATAAAACTAGTTCTTCAATTTCGACTTTTTGATCAATTACTATTTTGAATATGATCAAATATTTACTTAACCGTTTGGAAAAGCTAACCTCTTGAAGGGAATCGCCTTCTAGATGGTAAAAACAATAGGGACTCATGTATTAATTAAATCTCTGGATGTGTCACTCTAACGTCAAATGAGGTTAGTCAGATGGGATTTAAAGACCATACAAGAAAAATTTGAATAACACAAGCAACATGGGATTTCTTAGAATAAAGGAAAGTTTAAAAAAATAAAATTTTAAATGAAAACGGAAATGTTGAATTCCGACATGAAGACCTTATACAATATATCAAGGGCGTTGTGTGGCAAACCTATCTACATCAACAGTCCCATCTTGAGTAGTGGCGGTACACTTCTCTCAACCCCGGATGAACAATTGATACACTTTATGGAACACTTCAAGTCAATATTAAACAATCCTATTGGATTAGAACCACTGACGAAAGTGCATAATGAAACCAACCATGATAGTTTATTCAATGGAATTTCAGACAATCCACCAGCAATACAAGAAGTGAAAAACGCCATTAAAAGCCTCAAACGCAACAAGGCCCGGGCAATAACAATATCTCAGCGGATATGGTTTTATGTGATGTTGAAGGCTCGGCTCCTTGAATAAGGATATACTAGTCAAAATAGCAACGAAGGGTGACTCCAAATACTGCAACAACTACAGGGGTATAACACTTTTTCCAATACCGATCAAAATACTAAGTCGAGTAATTTTGAACAGAATATCCGATGCAGTTTATTCTACACTCCGCGAAAATCAGTTTGGACTCAGAGAGAACCGTTCTTGTGTTGATATAATCAACATAGTTGGAATAGTAATAGAGCAATGTAATGAATTCCGCACCCCATATTTACCTCGCGTTTATCGACTTTTTAAGGGCCACGTACATTGCCCGAACACCGTCAAGTTCGGGCAATGTACGTGGATTTTAAATGTCAGGTCGTACACAGAGGCAAATTGTCAAGTCCGTTCGAAGTTACTACAGGAGTAAGACAATGATATTTCTTGTCACCTGTACTTTTTATCCTCGTCAAAGACAAGATAATACGCACGACTCTGAATGGTAACATGATATCCAATGGACACCCTTTAAATAACTCGAGGACTTGGAATACGCTGATGACGTGTGTCTTCTAAGCCAAAGCTCAGTTCACCTTCAAGAAAGCACTAACGCTATCACTGTTGGATATCGGGCAGCTGCTCAGGAAATCAATATTTCCAAGACAAAGATTATGCCTGGAGGGTATGGCGAAAACCCGTTAATACACACCTATGGGTATAACGAGGTTATTTGATGTATGGGTATATTTAATTACACTGCTCTGCAAAAATTAATTTTTTGTCTTTCCTTTTAATAAAACTATGCGGATTATATGGATCTTGATGCGCTAAACTCAAATCCGTTTTCGGTTTTTCTCCATGAGATCTGGATTTTTTTTATGTGCGTGGAAAATTTTTCCCCTTAAATTAGTCAGGTACGGAGACCTATTTCGTCCTAACTCGAGAACGACTCATCCGATTTTCAAAATTAAAACACTTGAAGATGCATTTATTTTAGTCTAATATAATTTTTCTGTATCTCTTATCGTTTTGGAATTATTTAGAAATTAATGGAGAAAAATTTTTTTTCGTGCGAAAATTAAAAATGTGAATTTTATTACCAATTTACCGCAGGTATTAAAAGGAGGATTTGGCTGCAGAGCAGCGTTATCTTTTAAGTTTGGTATTTACAAAACGTAACGCCGACGAGAATATTGAATCACATAATAATAGGGCAAAATCTGCAATTGGTATTCTTCGAGCTATTTGGAAACCTCGGCAAATATCAACAACAACTAAGTTATGAATATTTAACTCGAATATAAAGTCCATTCTGTATTACGGCAACGAAACTTGAAAACGCCTAATACATGGTGGCCGAATCGCATAAGAAACGAAGATCTACTAAGCGCTACAAACCAAATCTCTGCTTCTATAAATGTATATCAACGGAAATTGTGGTGGAAAGGCCACACACTTCGAAGGCCAAATACCAACATTATTCGACAAGTGCTCAGTTGGTATCCATCCAGGGAAGCGGTCGTCGTTTTGTTGCAGGTGTTAGAACATGGAGAAGGTCAATTGATGCGGAGTTGCAAGCAAACTTTTCATGGAATGACGTATGCCTATCATCTCGCAATAAAGTTCGATATAAAACGATGGTTAAGGTCCTATGATCCACTGAGAGTTAAGGATAACAGAAGAAGAAACAACTCGAGGACTTGGAATACGCTGATGACTTATGTCTTCTAAGCCAAAGCTCAGGTCACCATCCAGAAAACACTAACGCTATCACATTTGAATCTCGGGCAGTTGGGCTGGAAATCAATATTTCCAAGATAAATATTATGCCTGGAGGCTATGGCGCAAACCCCCCATAAAACGAAGTTACTGGATATATAGGTACCTTTAATTATCTTGGAAGTTTAATAAAAGATGGAGCCTAGGAGAATATTGAATAGCGTGTTAATAAGGCAAAATCTGCATTCGGCATTCTTCGAGCTATTTGGAAATCTGGGCAAATATCAACAACAAATAAGTTACGAATATGCAACTCAAATGTTAAGTCCTGCGAGTCTTGGAAACACAAAATGCCATCGATAAGCGGCTAAAAACCTTTGCAATCAAACGTTTGGATGGTAAAAATTTTGAGGAACCCCAGAACCGTGTGTGCTGTTCGGTGGACTGCGCACATTTTTTAAGTGCGGACAAAAGTATATAAGAGCCTGATCTTCTTAAAATTAATACGACCTATATTTTAACTAAAGTTGAAAACAGCTTTCATGTTTAATCCTCGTCTTCCAATAGCTAGTTTTTTAAGTTCCAAAACTATGCTTTCCCTTGAGTATGGAGTTCTGTGAGTTCTCTGGTAGCCAAAATGAAAAACTTGTCTAATACTTTTACAGTTATGTCATTCACTGTATGTATTTCCTTATTTGGTATTTCATTTCCTTTTTAACACATTTACATATAACTTCTCTTAGCTAAATACATACATACATAAATACATACATATTAACTTGTATATCCATTCGACCGTGTGCTTGTAAACTGTCTTTGGAAGTCAGTCATTTGTTAAATAATTAATAACAAACTAAAGCCGTTTGGTTTTATGTTTGAAATATTCCTACAATTTTATTTCTATAAGGAATTTCATCTAAAATTTGTACTAGTTTAAATAGTACCAAAAAAATACAAAATGGTACATATTCGCATTAACAAAAGCTTTTTGTTAAAATAAGATTTTAAATAAATAGTCAAAGCTATTGGGAGAATGTGTTTACGTCAGCAATAAAGACATTTCTTAGGAATGACAGCGTTCCTGTAATTTTGTTTTATTTTTTTGATCGTTACACGGGGGACGATACTAATTTATGCAATGCATTAAATTCGCACTAAATATGTTAGAAGAAGGAGAGTTATTCCAGATGATGTGAGTGATGAATGTCTGAATTGATATAAAAAATTAACACGTTCGGAACGATCCTCTGAAAAAGTTATAATTGACCCAGCAAAACTTTTCATTACCAAATAATGAGTTAAACAGCTAAACTATTGAACACGAACTACTTACTCATTCACTGTTTAAGTATTAAACACGACAAAATAAATCCCTGCTTCTGTAGAGGTATTTAAGCGGAAAGAGCAGTGCATAGGTCACACACTTCGGAGGAGAAATATCAAGATTGTTCGACAAGCGCTTCGATGGAATCCACAGGGAAGAGGACGTTGTGTTGGTACACCTGATAGAATTTGGATAATATCAATTATGCATACTTGAAAACTTCAAGTTATTTATGGCATGACGTATGTCTAAATTCTCGTAATAGACTCCGATATAAAAGAATGGTTGAGGCTCTATTCTACACTGGACGTTAAAGATAACAGAAGAAGAAGATTAAAAGAAAGAAACTAGAAGAATGAAGTAAAAAATAAGAAAGTATTTTCAAGATAAATATGAAAAACTTCTCAGAAATTTCATCCAACATTGATATGTCCGAGAATTTTTACATAACTCGCGAGAAAAGATCTACAAGACATGCCCATTGTGAGACCATTAATTCCGTCAACAAACTTATTACTATCCAAAGACCTTATGAACCCGGGTTTTATGCAAAAATTTAAAAATATATTTTTTATACTTACTTTTCAAGTTGTAAAGTTGTACGAGAACCAGAAACGGAACACCTAGGAATTAGTCCGAAAATGAGGTAAACGAGATAGTCATGTAGAGAATTTAATGGTAAGGTATTAACTCTTCAGGCCTTATAAGATGACTGGTTTAACTATTGTTAGTGGTATTTTTACGAACTGCCTTCGTGACGATTTTATACGCAGTGGCTAGAGAAAGGTAACAAAAGGTACACCAAAGTAAGGGAAAGTCTCTAAACGAGACTAGTTTAGACCAACCAGCCCCTCGACGACAAATGTACGCGATCTTAAAGAACAACGGGTCTGGAATATAAAGAGCTTTTAATTCCTCTACATTGATACCACATTGGTATGTTACCAGAACACATTGGGTCTTCTAGGCATTAAAATTGACACTACCATACGATCCTATTTATAAATTGTGTTATATGTAATTCCGATTAAACGTTTCATTCATGGG
The DNA here is from genome assembly GCA_933228675.1 of Stomorhina lunata. Taxonomy (NCBI): domain Eukaryota; kingdom Metazoa; phylum Arthropoda; class Insecta; order Diptera; family Rhiniidae; genus Stomorhina; species Stomorhina lunata. The sequence goes on along the minus strand of OW121743.1, from coordinate 36,569,331 downwards.
TTGACTTGAGTCACCTAATCTCTAAAATACTACTGGTCTTTATTTAAATATGAAATGTTTGAAATATGTTTGATGTAGGCGGTCATTTTGAAGAATGAGAAAAAGGATAAAAGGAAGAGCGAATTCGTTTGATGAGTTCCCTGGGAAAACTCCATACCAATGGAAAGAAGTGGAAGAGGATACCAAAAAAAACTGGAGAGAAATAACGCTGCTAAACGTTATTTATAAAGTTCTGGCTCAGTTGCTCTTAAATAGAATTGCCCCTACCATAGAGCCTACATTACGCAAAGAACAAGCTGGTTTTTGGCCCGGGAGATCATGTGTTGATCATATCAATACTTTGCGAATTATAGTCGAACAATCGAAAGAATATAACTCGCATTTGTACAGGCTTTTTGTCGATTTCGAACGCGCATTTGACACCGTTCTCCATCCAGCTGTTTGGGTGGCACTCCGTAGCAAAGGTGTACCAGAAAAAATATTAAATCTCATATGTGAGCTATACAGTGGTGCTGTGTGCAGAGTGAGGTTTGACGGTAGTGAGAGTCAACCGATTACGCAATGTTCGGGTGTCCGTCAAGGCTGTGTCCTGTCACCGATACTATTCCTAATTTTACTGGATGGTGTGATAGATTAACCAAATAAAGAAGCCAAATAAAGAAGCCCCAAATGGATTACGTTAGAATTTGCATGAACGTCTAAATGATATTGATTATGCTGATGATTTATGTATGCTAGAACATAGCTTCGAAGATATCCAGTAAAAACTCCACTGTCTTGACATCAATGCCAGAAAGGTAGGCCTCAAAATAAACGTCAACAAAACTTATGAGAATAAATGGAATCATAATAGAGGACGTGGATAGCTTTTGCTATCTTGGTAGCCGAATATCTAAGGATGGTGGATCGAACGCTGATATATAAGAACGCGTAAATAAAGCCAGAGCTGCATTCCACTCTCTGCACAAAGTTTGGCGCTCAAACAATATATCCAAACGCACCAAACTTCGCATATTCAACAGCAGTGTGAAATCTGTCTTGTTATATAGCAGCACCACATGGAGTACTACAATGTACAGCCAAAATAAACTAAACGTGTTTGTCAACCGCTGTCTTCGCCAAATACTACGTATTTACTGGCCGCAATGGGTGTCCAACGAAGAACTTTATCAATTAGCTTCCTGTCAGCCAATTGAAATCCAAGTCCGACGCCAAAAATGGTCCTGAATAGGACATATCTTACGCAGACCTACTGGCGAAATACCTAAAGCTGCTCTTGATTGGAATCCACCGCCTTCCAGGACGTCCACGTAATACATGGATCAGAATGGTAAAGCAAGAAGGAGCGAAATTAAATAAATTATTATTAAAAAAAAAAATACTTTTTTTCACCCATGGCCGCACTTTACACAAAGTTAATAAGGATCAAAGCAAGGGAAGTTTTTTCTCACAATTAAGCCGGATAGAAGCGTGAGGACTTTTAAATTAATACTAATCAAAGATAGTCAGCTGTTATCGCAGAGAGCTAAAGCTTCTCAACGAACAACATTTTTTAAAACTGTGCTGGTTAGTACCCAGTGGGTACCAGGCCATAATAACGTTTTTGACGACGAAGCCTCAGATGAGTTAGCATGTGCTGTAGCGGACATGAACAGGAGTACTGCCTGCGAATATGTTTACCACGGACTCAGCTCTATTTACCAAAATAATGAGAAATACATTTAAAAATGAAGATAAACATGTTTATCTTCGGTAGTCAATACTTTTTGCAGGTCTTCCAGCCCTCCTTGAGGATTATATTTGCTGGCTTGACGATTTATATCAATAGCTGGCTTTCCAAGTGTATGACCTAGCCAGCCATATTTCGAGTAAGAATAGTTGTTTGTAATGGTTCTAGATCGGTTCGGAACCGAACATCTTGATTTGAAATTGTAACGGGCCAGAAAATTCTTAGAATGCACCTGAGGCATCGATTGACAAATACTTGTAGTCCGTTCATACTTCGACTCGAAATCTTCCATGTCTCACAGAGCACGGGTTTGACATTAGTGTTAAAAACTTTAAGTTTGGTGATATTTGAGATCTCCCAACTTAAGCTTGCCTTGCTTTGCATAATCTATTGTATTTTGGATATCTTCTCTGCTGCCAAGGCTTTAAGAAATTTCAACCTCGTCAATATATTGCTCAGTAAGTTAAAATTTGGACTCATTAAGTGAGTTTAATTGCAATGTCTTAGTTTTCTTAATGTTAATTTGAAGGCCAGCTAAAGCAGCACGGGATACAAAGGTTTAAATTTTTGACTGCCTGCTAGGGAAACGGTGAGAATAAAGACATACGTCATTAGCGTGATCGATGTCATCTAATCTATTATGAAGGCCCCACGATATACCATGTTGCCAAGACATCGATTGACCCAAAACAACATCAAGCACTATTTTGAATAGTAGTAGACAACCTTGGCATACTCCCACCTTAATACTATTGAGTTTGCTCTGTGAACCTTAATTAAGAATACAGCAGAATGCGTTGTTGTAAAGCTCCTTGATGAGTCGTCTAATCTTTATAATCGCGCTGTGTTCCAATGTGACAAATGCGCGTTTTAAGTATCATTCCTTCACAATGACTCTTAAGCTGTTGCTGTTGATCAATATATGATTTGTTTGGTCAAAAGCTTGATTATTAGCGTCTTAGCTGTGGTTCGACAAAGGTCGGTATGCGGCTGTGTAGAATATGGGCTATAACTTTGTTGACCATGTTAAGAAGCGTAATACCCCTCCAAAAGGTATCATTACTAGATATAATGCTTAGTTTCTTACTTTTTTAGAATCTAGAAGACTTACGGAGTATTAATCCTATTAAGATGGTGGACTATATAAAGCTATTGAAACCAATGAAGTGGTTAGGGCCAATTTTTGTACCTTACTTGAGATAGCAGCTGGAAAGGCTTCTTGAAATGAAGCAAATAAATTGGGGACGAACATACATGGTCTTTTGCTCACAATTTCCTGCGAGATCATCGTATCTTAACTAATTTACTCTGAATTATTAAAAAAATAAGTAAGGAAGTGCTATTGTCGATCAAGAGCGACCATGCTAAGGTCGAAGATGTTCTTTTTCCTGTATAACGACAAATATTTGCTAAATTTTGATGTTGCTCATTAAAACTTATAAGAGCTAGGATCAAATGTGAACTGATTATCTCGAAATTTGGCAAATTGATTAAAGTTTTTACAAAAATTATGTATGCAAAAAATCAACTCAAAATTCTCATTATCTTCAGATTTACGAGCGTTTTAGTGATTTTTGTCTCATTTAGTGCGTTTTGACTAAAGAGTTTGTATGGGAGCTATGTTCAAATGTGGACCGATTTCAACAAAATATGGTACAGTGATTTTGGTTTACATATGCTGTATTTGTTTTAAATTTCATGAAAAAATATTGATATTTGTGGACAAAATATCAATACCGCCCAGCAAAACTTTGGTAATGGCAAGTACTCTGATAACTGGTTACCTTGTAACGACTACAACATACCATCCGAATAAATAATAAGTTATTACAGAAGTACTTATTTGTAATTAAGATGGCAATTTAAACTGAATGGCCCCGGTTCAAATCCCACCAAGGGCAACAATTTTTTTTAGTTTTTTTTTTTTTTATTAAAAGAGTCTTTTTAAATGATTTTTGAATTTTAAGAACTTAAATATTATCTTCTGTAAAAAAATGTGTAAAACTAAAACTTCAAAGCTTGGCCTATAAAATTGGAGAATATTCGCACAAGATTGAAATCCATGGAATTCTAAAATATGCTCGGACTTTGACCTTAACAGGTTGTAACATTTAAGTAAGTAAGAGTCAATCTTATGTAAAAACCTATACAAAAAAGAACATTTAAATTGTTTAAGTTTTAAAATAATTTTAAAAAAGTTTTAAAATAATTACAAAAAATCGTATAAAAATATTTTTCCAAAAATTACAACAAAGCAAAAAAAAGCAGAGAAAAACAAAGTTATTTTCACATGCTTTTGGATCTAAAAATAAAAATTGTTTATATTAATTATGAGCTGATAAGTTTTCAACAAATGAAGTAGCTCAGTGGAAGAGTCTCTGCCTAGCAGTCGGAGGGTCTGGGTTCGAGCCCCCATGGGATCATAAAAAAAATTTTGTATTTCGTTTAATAATATATGTTTTAAATAAAACAACAACAAAAAAGTTGTTGCTGTTGTTGTTGTTGCTTTCAAATTGCTTACCCAAGTCATTACTTTTCTGCAATTGGTAAGTACTTGCCTCCAATGACATCCCCATGTTAATGTAATGACTTAAACAGCGAATGAATAAGTAGTTCGTGTTCAATAGTTTAACTGTTTAACTCATTATTTGGTAATGAAAAGCTTTACTGGGCGGGAAGTGGGACCTATGGGAGGTACCATAAATAATGGACCGATTTTGACGAATTTAAATAGCCATGGCCCATATCACTATCAAAAAAATTATCTGTGTCAAATTTCATAAAATTTTCTTTAGAATTTGCGACCTGTACTTTGATTACAATGTTAACATGGGGTCCGGCCACCCAGACGGACATCGCTAAGTCGACTTAAAAAGTGATTCTAAGCCTATTGGTATACTAAAAGGTGGGTCTAAGACAAATATTTCTATGCGTTACATACACCAGCACAAACTTATCAGTAAAACGGGGCAACATGTCTATTAAATACAATTAAAGTCAAATAGTGGCTAACAATTTTGCTGGGGTACATTTTTGAAATCATGTTTGCCAACACAATGTACATTAGGGCTATAACTATTTTTGCACAAAATTTCTTCATCCCACCACAAGATGGGCAATTAAGTGCTGATAGTAAAAATAATTTCTTTAGACCATTTTGGCCAAAAAAAAGTTTCCGCATCAAATGCAATTTCTAAAGCTCCTCAAAAAAAAACTTTTTTTATTTCCATAATATCGCGATTTTTTGCGCCGTTCTTTGTCGAAATAGAAAGATCTTGTTATACTCATGACATTATTAGAAAAAATCTCAAATTTGTTTATTAAATGGCAATTTTGTATACTTAGGAGAAAAATTTAAATTCAAAACTTTATCGCGTTTGGTGCGGAAACTTTTCAAACGATCGCGAAAAAGTAATACATAATTTTCTAATATTTTTCATTGTCTAGGCGGCTATGCGATGAAGAATTTGATATTCGCAAAAATTGCAAAAAGTTATAACCCTTATGTACATTTGTAGCTTATGCGTTATCCTTGCTGGGATCTACTTTAATATTAAGTATTTCAGGAAATGTGTTACTTGTCTTCAATTCACTTTATTCATATACTTTATGTTGCACATTCGTCTCCATACATTTTAATGTCACTTTCAGTCTTGAAACTTAAGCAAGATTTTCAAAACACAGCAAATTTTGCACATAAATAGAGTTTATATTTGAATATGGATAAGTAAAAATGTATATACAGATCTTTATAGTAGGTACGTGTATCTGTTTTGCTGACTGTCTCTGACAGCATGAGAACTGGAAAAACTGAGTTTTTGTATTGTAAGAATTTCAATTCACTTTGAAATAAGGAAAAACTGCCGACACTTGTGTTACACTCAAAGGGTTAAAGGAAATATTTTCAATTGTTGCAGTTGGATTAACAACAACAACAAGAACAAATGCAAAAAAGGAAGAAACTCAGCAATGAGCTCACTAACACAGATTAACAACAATAAACTCGTATATACAATAACTATTTGAAAAAGGAAAGAATATAAATAATATGTGTATATTAAATATTAATGTTTTCTTTTTTTTCAAAATAAAACACATCCTAGAAAAATCCTACCAGCATCCTAGTCTTTAGAATTTTCTTAAATTTTCACTCTGGTTGAGTTAAGAAAGGAAAGCACAAATTCCCAATGTGGGAATGGTTAGTTGAGCTAATTAGAAACATTAAAGGATTATTTTTCTAAGGATATGCTCCAAATATTTTTAACACCACCAGGAAAATGTACAATTAATGTTTTGTTTTAGAAAATTTTTACTAATTGATTAAATTCAGGTCATTCCAAGTCTATTAGGGTAATGTGTGTTGAGTTTTTTTTAGGTCTTAAGTCTCTAGTTTTTATTAGAAGCATTTTTGATCAAATAAATATAATTTACCTTACGAACAAAATTAGATCTTAGTTGATTAAATTAATGAAAAAGTAAACTTAAAATACAAAAGTCTCGTTCCAATATGAAATTTTCTTATACATGACCTTTATATATGTAGGTAAAAAAAAAAAAAGAAAGTGTCGGTCAAGCCAGACCATACGATACGCTTCACTACTAAGGTCAAAGGTGTTATTTTTCCTGAAAAAAGACAAATATTTGCTAAATTTTGCCTTTATACAAACATTTTCTCAAAACTTATATATTTAAGCTGCTTCCAACATTTGGACTTATATGAGAGCTAGGGTCAAATGTGGACCGATTATCTCGAAATTTGACAAATTGATTACAGTTGTTATTATGTATGCAAAAGATAAATTTAAAATTCCCATTATCTTCAGATTTACGAGAGTTTTAGTGACTTTTGTCTCATTTAGTGCGTTTTGACACATAAGTTTGTATGGGAGCTATGTTCAAATGTAGACCGATTTTAACGAAATTTGGTACAGTGATTTTAGTTTACATAAGCAGTGTTTGATTTAAATTTCATGAATAAATATTGATATTTGTGGCCAATATATCAATTCCGGGAAGTGGGACCTATGGAAGGTACCACAAATAATAGACCGATTTTGACGAATTTCAATAGCCATGGTCCTATTATCAAAGAAATGATCTGTGCCGAATTTCATCAAATTATCTTCAGAATTGCGGCCTGTATTTTGATTACAAGGTTTACATGAGGTCCAGCCAGCCAGACGGACGGACGGACGGACATCGCTAAATCGACTCAGAAAGTGGTTCTAAGTCTATTGGTATACTAAAAGGTGGGTCTAAGACAAATATTTCCATGCGATACATACATCAGCACAAACTTATAATAACCTTTCCACCTATGGTGGTGAAGGGTATAACAAATAAATAAACTTTCGTGCATACAAATATACATTCACACAAACTCACATACCCATACACATTTATCTACAAATCTATTAAATTAAAGCTCTAATGTATCTGACATTAAGAATATTTTAACGTCAAAGTATTTACATTCTAAATAATTAATATCCTATTGACATATTGCAAACTTAAGGACATGACATTAGTTTCTGTTCAATGTTTTCATATCAATTTATTCAATGGTTTTAAATTATACACACAAAATTATCAATTTAACAAATTTATGTTATTTTTCTAACACGATTTTGTCACAAATTCTTTTTTTTTATAGAAAAATACATTTTTAATAAACATATTTATCTTAAAAACGAATTGGGACAATTTTTACTTCCAAACAATGGTTTTATTACATTAATTAATTTTGTTACAAACATATTTTTATTCCTATTTCTAATGAAATTTTTGTGACAAATTTTCCTTTAAAAAAAAATTTTGTGACAAATATTTCGAGCCCTAACCGCCAAAAAGACTTAAGCGCCAAAAACTAAAATTTACAGGAGAGCATTTTTTAAAACATCTTTGGACAGTGAATTGAACTTAAGTCTTTGTTGTTTTTGCTGTAAAATCATAACGGTAAATTCTACTGTCCTAATATTTTGTGAGATGATGCAGATGATCATGAAAAATAATTTTTAATAATAAAATGAAAATCGTCCATCATGTCGCTTAAGCCCTTTTGGCGGTTATGGCTCGATTTCTATGGAAAATATTGCACTGAAACAATGAATTATTGTGAAATAAAATGTACATACATAAATTAGAGTGTCAGATCTTTGTCTGCAGAAAATTTAACTTTTTGTTACAGGAAGATGTACCCCCCAAATTTTGTACTTTTGACCCCAATAATCTAAATTTAAGGTTTCATTCAGATCAAATATCGGGAAAGCGTGCCGACTTCTTGCTTAAGTTAAAATGTCAGTTATGTATATGGAAAAAATAAGGGATTTCTTCAAATGTTTGAAAAGAATTCCAATTTTTGGAGACCACAAGATATTAAAATATACATATATTTTTGTTTCAATAGGCTAACGTTAAGTCACTTTTGCATAGGAAAAAAAAAAGTATTTTTTAGCGTATTCAATTCAATATTTATTTAACTTAAAAACATATTAAAATAAGGTCCCTCGTAACTAGATTCTAGAGGAGTGCGTACCCGATCAACTCTAACAAATACGAATTTACTACCCTTTAAGGCTGGATGTATAAAATGTTTTTTTTAGCATAAAATACTTGTAATGTCATGCAAATACGGAATGCGGTATCTGTCAGACACCGTTTTGTCCTTTAAGGCGCGGTAGCCCCCACATGGTATCCACTTACCATTGGGTTTTTAACTAAATATAGGGGACTTGTCCAATTGCATTTAGATGGTCTGTATTTACCCTTTTTCATTAAATATTCGAATTCTTTTTTGGCCGCTACTAATTTGTCCACTGCTAACCTACGAACTCGTGCATAAGTCGGAGGACCTTTGATAATATTGTGATGTGTAACGTTGGTATTGGTTGGCGGTTTGTTTTCCTTAATCGTAGCGAGATCTTTAAAATTTTTGTATCAATTGTGCATATGGTCCTTGCCTAGTCTACACACACACTTGATCGCCACATTGAGTTGTAATGCCACTTACCTCTAATAAAGTCTTTCGGTCTAAGAGCTTTCCGGCTTACATGTCCACAATGAGTAAAAAATGTTTTGGGAAATCGTATCCTATAATTGAACTGCTCACATTAGTCACTATAAAAAAATTGCGTCTGAGGCCTAAAGAAAATTTCATTCGTTTTTCACTATACGTTTTTATGGGTAAACTGTTGGCTGCAAATAGTTCTGTTCACGACATTTCCGTGTATGCTCACCGTACTTTTCGTGATACCAACAAAGTTGTTCTCGATCTGATTTGATCCATCTTGTTGTTGAGTGTTACTTTCACAGAGACTATTGATTTGTTTTTCGAGGCCAGCTGGATGTGATTGGGTCGGCGACATAACTGTTAAGTATTCGAACTCACCAACTTCTAATATTTTGTCGGCCAATTTTGCTAACTCGTTGAAATCAGCATCGGAGGCTTGTAATGTGGCTCTAACCTGTTCAGTAGAGCGGTTCGCCTTCCATACAAAAAAAAAAGTTGTATCATTCACCCCCTAGGATTAATAATTATGTTAAAACAATTCTAAAAAATATTTTTTTTATTTTTTTACCACGCCTACAAATACCGCCCTTTTGGTATTTTGTTCACTGTGTCGCCATTTTAAGTCCGATCATAATATTTTATATATCGGTGTTCGCTGCTCTGTAAGGGCTACATTTGATAGTTTTTTACTACAACGTCAATTTATAGTAATAACTTTTAAAAACTAGATTTTTATTAGATTTGATTAGGGTGGGTACGACTCGAATTTTAAAAAGTAATGACTAGAAATTGACGAGGTTGTAAAAACTATCAAAGAGAGGAATCTAGCCCTTACAGAGCCCCAAACATTGATGTATAAAGTGTTATGATCGGACTAAAGATGGCGACACAGTTAACAAAATACTAAAAGGGCGGTATTTGTAGGCGTGGTAAAAAAATGAAAAAAAAAATTTCTTAGAATTATTTTTACATTATCTTTAATCCTAGGGGGTGACTGACTCAACTTTTTTTTTTCGAACCACTCTACTGTGCAGGCAATCGTTGCAACCATAATATTTTTAAAAGGTTTCGTGTTACTTTGTCTTTGGCCACTGACGCACTTAGTTCGTTGAGCAACTGTCTTGGTCGTTTTCCTCCCAAATCTATATCCGAAAGTAATGTTTTAATAAACGAGAAGTTATTTTTTAACTCAGTTATCAACTTTGTGAAGTTTTCTTTTAGAAAATTATCGAGCCCTTAGATTTAAATAATAGGAAACGACATTTCGTTAAATATCTCTGAAACTATTAGAGATAACGTAGTGCAGTAAGCATATTTTTCTTTCTTTCTTAAGCACTTATAACTTTTTACATAGTAAAACTTTTAACTCACTTCTTCTTTTGTCTTCTTTTAGAAAACATTAAATAAAAAAATCGGGTTATATATGTAAATAGATCAGACATTTGTAAAAAATCGGTGCAGTATGGGACACAAATTTAAAATGTTTGTTTTTGATATTGTTTGGATATGCTGATTCTTCAAATCGGTTTGAAAATGACAATAATATATCGTTTTAAATAAATTATGAGTCTGCGGTTCCCTACTTTGGGGAACAGTAAGAGCTAGGATTTTCAGGTTCAAAACTTAAGTTCCCCATTACTTTTGCTATATGTCCATAAAATTATTTTAAAATCGGCCCAACGGCTTAGAAGTTGCGGACATATTTCCATTACTTTTTTCTATCATCCCACTGTGCAATGGAAGGATTGTGATTAATTTAAATGGTGATTAAACAAAATTTTATCGATTTAGCTTCAAAATAGGGATGTAATGGGTGTTTTTTTAGAGGTATAGAACTTCGAATTGAAATAAAACACAAGAAAATCGTTTTAATGTCCATCAATTTGGCTTTATTGGAAGGATAATTTTATGCCATTAATGTTTAAATATGATTTCGGGCAATAAAGCAAATTCTACAGGTCCAATTTTCAACTACTTTTTCGAGCATATGAGGCCGTATGTTGGCAATAACGCCACGAATGTTGGCTTCCAAGTCCCCTAACGTTTCTGGTTTGTTGGTGTAGACGAGCGACTTCACATATCCCCAAAGAAAATAATCCAGTGGTGTCAAATCGCACGATCTTGGTGGCCAGTTGACAGGTCCATTCCGCGAAATTATGCGCTCATCGAATGTTTCCTTCAATAAATCAATTGTGACGTGCGCTGTGTGGCATGTAGCGCCGTCTTGTTGGAACCACAACTCATCCACATTCATGCCATCCAATTGGGGAACAAAATAGTCCGTTATCATGGCTCTATACCGGTCTCCATTTATGGTAACTGACTCTCCAGCATTATTTCGGAAGAAGTATGGCCAATGACTCCACCAGCCCATAGAGCACACCAAACAGTCAGTTTTTGTGGATGTAATGGTGTCTCAAGGGTCTCATGTGGATTCTCTTCACTCCAAATGCGGCAATTTTGCTTGTTGACGTAGCCATTCAACCAAAAATGAGCCTCATCACTGAACAAAATTTTGCGATGAAAATCAGCATCGAGATCAATCTCATTTTCGGCCCATACACCAAAATCACGACGCATTGCATGGTCTCGCGGCTTTAATTCTTGCACAAGCTGGGTCTTGTAAGGTCGCAAGCCAAGATCTTTGCGCAAAATCTTCCATAAAGTTGATGGACAAAGCTCCAATTGCTGTGCACGGTGGCGAATCGATTCATTCGGGACCTCTTCAACACTTTGCTCTACAGCGGCAATTGTTTCTTCGGTGCGCACTGTTCGACGTCGCTGCGGATGCGTATTATCACATAGAGTAAACGAAGTGCAAAAACGATCCAAGGTTAACCGAATTAATTGCTCTGATGGACGATTATGTCGACCATAAAATGGACGGAACTTGCGGTAAACTTCGCGAACTTAACCATTATTTTCGAAATAAATGTGCACGATTTGCTAGCGTTGTTCTTTTGTCAACCTGTTCATGATGAAATGGCAAGCCAAACTAAATATTAATCACTTGACAGCTGACAAAATGCCCGCCAGTTAAAAAAGTGATGCCAACTTAAAGTTCTATACCTCAATAAAAAACACCCGATACTTTGATTACTAGCCATACTGAAGCTCGGACTTATAGACGGGTCGCTATATCCGTTTAGAAAGAGTAGAAAGGTACTCATAAAGATCTCAGACCTTAAGGGCCTGGTCGGGTCTCATGTTAATATTATCTAATTTCATTTAAATTTTTAGATTGTCTTAATAACAAAACCGTCACTACTTGAAATAAAGTCCAAGAACACAAACCTTTATTTAAAAACCCAAGGCGAATTCATTACAGGTGGTGGCAAGGTAGGTTTGCTTACATTTTGTCAAATTTTTGTTTGTTAAATTTCCAGGCGAATTCATCAGCTGGGCTCTTGATATCACTTGTATTATTACACTATGTAAAAAACCTTAAGAAATTAGTTTATTTAAAGCCAACTTTAAAAATCTATGATGATAAAAAAACTTATTTCTTCATTCACGTCAATAATATCTTGTGTTTTTTTTGTACGTATTGTTCCAAAAGCATTTAATGCTCGTTAAAACTTAAAATGACAAATTGTTATATGTGAAAAGATAAATCCCATTATTATAAAATATTTTGAATACCTTTTTAAGTATCTATCAATTACAGTATAGTTTCCTATAGTTTATGTAGTTTCCTCCTCAACTACTTATGGTTGGTATTTGCATATGAATTTAACTTAACCCAGTAGTTTTAAAATGATGAAGTGTCCCTAAAATTTCCAAATAGTCTAGTATATATCTATCTATCATAAGATTCTTATGAAGATTTCTGGCTAGAGGAAAATACTATGGAACAGTCAAGTTATCAGGACTACCTTATAAATTCTAAGCTAGAATATTTTAGCATGTTATAAAACTTCCATTGATAAACTATATTTTCACTCAATTTGGAAACATTCTTAATTTGGAACTGCTGGGAAGAGACAAATAATTGTATATGGACTTGTGTACACCTTATTCTCTCTATGCATACTAATATATCCATGTCAACAAATCCTTTCCACATCATTGCTACGTTCATCAGATAGTGGGTATTGATTGTTTTAATATTGAAAATAGCCCTAAGTGACATTTATTTTTCGCACATGGTTTGAAAAGTTTTAACAAAATTATTTTGAAATTACATGTTAAGACAAGACTTCTGAAAGTAAGTACTTGTGTACAATTTAGAAATGGATGGTGGCAAATAGAATGGAAATAAGTCTGCAACTTCTTAATCGTTAGGCGAATTTTAAAATAATTTTATGTGCATATAACAGAAGTGTTAGAGAGCCGTTGCCGTTCTTAACTCAGTTTGATCGTCTGTCAGTCGACCCAACATTCACTCAACTAAATTATTTTCTGATATTGTGGAACTAAAAAACGTTGGGTTCCGCAATGTAAGCATAAGGTTTGAACCTGTAAAGCCTAGCTTTTACTGCTGCGTCACAGTCGCCCCCCAAAGTATTATTATTTATTATTATGGCATGTTTATGTACAATTTGTATTAAAACTTAGCCTATTCACAAAGAGTTCTTGTATATAATTTCCACTGGTTTCTGTCTCGAGCTATTGTTCTAAGTTCGCTAAAAGATTTAGAGGTTTCATTCATTATTGATCTGCGCCATGATGATTTAGGTCGACCCGGTCTTCTTTGACCCTGGGGATTCCACTCCAGAGCTGCATGGGTTACGTCGTTTACATCTTTACGCAACGTGTGTCCAAGCCATCTGTACTTTCTGCGCCTTATTTCACTTTTAATTTCTTCTTGGCTTGTAATTTCCAACAGACGTGCATTGCTGATTGTTCTTGGCCACCATATTCTCAAAATTTTTCGCAGACATCTGTTAACGAACGATTGAAGCTTCTGTGTTATTGCCTTTGTCACGTACCAAGTTTCACTACCATATAATAAAACAGATTTTACACAGGCATTGAAAATTCTTAATTTGGTAGACTGTCGGATATTTTTGCAGCTCCATATGCGATTCAAGCAGGCAAAGGAAAATTTAGCTTTTCGCAGTCGATTTTCGATATCGGTCAATGTACCTCCAATATTATCTACTACACTTCCTAGGTATTCGAATCTACGGACTTCTTCGATCTGGTAGTTGTTAATAACCAGCGTGTTGTTGTTGTTTGCATTAATACGCATGCTCTTCGTTTTATTGCAGTTGACTTTTAGCCCTACTTTAATAGCCTCCTGCGCAAGCACATCAATTTGCGATTGCATATCTTGACATCTGTTGGACAGTAAAACAATGTCGTCAGCGTATGCTAGCTCGCATACCTTCCCATTCAATCCCCACCTAATGCCCATATTTGCCTGGTTAACAACTTGTAAAATAAGGTCCAACGTCGTTATAAATAAAAGGGGTGATAATGCGCATCCTTGTTTTACACCGCTAAGAGTAGGAAATGGATCGCTCAACTGTCCGTCATGCACAACTCTACATATCCCTCCCTCATAGCTATTTTTTATTATGTTAACAATCTTCTCGGGAATTCCTCTCGTTTCTAAGGCTCTCCATATACAATTTCTTTTAAGAGCGTCAAATGCTTTTTCAAAATCAATAAAAGTTAGGTACAAACTTGCATTGAGTTCAACGGACTGTTCTATCAGTATGCGAATTGTGTTAATATGGTCTGTGCAACTTCTATTAGGCCGAAAACCTGCTTGTGTGTTCGCTAATTTATTGTTAAGTGTCTCGCATATTCTGTTTAAAATTATTTTGTTGAATATTTTAGTGATTGATGGAATAATAGATATACCTCTCCAATTGTTCCTGTTTTTTAGATCCCCCTTTTTAGGTATTTTTATTATGATGGATTCTTTCCATTCTTTGGGTATATTTTCCTCAATCCATATCTTTTGGAAGAGAGGAAGAAACAGAGTTGCCACCCTTTGGGGATTGACTTTAAAGCATTCTGTAGGCAATGAGTCATTTCCTGGAGCTTTGCCTGCTTTTACGGACACAATAGCGTCTACAATTTCATTAAATGTTGGAGGTTCGGTAGAAATATCAAGATTTGGGCTAATGGGATTAAATATATGCGGTTCTTCTTCAGTTTCGCCGTGTATAACATTTAATGTACGTTCGAAGTGTTGTTTCCAAGCAATCATCTGTTCATGCTTGTCGGTCAATAAATTACCGCCGTCGTCTGTAATCGCAGTTATATTCTTTGTTTTGGTTCCACTTAATTGCCTGGTAATTTTAAAAAGCTCTTTGGTGTTTCCTTTTTCGGCCGCATCTTCCGCCGCTTTTCCGAGATCGTCCATAAACTTATTTTTGTCAGCTTTGGCTTGCCGTTTAATAAGTTTATTAAGCCTTTGCAATTCATTTTTAAGAGATGCGTATCTATTCACATTAGCTTCACCGGTAGCTAGCATCCTCCGTTTTATATCACGACGAGATTCTATCAGGTTCCAGCACTCAGTAGTCATCCATTCTTTCCGCTCAGTCTTCAAATATCCAAGGGTGGATTCGCAAGCATTTCTTAGATCATTCCTTATGCTTTGCCATATATCATTATTTGTACCGTCATAACTAACATTTATTTCATCTAGTTTTTCTCGAAGTTCATTTCTCACGACGACGTTCTGAAGTTTATCCGTATCAAACCTTCTTCTACCTCCACCAATGCTACGTTTTTTGGGCACTATGTTTAAGCGAAGTTCACTCACCACTAAATAGTGATCGCTTCCAATTTCCGCACTCCTTCTGTTGCGTACATCACAGCAAATATTGAACCATTCGCGCGAAATGCAAATGTGGTCAATTTGGGACTCAAATGTCCCTGTGGGTGATTTCCATGTTACTTTATGTATTGTTTTATGAGGGAATACGGAACCGGCCACCTTCAGGTCATGATTATTGCATGTTTCTAAAAGGAGTTCCCCATTAACGTTACATGTGCCAAGAGCATGTTTTCCCATTATATTTTCATAACCGTTGTTGTCACTGCCTATTTGGGCGTTGAAGTCGCCCATTAAGATGATAATATCACTTTTTGATACCTCTGAAAGTGTTTTATCCAACTCGCTATATAGAGCTTCTTTTAAATACAGATCGCTTTCTTCTGTAGGCGCATATACTTGGACTACTGTTATTTTTCTACATTTGGCTTCCAGTCTAGCAGTAATAATCCTCTCTGAAACAGGCTTCCATGAGAGTAAAGCATTCTTTGCATTTTTGGAGAGATAAATCCCGACTCCTCTTATATGTGGGTCTGATTCACTAGGCATTCCCGAGTACAGGAGCAGACCACCATTTCCGCTCTGCGTTTCACCGTTTCCGTTCCACCGAACCTCGCTTAAACCGACCAAATCCAGTTTTAATCTAGCGCATTCATCTGTAAGTTGGGCAAATTTGCTACTTTGAAACAATGTTCTAACATTCCAGTGTCCAAATCTTATCCTTTTCCGTTTGCCAGGGGTCGTCAACATATTTCCGTTATTTTTAGTTATTTTCTTTGTGAAGTCTCGAATCTAATTAGTTTCAGCAGTACATAGAGGATTACTCTTTTTGACTACCTAGTCCGGTGGTAGGGCTGCTACCTTACGTATTACTTGGCCTCCGAACATGCCACAAAAGATTCAGCCGCTTGATGCAAGCAGACGCTGTTTGTAGCCGTCGAATCTCGAACAGACGCTACGAAACTATTTTTTGGTTCGCCCCGCATATTTTATTTCTGCGATACCCATCATATCTGATGAGCATTCCCCCCCAAAGTAGGGCACAATAATTAAAATAAAATATTTTTCATAACAGAAATCTCATAATTCCCAAAAATGTTTAAAAAATTTCCAAAAATGGGTTATTTCAGTTTTTTCTCTAGCATTTTTAGGACGACAAAGTTCACATGACAAAGTTATGCACCGTAATTAAAGGCATTTTGGCCCATAAAAATGGTAAATTTTTTTTACACAAAATTTTGTTCTTTTTTTTTTTTGAGAAAACTTTAAATCAAGAAATCGGGTTATATATAGATCAGATATTAGTAAAGAGAATCGCTGCAGTATGGGACAAAAATTTAAAATTTAAATTTTTTAAGTCGAATATCTTTAAAACCGTAAGAGATAAGATGTGCATGTTGCGATGTTTTTTTTGTAGATCTGGTCCTACATGTTTGTTATGTAGCATGATTCTTAAAATCGTTTGGGAAATGACATTTATATATCGTTTTAAGTAATCTATGAGTCTAAGGTGCCCTACTTTGGGGGTTGAATGTGCCGCCCCAGTAAAATCAGGTTCAAAACTAAAGCTCCCTAATACTAGAGTGGTTCGAAAAAAAAAGTTGAGTCAGTCACCCGCTAGGATTAAAGATAATGTCAACACAATTCCAAAAAATATTTTTTTATTTTTTACCACGCCTACAAATACCGCCCTTTTAGTATTTTGTTCACTTTGTCGCCATCTTTAGTCCGATTATAACACTTTATACATCGATGTTTAGGGCTCTGTATGGGCTACATTTCTCTCTTTGATAGTTTTTTACAACCTCGTCAATTTCTAGTCATAACTTCTTAAAATTCGAGTCGTACCCACCCTAATCAAATCGAGTAAAAATCTATATTTTAGAAGTTATGACTATAAATTGACGTGGTAGTAAAAAACTATCAAGGAGAGAAATGTAGCCCTTACAGAGCCGAGAACACCGATATATAAAATGTTATGATCGGACTTAAAATGACGACACAGTGAACAAAATACTAAAAGGGCGGTATTTGTAGGCGTGGTAAAAAAATAAAAAAATATTTTTTGGAATTGTTTAGACATTATCTTTAATCGTAGGGGGTGGCTGACATAACTTTTTTTTTGTATGGAAGGCGAACCGCTCTACCTAATACTTCTGCCAAATGCACATAACAATCCTCCCAACTTCTTAGAAGTTACGGACTTATTTCTTTTCTATTTTTTTACCATTCCATTGTGCGATGATACGATTCATACTGGTTAATCATACCATTTGCTTCTAATGGAATAAATAAATATTATTAGGGCTCATGCGTCAAACACATTCCTTGTGACTTTATTTTTGAACGAAACCAAATGTTCAAATGGAATCACTAATATCTACCTTAATCCGTAGTATTTTTGAGGTAAAAATTCTGGTCGTTTAGAAAGATGATTGGACACCATCTCCAATCATCCGATTGAGCTCAAATTTTTAAGATACAATTTTTTTTAGCAATTGTAACCAATCTGGGGATATCAGACATTTAGTTGAAATCGGATGTTATAAACCCTTTTATAACCATCTTCAAAAGCAAAGTTTTTAAAATATTACATTTTTAAAAAAAAAGTTACGAAAAATGACATTTTTTTACTGTTATATTCCAATCTGTCGATATTGTTATAAAAAAATCTCTTATATTTGGATCCGTAAGTCAAAATCCTGTCAAAATATGTATGGTCCCTATGAAACTCTAATTAACAAAAAACTAAAAAACAAAAATACCCTTTTTCATTAGAAGAGTGTAAAACTGAAGCAATATAGGTCAAAATATTTTCATATACATGGAAAAGTAAAAACAATACAAAAATTTAATTTTTCACCCATTTTCAAAACTCAAACTATTTTATACCAAAAAAAAATCTGTTATAATAATATTTATTTATTTGTTTTATTTCATACTTATGTCAATCTTGAACTTATGTCTACTTAAATGTTAAGTGGGTTATACATACTCATATAAGTATTTATAGTAACCGTTTTTTCTTCGTTTCATCCAAGTACTTAAGTGTCTTCCAAAGACAATAGCAAACGATGTAGGATGATGATAGTTGGAAGCGGGAGGAGGAAAGAGTAATTTCTTTCTACTATTTATACAAACTATTTTTAACATATCGACGCTTTATATTCAAAAAGTCCTATCTACATTTTCGACCAAAATGTTTTTTAATAGAAACGTGTTCCTTGGCTTATCTGTCATATGTCATATACAATTTAAGAAAGAAAAATAATTGTAAAATATTTTTTTTTATAAATTGTGTTTGTGCTATCTACACATGTTGTCTTCATAATCAAAAAATATTGCTATCTACATTAAGAATATTTGTGGAAATAATAACAATTGTTATAAAATATACTTTGTAATTTGTGATAAACCAACACAGTCAGACGTGCAAACAAGCAATCAGATTCCGAGAGGAAGCTTTCAGAAACTGGCGTAATAACCAAAATCCAGTTACTGATTCGCAACGCAAACGTGAGAGGCGTACATGTGCCAAAGTATTAAGACGTAAAAAGGCTCTGTACGATCAGCGTCTTCGTACTAAAATTCTTGCTGCTCTCGGGGCAGTAAGAGTTTTTGGTCATTCGTTAAACGAGTCAAGAATAATGCTAGTTCTACAATTTCTTCTCTTTTAAGGAATGGTCAATCATTCACTGACCCGGCTGATAAAGCTAATCTTTTAGCTGAAGTATTTGCAAGTAATTCCCGCTTGCCGGAAAGCACTCAGCCTCCGCCCGAGCTCGAAAGAGTATCTGTAACTATGCCAAAGATATTCTTTCGCGCTCGTGCTGTAAAAAGGGTTTTAGCAGATCTCAACATAAACAAGTCGTCAGGGCTGGATGGTATTCTAGCACTGGTCTTGAAGCAGTGCTGTTCGATGCTTTCGCGTCCACTAGCTAACCTTTTCAGCACCTTGTACCATGCTGGTAAATTTCCTCGGTGTTGGAAGGTTGCTAATGTAACGCCAATCCCTAAAAAGGGTGAGGCTACCAACCCTGAAAATTACCTTCCAATAGCAATTTGTTCTGCACTCTCCAAAGTATTGGAGAGTATGGTAAACCAACATCTTGTTAAATATCTGGAATCTAAAGACCTACTAAGCGACCGCCAGTATGGATTTCGTAGGGGACGCTCTACGGGAGACCTGCTAGCCTTACTTTCGGAAAAATGGTGTCATTCAATACACCGTTTTGGCGAAAGTAAAGTTGTGGCTCTGGATATTTCCAAGGCGTTTGATAGAGTGTGGCACGTAGCACTTCTTTCAAAACTTATTGCTTTTGGTGTCGGTGATAACTTCTCTCGATTTATATCGAGTTGTCTCAGAGATCGCACTATAAGAGTTGTTGTAGATGGGATCTCATCAAACGAGTTCAAGTTAAATTCAGGGGTACCGCAAGGCTCCGTTCTTTCTCCTACTCTATTTCTTATCTTTATAAACGACCTTCTACGTCAAACTTCTAATCCTATCTACTCTTTTGCAGATGATAGTAACATTTGCCATTCGTATTCATTCAATCATAGACCAAACCTTTTAGAGATCGGCACTATGAGGCAAAACATGAATGAATCATTAAATCGCGATTTAGAAACAATCTCACAATAGGGTCGTGCGAATAGAGTCGATTTTAATGCCCCGAAAACTCAGTGTTGCATGCTTATGCACAGCGGATCATATTACTTCATCTGTATTAATGGGTGGTGAAAATATCGAGGAATCAGATACTCTTGATGTTCTGGGCATGAGAATTCAATGTGATGTCCGTTGGACTGACCACATTTTTTAAGTGTCGAAAGAAGCATTCAAGTGTCTCGGTTTTCTTAAACGGTGTAAGAGTTACTTTACTCCATCTGAGCTCCTTACTAATTACACCACCTATATTCGACCGAAAATGGAATACAACTCCCATGTATGGGCCGGTGCTTCAAAGTCTATTTTGGAGCTTCTCGACCGCGTGCAGGAGAGGGCGAAGGTGCTTATTGGTGGCAGTAGGGTATCCAACTCTATTGATTCACTAGAGCACCGTCGCAATGTGGGTTGTGTCACATTGTTCTATCGTTACTACTTTGGAATGTGCTCTAATGAAATAAGGGAACTTGTTCCTGCAACTCGAATTTTTCTACGCAATACACGTCTGTCTGTTAGAGCTCATCCGTTCGTAGTCGATTGGCCAGTAGACAGAACAACACACTACAGAGAAAGTTCATTCTTTAGCCGTACAGTTCGTATGTGGAATTTACTTCCTGCAGAAATTTTCCCTGCCAGTTGCAATATAGGGAAGTTCAAATCAAATGTCCATAAACACTACTCCATCTATCCACCCTCCCATAACCTATTTTCCTAGTTCCTTAATTTTCATTATATTTTCTTGTTAAAATAATGCAATCTACTCGCTTTAGTATTTGAAACGATAAAATTTTAACTCGTAAAAAGTGCTATCTACTATAGAAGTCCAAATATAAGGAGTTAATACAAAAAACTTAATTTGTACAAAATCTTAGCCCCAATTTGTATGGTATTGTAAAACAAAGATTAGTTACTAATCTTATAGTTAATGATAAAAACAATTTTTTCGCTCTCCTGTAAAATTGTGAATTTGTAAATAGCACTTTTTAAATATAAGCCCTCGATATGCATGTGTGTACATTAGACCGGTCTTATTTCTATACAAATGAAAATTGTTTTAAAAAATTTTTAAAAAATTTTTTTCTAATGATTCCAAAAAGTATCCCAGAAACTCATTGCACTTCCATAAATTTATTTACCGTATGGTCATTTTGAAAAATCCCATAAATACTTTTTAGAAGAGACGATTATTCAATGAGAAAAAGCTAATGCACATACACGTGCTCATGAAATGTATGTTTGTTTGTGCGTTTATGTATTTTTCATGTATGGAGTGCAATATCTTTATATTATATTGTCTTGGGAACTACAAAATGACAGAGTTTTTGACCTAACCTCGTAGGTATAACGCTTTTTGTCCCATGAGTGGAACAGTTTGTTTTGATTTCAATTTTTGGAGATGAAAAAAATAACATTTTTTAGCCGGTCTAATGCACATAAATCCACAAACACACGATTGTAAGTAAAGAAGTGACATTTATTACATATGTAAGTATGTATGTATTGTGTATAACATAAATATGTAAACAAGTAGTCATGTAAAAAAAAGTAAGTGTGTCATTTCATATAAGTTTTAAATACATCTGACAGAAAGAATCGTGTTTTAGACCTTGTAGCCGCCAACTTCTTGAATTACATTATATTACAAAATAGTTCCTTTTTGCCTTTTCTTTCCTTTTAAATATAATATAATTTCAGGATATTCGTGTATTTTGCGTGTAATAATTGAATGTGTATGAATGAGTGTAATTATTTAATGATTATTACTTTATTACTTTTACTGCGTTACAAACAACCACTTGACATGTTGTCATAGACATTGTTTAAATATTTAATAACTAATGGCAGAGATATATATGTATATATTTAAAAAAGCCAAGTTTTCTTTTCTGCCATAAATATTGGCTTATTCGGGGTTTGTTATTAAGGCTGGCGAATACACCCTTAAACCATAAGGCTTATCATTAATTTTACATATTGCAGAGATACATTCATTGTTCGTGACTTTGGGAATAATTTTAGTTATTGGCTTAAGAAATGTAATAATTTTCAAATTTACACTTACGTGTAATAGCTCTGTACAATGTATTAATAAAGGAGGTAAAATGTTTGCTTAATTTCAATATAACAAATAAGACAATCTTATATTTAATACCTTTTACCATTTTTTTCAATGATGGACAAATAGTCAAAAATTTCCTATAAAAAGTAAATTTTTGAAAAATTTCCTATAAAAAGTATATATTTGAAAAATTCCCTATAAAAAGTAAATTTTTGAAAAATTTCCTATAAAAAGTAAATTTTTGAAAAATTTCCTATAAAAAGTATATTTTTGAAAAATTCCTATAAAAAGTAAATTTTTGAAAAATTTCCTATAAAAAGTAAATTTTTGAAAAATTTCCTATAAAAAGTAAATTTTTGAAAAATTTCCTATAAAAAGTAAATTTTTGAAAAATTTCCTTTAAAAAAGTAAATTTTTGAAAAATTACCTTTAAAAAAGTAATTTTTTGAAAAATTTCCTATAAAAAGTAAATTTTTGAAAAATTTCCTTTAAAAAAGTAAATTTTTGAAAAATTTCCTTTAAAAAAGTAAATTTTTGAAAAATTTCCTTTAAAAAAGTAAATTTTTGAAAAATTTCCTTTAAAAAAGTAAATTTTTGAAAAATTTCCTTTAAAAAAGTAAATTTTTGAAAAATTTCCTTTAAAAAAGTAAATTTTTGAAAAATTTCCTATAAAAAGTAAATTTTTAAAAATTTCCTTTAAAAAAGTAAATTTTTGAAAAATTTCCTATAAAAAGTAAATTTTTGAAAAATTTCCTTTAAAAAAGTAAATTTTTGAAAAATTTCCTTTAAAAAAGTAAATTTTTGAAAAATTTCCTTTAAAAAAGTAAATTTTTGAAAAATTTCCTTTAAAAAAGTAAATTTTTGAAAAATTTCCTTTAAAAAAGTAAATTTTTGAAAAATTTCCTATAAAAAGTAAATTTTTGAAAAATTTCCTATAAAAGTAAATTTTTGAAAAATTTCCTATAAAAAGTAAATTTTTGAAAAATTTCCTATAAAAAGTAAATTTTTGAAAAATTTCCTTTAAAAAAGTAAATTTTTGAAAAATTACCTTTAAAAAAGTAAATTTTTGAAAAATTTCCTATAAAAAGTAAATTTTTGAAAAATTTCCTATAAAAAGTAAATTTTTGAAAAATTTCCTATAAAAAGTAAATTTTTGAAAAAATTTCCTATAAAAAGTAAATTTTTGAAAAATTTCCTATAAAAACTAATTTTTGAAAAATTTCCTATAAAAAGTAAATTTTTGAAAAATTTCCTGAAGAATAAATTTTTAAAAAATTTCCTTTAAAAAGTAAATTTTTGAAAAATTTTCTATAAAAAGTTAATTTTTGAAAAATTTCCTATAATAAGTAAATTTTTGAAAAATTTTCCATAAAAAGTAAATTTTTGAAAAATTTTCCATAAAAAGTAAATTTTTGAAAAATTTCCTTTAAAAAAAGTAAATTTTTGAAAAATTTCCTTTAAAAAAGTAAATTTTTGAAAAATTTCCTTTAAAAAAGTACATTTTAGAAAATTTTCCTATAAAAAGTAAATTTTTGAAAAATTTACTTTTTTAAAGGAAATTTTTCAAAATAGTAAATTTTGTAAAAGTAAATTTTTGAAAAATTTCCTGAAGAATAAATTTTTAAAAAATTTCCTTTAAAAAGTAAATTTTTGAAAAATTTTCTATAAAAAGTTAATTTTTGAAAAATTTCCTATAATAAGTAAATTTTTGAAAAATTTTCCATAAAAAGTAAATTTTTGAAAAATTTTCCATAAAAAGTAAATTTTTGAAAAATTTCCTTTAAAAAAAGTAAATTTTTGAAAAATTTCCTTTAAAAAAGTAAATTTTTGAAAAATTTCCTTTAAAAAAGTACATTTTAGAAAAATTTCCTATAAAAAGTAAATTTTTGAAAAATTTACTTTTTTAAAGGAAATTTTTCAAAATAGTAAATTTTGTAAAAAGTAAATTTTTGAAAAATTTCCTGAAGAATAAATTTTTAAAAAATTTCCTTTAAAAAGTAAATTTTTGAAAAATTTTCTATAAAAACTTAATTTTTGAAAAATTTCCTATAATAAGTAAATTTTTGAAAAATTTTCCATAAAAAGTAAATTTTTGAAAAATTTTCCATAAAAAGTAAATTTTTGAAAATTTTCCTTTAAAAAAAGTAAATTTTTGAAAAATTTCCTTTAAAAAAGTAAATTTTTGAAAAATTTCCTTTAAAAAAGTACATTTTAGAAAAATTTCCTATAAAAAGTAAATTTTTGAAAAATTTACTTTTTTAAAGGAAATTTTTCAAAATAGTAAATTTTGTAAAAAGTAAATTTTTGAAAAATTTCCTATAAAAAGTAAATTTTTGAAAAGTTTCCTATAAAAAAGTAAATTTTTAAAAAATTTCCTATAAAAAGTAAATTTTGAAAAATTTCCTATAAAAAGTAAATTTTTGAAAAGTTTCCTATAAAAAGTAAATTTTTGAAAAAATTTCCTATAAAAAGTAAATTTTTGAAAAATTTCCTGAAGAATAAATTTTTAAAAAATTTCCTTTAAAAAGTAAATTTTTGAAAAATTTAAAATCATTCCTCCAAAATTTCAATAAAAGCAATCTTAGACTCGTACTATAATAAAAGTAAGTTTAACTTTTACTCTGTTGGCGTAGAAATTTTTTTAGAATTTAAGAATGCATTAGACCTAACCCAGCAAAACTTTGGTAATCGCAAGTACTCTGATAACTGGTTACCTTGTAACGACTACAACATACCATCCGAATAAATAATAAGTTATTACAGAAGTACTTATTTGTAATTAAGATGGTAATTTAAGCTGAATGGCCCCGGTTCAAATCCCACCAAGGGCAACAATTTTTTTTAGTTTTTTTTTTTTATTAAAAGAGTCTTTTTAAATGATTTTTGAATTTTAAGAACTTAAATATTATCTTCTGCAAAAAAAAATTTGTAAAACTAACTCACGTTAATGAAAAAATACCATCATGAGTCAATTTTGATTATGTAGGGGATGTTGAATACCAAACACGATTCTAATTGGTCTTAACTTGGTAAGCCCAACTTATCTGGGTCATCCTTCATCTCACCTGTGTACACACACCTCCTCATGGTATCA
This sequence comes from Stomorhina lunata, assembly GCA_933228675.1. NCBI lineage: Eukaryota > Metazoa > Arthropoda > Insecta > Diptera > Rhiniidae > Stomorhina > Stomorhina lunata. The sequence continues at coordinate 36,544,035 of OW121743.1, read as the reverse complement.
CCCGGGGAGCTAGTTTAACACCCATTAATATTATGAGTTAACATGTTCCGAGATTCCCATAAGATCGATTAAAATGGGTTAGGATTACGGGCTAGTAACCCTCTCTTGAAAAAAAAATACAATAAAGATGATAAAATTAGAATTGAAATGTCCCACTACCTAATATAAGAGAAGGATGTCCGAAACTTCGATAGAAAGACCAAGTAGAGGAACATTTTTCAAAGCTTGGCCTATAAAATTGGAGAATATTCGCACAAGATCGAAATCCGTGGAATTCTAAAATATGCTCGGACTTTGACCTTAACGGGTTGTAACATTTAAGTAAGTAAGAGTCAATCTTATGTAAAGACTTATACAAAAAGAAGATTTAAATTGTTTAAGTTTTAAAATAATTTTAAAAAAGTTTTAAAATAATTACAAAAAATCGTATAAAAATATTTTTCCAAAAATTACAACAAAGCAAAAAAAAGCAGGGAAAAACAAAGTTATTTTCACATGATTTTGGATCTAAAAATAAAAATTGTTTATATTAATTATAAGCTGCTAAGTTTTCAACATATGAAGTAGCTCAGTGGAAGAGTCTCTGCCTAGCAGTTGGAGGGCCTGGGTTCGAGCCCCCATGGGATCATAAAAAAAATTTTGTATTTCGTTTAAAAATATATGTTTTTAATAAAACAACAACAAAAAAGTTGTTGCTGTTGTTGTTGTTGTTGCTTTTAAATTGCTTACCCAAGTCATTACTTTTCTGCAATTGGTAAGTACTTGCCTCCAATGACATCCCCATGTTAATGTAATGACTTAAACAGCGAATGAGTAAGTAGTTCGTGTTCATAGTTCGTGTTCAATAGTTTAACTGTTTAACTCATTATTTGGTAATGAAAAGTTTTACTGGGAACCTACTTAAAAAAAAATAAATAAATTATTATTTTGTTTGAAGAAACATTTCCTTTTGAAATTAAAAATGTATTGGACTTAATCCACTTTCAAAACAAATAAATATGATTTTTTTTTATTTGAATAAATTTTTCTCTTACATTGAAAAATATATGGGACTTAAACCACTTTCAAAATAAAAATTTGTATTAAATCATTAACTACAAAATGTTTGACTGTCAATATTTCAGTAGGTTTTGTAAATTTAAAATTAATTATTTTTCGCGCAGTAAGATTCACAATTGCAGAACCTTTCCCCATCATTAACTTATTTTTTTTGGAATGTGGACTTATACCACTTTCAAAATAAAGTCTTCAATTGTATTCTAAAATTAATATTTAGAATACCAAACTAATGCTTTTTTAGTTTCTCAACCAATATTAGCAAGATTATCTTTATTGAAAAGGGTCTAGTTATGACCATTAAATGAAATTGATCCATTATCCCACTGCCCTTTTTTGAGAATTTCCTAAAAAGTGTTAATATAAAATTCTTTATTATTTGACACTTAAACCAAAAATAAAGAGAGAAAGCATAAATATGTTTGTTCCCCTACTCTAACGAAACTACCCAAAATAGTCCGAAGTTTTCCGAAATTACTCAAAAAACAACAATTCGTGTTGAAAATTTTGTACGGGAACACTTTTGAGTAAGTTTGGGTTGGTTTCTTAAAATAAAGGTAATGAACAAACATAAGATTTTCAATCTTTATTTTTGGTTTGGAAAATTTTGTAATTACTCATACTAATCATCATGTTTGATGACAGATGTCAAATTTCTTAGCAACAGACAATCTTATTTCCGTTAAAGGTAAAAACAAACACAAAGATATAAAACGTTATTGAATGAAATACTTTGGTTGATTGACAAAATGACTTAAGTATTTGACTAAATGTCAATAAAAAGGAAATGATTGATTAACGATTACTGACTTACTGACTATGAAACCGAGGGACTAACTGACTGAGCTGATAAATTAGCTAATTGTGGTAGAAAAATCAAAGTCGTATAATAACAAATTTTATTTATTACAGTAAAAACTTCTATCACTCAAGGTACAGGGCCAATACACGCGGCATGCGGCTGCGGGCGGTCGTAGTACAAAAATGTTCATATAAGAAAATATTTGAGTAGGATATAATTAAATCTGGCAGCACTGAAAAAATCTGCCGCGCGGAAATGTAGAACAAAGTTCTACTTTTTTCCATTGCCGCTTGAAATTTGACAAATCAAAAAACAGCTGATTGCCGCCCGCAGCCGCTTGCCGCGTGCATTGGCCTTTTACCTTCATGGTAGGAAAACGGTAATGGTGGGCATCACTGCTTTTTAGGAATCACTAGGCGTATACTTGTTGAACATAAACATAAAATATTTATCATACGATTTGTTGCACAGTGATTTCAAGCAAATCATATTGAGTGTTGGAAAAACTTAATTATTTTATAATTCACAATTTAAAAGGTGCCGTGTCGATGGATTGCCTTTAGCCATTTTGGAGTAATGACATTATTCCATTCTAGGTTTTTATAGGTGAAACACTGTTTGCTTTATTTGTTATATAAGATCTACTCTCAAATGATTTGAAGAAAATAAGTTTTGTAAAATAAGTTCTTAACTTAAAGATCCTTGGTCTTGTTGACCATTTTTTCCATAAAAGACCTCTGCTTATGGCAGAACGATATAGAGCCTTTTTTGACTAGAATACTTTTCTTCGTGTGTGTGAAGCTAAATTTAAAATTTATAACCCTATACAGAAACCAATGTTTTTAACAGAGTTCTGTTATGTAGTTAATATAGCTCTGTTAAGAACCGAAAATAAGGGGAATATAGAAGAAATACGAATTCCTAGTGAACTAGGTAAGCTGGACGGACAAATAGGGTATCGGATTGTAGCTGAAGATGTTATCTATTGGAACCCATAGTCAGAATATATAACAGAGCGAGTTGGTAGGAGATATTAACAGTTTTCCAAAGTATCAAATGTGAGATTATGCCAAGGGAGGATCGCAGATTCCTAGGAAAGAAGGCAACGTGTTCATCCAAATGAGATATCAGGGAGTAGCCGAGGTTGTTTTCTATGATAATCCATAGTCAAAATATCTAACAGAGGAGTTATTGAGATTTCTAAAAAATTGTATATGTGAGATTATGTTATGGGAGGATTCCAGATTGTTTGGAAACTTGACAACGTGATTGTTTGGATTGTTTGGAAACTTGACATCGTGAGCGGACAAATAAGGTTTCAGGAAGGAGCTGAAGATGTTTTTTATGAGGTTCCATAGTCTGAATATCTAACAGTGCGATTTGGTAGAAGTTATTACAAATTTTCAAAAATTTAACATGTGATACCTTAATTCCTTGGAATCAAGGTATCAAGGGCGTACAAGTGAGGTATCGGACAGTAGATGATGAGTTACTATTGGGAGCCATAGTCAAATCAGGGTGCTAGGAGTTATTAAAATTTTCATAAAAGTTCATATGTGGGATTATGTTAAGGGAGGATTCCAGATTTCCATTAACAAATGCAACGTGGATGGACAAGTAAGATATCGGAGAGTAGCTGAGGATATTTTCTATGAGGGTTCATAGTCAGAATATCTAACAGTTAGTAGGAGTTATCAAGATTTTTCAAAAATCTTAATAAGTTTTCAAAAATTTCAATAAGTCCTACCAACTTGCTCTGTTAGATTTTCTGACTAAGGATCCTTATAGAAAACATCTTAAGCCACTCTCTGAAACCTCCCTTGTCGGCCTACGTTGCCTTGTTTCCAAGGAATCTGGAATCCTTCCTTAACATAAATCCACAAATACAATTTTTGTAACTCCTACTAACTCGCACTATAAGGTATTTTGACTTTAGATCCTCATAGAAAACATTCTTGGCTACGTTGCATTGTTTCTTGGAAATCTGAAATCCTCCCTTAGTCTAATCTCATACATGAAATTTTTTTTTTTAATATTAATAACTCCTAGTAACTCGCTCTGTTAGAGGTTCTAACTATGAGTGGTCATAGGAAACGTCTTTATCTTGAAAACGATACTTCATTTGTCCGCCTACGTTGCCTTGTTTCCAAAGAATCTGGAATCCTTCCTTAACATACGAGTAATCCCACATTTAAAATTTTTGAAAAAATCTCAATAACTCCTACCAACTTGCTCTGTTAGATATTTTGACTTTAGATCCTCATAGAAAACATCCTTGGCTACACTCCATACCTCATTTGTCCGAACACGTTGCCTTGCTTCCAAAGAAACTGAAATCCTCCCTTAGTTTAATCTAATACATGAAATTTTTTGAAAAAATATTAATAACTCCTTGTAACTCGCTCTGTTAGAGATTTTAACTATAGGTGGTCATAGAAAAGATCCTTAGCTCGAACCCGATACTACATTTGTCCGCCCACGTTGCCTTGGTTCCAAGGAATCTGGAATCCTTCCTTAACATAATTCCACATATACAATTTTTGAAAAATCTCAAAACCTCCTACGAACTCGCTCTGTAAGGTATTTTGACTTTAGATCCTCATAGAAAATATCCTTGGCTACACCCCATACCTCATTTGTCTGAACACGTTGCCTTGCTTCCAAAGAAACTGAAATCCTCCCTCAGTCTTATCTCATACAAGAAATATTTTGAAAAAATATTAATAACTCCTAGTAACTCACACTGTTGGAGGATCCAACTATGCGTGCTCATAGGTAGCATCATTTACTACAACCCAATACCACATTTGTCCGCCCACGTTGACTGGTTTCCTAGGAAACTGTGATCCTTCCTTAGCATAATCTCACATAATATATTTTGGAAAACTGTTAACTGCTCCTACCAACTCACTCTGTTATAGATTCTGACTATGGGTATCTATAGATAACATCCTCAGCTACAATCCGATACCCCATTTGTCTGCCCAGGTTGCCTGGTTCACTAGGAATTCGTATTCATTGTGTATTCCCGCATTTTCGGTTCTTAACAGAGCTATGTAAACTATATAACAGAGCTCTGTTAAAAACATTGGTTTGTGTCAAGGGTTAACAATTTCAGATTTAACTTTACATACATCTTTTCTTCTGGATTTTCTTAATTATCAATGTCAACATCTTAATCATTTGGACTTGTATTAAAAAACTTTCCCTCCTCAGAGTTTATAAATGCAAACTTTCACCGCATTTTTTTTTAATTTTTAAATGTTTCTAAGACGTCCTAAAATACAAACATATTTAACCAAATTTAAAGGACTCCTAATTAAATAACATTTAATAATGTTTGGTAAATGATTAATGATCGTCAAATATCATGTAAATTATCCTTACAATTATTTTAAGGATGCTAAGTATTTTATTTGTTAGAAAATTATTTTCTTTTTAGAAAATGTAATATAATACCAAAGTTTTCTCTACTAATTTGTTAACAAGAAGAATCAAGGAATATTTTTCAAAAACCAAAAATACATAACTAATTGCTCTTTGAGACTTTTTTAATGACTTAAAAATTTATGTGGCCAATGGAAACCACAGAAACGGGGAGTATCTTTAAAATATTAGAAAAAAGACTATGACCGTGAAAAGAAAAATTATAGTATTTAATTTTTGGTAGTAGTTAATGAACAATAACGAGAAGTTTATGCAAATAAAAAAGAGATTCTTAAAAAGGAGTTAGGCAAAGAAATTTATGTTTAAAATTTCACAGAAGAAAACAAAAGAATATAATATTTTAGTTAACTAACTCTTAAAGGTATGTTTGAATATAATCTATACATTTATATTAGAGTGTCCCAAAAAATTTAAAGTCATTTTAGAGAAAGACGTACCCCAGCTTTTTTACATTTGACCACAATAATTCAAATACAAAGTTTCATTCAGATCGGATATCGGGAAAGCGTGCCGAATTGACCCCAAAAATTTGGACATACCAGTTATTAGGGAAAAATAAAGGGGTTTCTTCAAATGTTTGAAATAAATTTCTACTTAAAATATATTTTCAAAAAAGTATTTAACAAGATTATACTGAGAACTAATTGGGCTCTCCAACGAGATATATTACTTTAAAATCGGTCGAAAACTTTCCAAATTATTAAGGGGTTTCCAAAATATTCTACATTCTTGAAGACTCTCCTTGAAGACTCATCCTTAAAGACTCTAATTCGCTCTAGGGATAATCCTCCTGAAGAGAAGGCCTAACCAGCCACCGAAACGATGAAAGGTTTCACAACCAACATTTTTTGGTTTTGTCAAAAGACTATTTATTACCATGATAAATAATTGCAATAAATTGGGATCTTAGTGCAATACACTACAGTAAAACTTTTTTATTTAATGTTTGATGTCCCAAAAGTAGAATTTTTAAAATATTAAATTTATAAAAAAAATTACTAGAAATTATATTTTTTATTGCTTTATATTTCAATGAAAATTCAAAGAAATAGTTCAAAGGTGCCTTTTAAAACATTTTTATACAAATTAACCCTTGCGTACCCATAGTTATTAAGCTTAGCAACTTCATTGCTGAAAAATATAAAGTTTTATCCCAACTTTTCAATGTTTCCCTCTCTATGATTTCCATCCAAAGAGGGGAACTTTTGCAAAGTTGGAGTTCGAATGTTGCTCCAAATAGCACAGGTATGTCTCTAAGACTTAAGAAAATCTTGCAAAGTTGTTGGTCCATATTAAACCTTGACCGACTATAGCATTTCATTGTTAGTTATAACTGAATATTTAATACATAACTACACCATTTTCAATTGAAATTGAGAAATATTCAATTGAAATTGAGAAATATTCAATAGAAATTGAGAAATTTTTAATTGAAATTAAGAAATTTTCAATTGAAAATAAGATTTTATAATTGAAATCGAGAAATTTTCGATTGAAAATAAGAATTTTCAATTACAATAAAAAAATGTTCAGTTAAAATTGAGAAATTTTCAATTTTAAGTGAAAATTCCCCAATCCAAAATAAGAAACATTCAATTGAAATTGACAATAACGGAACTGAATATGACAAATTTTCAATTGTAAATGAGAAATTTTAAATTGAAAATAAGAAATTTTCAAATGAAATTTAGAATTTTTAAATTGAAATTGTGAACTTTTTAATTGAAATTAAGAAAGTCTAAATGAATTGAAAAATTTTTAACTCAAATTTATAAATGTTCAATTGAAAATCAGAAATTCTTAATTGAAAATGAGAAATTTTCAATTGCAATTGATATTGATTAAAATTAAGAAAAGCCAAATTGAAAATGAGATTGAAATTTCATTTGAAATTGAGAAATATAAAATTGAAATTGGGAAAAGCCCAATAAAAAATGAGAAATTTTTAATTGAAATTGGAAAAAGCAAAATTAAAAATAGAAATATCTCATTTTCATTTGGGCTTTTCTCAATTTCAATTGAAAAATTTCCAATTTCAATTGAAAATTTCTGATTTTTAATTGGGCTTTTTCAATTTCAATTGAAAAAAAATTTAATTTTAATTAAAAAATTCTCAATTTTAATCAACAAATTTTCAATTTTAATTAAAAGTTTCTCATTTTCTGTTCGGTTTTTTTCAATTTCAATTGAAAAATTCTCTATCTCAATTTAAAAATTCTAGACTTCAATTGAAAATTTGTCAATTTCAATTAAAAATTTCTCAATTTCAATTGAAAATTTCTCAATTTCAATTGAAAATTTCTTAAATTCAATTGAAAATTTTCTCAATTATAATTGAAAATTTCTCAATTTCAGTTGAAAATTTCTCAATTTCAATTGAAAATTTTTCATTATTAACTGAAAATGCTCAATTGAATATATCTCAGTTTTAATTGAAAAGTTTTAATTAAAAATTTCTTAATTCCAATTGAAAGTTTTCATTTTTAAATTGAAAATTTTTCATTTTCAATTGGCCTTTTCTCAATTTCAATTGAAAAATTCTTAATTTTAATTAAAAAATTCTCAATTTTAATTTAAAAATTATAAATTTCAATTGAAAATTTCTCATTTTCAATTGGGCTTTTTTCAAATTTCAATTGAAAATTTTTTAATTAAAAAATTCTTGATTTAAATTAAAGTTTTTCATTTTCTATTGTGCTTTTTTCAATTTCAATTGAAATTTTCTCAATTTCAATTGAAAATTTATCAATTTAAATTGAAAATTTATCAATTTAAATTGAAAATTTCTCACTTTAAATTGAAAATTTCTCAATTTCAATTGAAAATTTCTCAATTTCAATTGAAATTTCTCAATTTCAATTGAAAAATTTTTCATTATTAACTGAAAATTCTCAATTGAATATATCTCAGTTTCAATTAAAAATTTCTTAATTCGAATTGAAAGTTCTCAATTTTATATTGAAAATTTTTCATATTCAATTGGACTTTTCTCAATTTCAATTGAAAAAATCTTAATTTTAATTTAAAAATTATCAATTTTTATCAAAAAATTCTCAATTTCAACTGAAAGTTTATCATTGTCAATTCCGCCTTTTTCAATTTCAATTGAAAAATTCTTAATTTTAATCAAAAAATTCTTGATTTAAATTGAAAGTTTCTCATTTTCTATTGGGCTTTTTGCAATTTCAATTGAAAAATTCTCAATTTCAATTGAAAATATCTCAATTTCAATTGAAAATTTCTCAATTTCAATTGAAAATTTCTCAATTTCAATTGAAAACTTTTCATTACTAACTGAAAATGCTAAATTGAATATATCTCAGTTTTAATTAAAAAGTTTCAATTAAAAAGTTCTTAATTCCAATTGAAAGTTCTCAATTTTAAATTCAAAATTTTTCATTTTCAATTGGTCTTTTCTCAATTTCAATTGAAAATTTCTTAATTTTAATTAAAAATGTCTTAATTTTAATCAAAAGTTCTCAATTTCAATTGAAAGTTTCTCATTTTCAATTAGGCTTTTTTCAATTTCAATTTACAAATTCAATTGAAAATTTCTCAATTTCAATTAAAAATTTCTCAATTCCATTTCAGAATTCTTAATTTTATTTAAATATTTCTCAATTTCAATTGAAAATTTTAATTCAATTTCAAACTTTCTTAATTACAATTGAAAATGGTGTAGTTTGTTATCAAGATAAAACATTAACCAAGAAAGTAAAAAGTTTATATTTTAGTTTTTAATTTAGTAAAAGGTTGTAAATATTTCAAACTAAAATATAAAATGTTTACATGCATACCTAAGTATATATTTTTAGGTACATATGTATAAATAGATTAAATATTTAATCCTTTTCTAAAATAGCAACTAAAACTTTTTATTTGGATATTTTAACTTTGTAAACTTTTTGTACCTTTAACTTGAACTTTACGTTTAGTTTGTCATCGTATTTTCGGCCAAAAGGTTTAAAATACTTTTGTTTAATTTTAAAACGTGTACAAACAAACAATTAATTTGTTTCCACTTTTAAAAATAGTTGGTGGAATTTTGTTTTTTTTTTTGAAGCCTAAACAATGTAAAATATTTCGTATTAGGGTGAACCTTATTATGTAAATGTTTCCAAAAAACATTTTCGTATATTAAATAATAGCCCGTTAAAGTTTCAGGTCAGATTAGGTTTGAGGTGAGACCGAATTAATTTGAATATTTATTTGCAAAATATGGTCCACCCTTATGTCGCTTTTGTTGATTACAAATAATTATTTCACTATTCACTGTCGTTGTCACTACGAGTATTTTTGTTACATAAGAGTCACATGCTGTTTTGGAAGCATCATGTTGAGAATAGACATGTATGGCCTCATACATTACTATTAAGTAGTTAAATCTTTATTCAATTCATTCAAATAATTCTTAAAATATTTTTGTGATAATGATTTTTTACAAAAATCAAGAATAAATTTTTAATTACGTTTAAAAAATATTTTTTTTCTTATCATTGCACTCTTTTAAAACCTGCCTCCAAAGTTGTTTACTTTGTAATTCATTTTATTTCTTATTCGCTTTATAATTTCCTGTCGATTTTCGTACATTTATTTAATTTTATATATTTTTGACCAATTATTGACACAATTTAATTATATTTACGCACAGCTCCAAGCCAAAATGATTATCACATTTTTAGTAAATTTATTTATATTGGCAGAAAATACAAAACTAAATATATAATATATAAATATGTTATTAATTTTGCAAAAAATCAAATATTTCATACTCGCTTTATAAGCGAGTTGTAGCTAAATTGTTACTTAGTTTCAAAATGACGGATTGTACTTGGTTTCATACCCTTAGCACTGCAACATTAATTTCTGTAATTAATAAAAAACACCAAGCGGGAAGAGAATCAAAACGTTCACTGATGACTTAGAGACGTTCCAAAAGAGATTCCTAAATTTTACATAAAAGAAACATAGAAATTTAACCCAGAATCGAGTAAGATATAAAACGACTATAGTTAGTGAACTATACTGTAGTGGAAGTTAAAGAATTATATATAAAAATACCTGGTTGCTCGGAGCTTTATAATGAGCATTTTGAGGCAAATATTAAAGTTTTCGTATATTTTATTTTATAAAGTACTAGCCACCTAAAATAAATTTAGAAGAAAGACATTATGCTATCCAATTAATTTTGAACCGTTTTATTTTTTTTGTCCGACCTATACATGATGAATAATTTTGGAAATTGGTCGTACCAACTTAGATACCTCCGTCGAATCCTGATCAAGTGCACAGTTTACGATTTAATTAATTTTGATCAATTTTCAGTGGCGCCACCCGACAGAAATTAGTCATACTAATTAAGAAACCTTTGTCGGGTCATGCGTAACAACTTTGCTGAAAACCAGTTTAAGATTTAATTAATTTTTAATAATTTTCAGTGGCGCCACCTGGAAATTTGTCATACCATCTAAGAAACCTTCGTTGGCTTATGTTTTACATTAATGCAACGCATAAGCAAAGATCTTTGCTAAAGAGCATAAAATGATCAAATGCATAGTTTACTATTCTAGTACCTGGTTGACCGAGCCTTGCTCGGAGCTTTATGATAAGCATTTTGTGCAAATATTCAGTTAATTTCGAATTATTTTATTTATTTTTTCCGATCAACACATAGTTTGCATAGTTTACAGATTAACTCATTTTGAAAAATTTTGGAAATTGGTCATACCAAAAGAAACCTCCGTCGACCCATGCGCAACAACTTTGCTAAATATTATAGCCTGATGAAATGCAGAGTTTACGATTTATTTCATTTTGAGTAATTTTCAGTGGCGCCACCTGAAGTTGTTCATAGCAACTAAGAAACCTTCGTCTGCTTATGCGTAACAACTATTCTAATGATTATAACATGATCAAATGCACAGTTTACGATTTAATTCATTTTGAGTAAATTTCAGTGGCGCCACCTGTTGGACTTTGGTCATTCCCATTAATAAACCTTCGTCGGCTTATCCGCAACAACTTTGCTAAAGATTATAGCATGATTAAATGTACAGCTTACGATTAAATTGACTTTGAGTAAATTTCAGTGGATCCACCTATCGAAATTTCTTCATACGAATTAAGAAACCTTCGTTGGCTCATGTGCAACAACTTTGCTAAGCATTATAGCATGATTAAATGTACAGCTTACGATTAAATTGACTTTGAGTAATTTTCAGTAGCGCCACCTGTCGGAGTTTATTGACACCAACTAAAAACCTTTGCCGGCTCATGCACTACAATTTTGCTAAAGATCATAGCATGATTAAATATAGTTTACGATTTAATTAATTTTTAGTAATTTTCAATGGCGCCAGTCTAACCAACTTAAAAACCTTCGCCGGCTTATCCGCAACATCTTCGCTAAAGAGCATAATATGATCAAATTCAAAGTTTACTATTCTATAATAAACATACATTCTATAAAGATACATACAAACACTCATTTGTTTATAAGTTATAACATTACTCATTTTTCCCCTTTTTATCCACTACTTTCAAAAAGTTCCATATGCTTATTTGGTACTTCTTTGGTACCAATTGAATTCGGTACATTTTATTAAAACGCAGTTAACATAATTCCTATTCATATTTCTTTTGAGATGTTAAATTATCATTTTATCCCTTTTTTACCCATTTTGACCCCAAAATCAAAAAAGGACCAAGTACGTGTTCAATATTTCTTTCACATCTATTGACTGTAGTACAAAGTTCCTTTCTTTATTCTTTGGTTTAAAATATAAGTGTGGGTTAAAAAAGTACAAAAAAAAACTATTTTCACCCTTTTTTAGCCCTTATCGGACATAGTTTCAAAAAAGGACCAAACACCTGTCCGCTTATTTTCATAGCTGTTTAAAACGTTTACCCGTTTTTAACCTCTTAGAGACAAAGGTTCCAAAAGTCCTTTCTTCTTCGACCTAAACATCAAAAAAGGTACCCACTGTCCAAATTTTTTCAAAATCGTTAGAGCGGTTTCGAGATAGCCATTCTATATATATATATATATATATATATATATATATATACATATATATATATATACATATATATATTTATATATACATACAATTATTGCTCGTTTAAGAATATAAGATGAGATAAGATAAAGGAAATACAGTCAGACAAACATTTGTTATAAGTTATAGCATTACCAATATTTCTTTTATTTTTTTATCCTCTAATTTCAAAAAGTTCCATGTGCATATTTGGTACTTCTTTGGTATCATTTGAAATCGGTACATATTACTAAAACACAGTTAAAATTTTGTTGTTGTTCATATTACTTTATAGAAGTAAAGTTATCATTTTATCCTTTTTCCCCCATTTTGCTCCCCGAAATCAAAAACGTACCATTTACGCGTTCAATATTTTTGCACATCTATTGATTGCAGTACAAAGTTAATTTCTGTATTCTTTATGTCAAAAGATAAAAGTGGGTTAGAAAATGTACTAAAATAACTATTTTCACTCTTTTTTAACCCCTATCGGGCATAGTTTCAAAAAAGTACCTAACACCTGTCCGCTTATTTTTATAGCTGTTCAAAATATATTTTAAAAAATCAAAGGTGATTTTTTTATTTTCCATATTAAAATAGCGGAATATTAAAAATTATGGAGAAAAAAACTGAAAAAAAATATTTTTGAACGCGGCTAACGCGGAATATTAAAAATATATTATCGAATTTCAATTCAAAAAGCAGTTATTTCGATAAATATTAAGTATTTATACCCATTGCCACCATAGGTGGAAAGGGTATTATAAGTTTGTGCTGATGTATGTAATGTCATAGATCCACCTTTTAGTATACCAATAGAATCACATTCAGAGTCGATTTAGCGATGTCAGTCCGTCTGGCTTCACGGCTGGCTGGACCCCCATGTAATCAAAGTACAGGTCGCAATTCTAAAGATAATTTAATTTGGCACAGATTATTTTTTTTATAGTGGGACCATGGTTATTCAAATTCGTCAAAATCGGTATAATATTTATGGTACCTCCCATAGGTCCCACTTCCCGGAATTGATTTTAATATTTTAAAATCAATATTTAAATATCAATATTTTTTTATGAAATTTAAACGAAATACTGCTTATATAAGTTATATAAGTTATATTATACCAAATTTCGTTGAAATCGGTCTACATTTGACCATAGGTCGCATACAAACTCTTCTATCAAAACGCACTATATGAGACAAAAATCGTAAAAAACCCTCGTAAATCTGAAGACAATGAGAATTTTGAGTTTATTTTTTGCATGCATATTTCTTGTTCTTCTTCTATCCTTGACTTCCAGTGGAGCATAGGGCCTCAAATTCTTATTTCTTGTTGGAACTATAAAAAATTAGCTAAATTTTGAGATAATCGGTCCAATTGTGACCCTAGCTTTCAGTCCAAATGACTGAAACAGCTAATATATATATATATGTTTTGAGAAAATGTTTGTATGATGGCAAAATTTAGCAAATATTTGGGTTTATATAGGGAAAAGAACACCTTTATCCTCAGTGGTGAAGGGTATCATATGGTCGGGCTTGACCGAGTTATGAGGTGAATCAACGCTTTTTTTATTTTTTTTTTTCAAATGGGTCTGGCCGGGGATTCAACTTGGCACCTCTGGTATGCTAGGCGGATGACTAACCTGCTATACCACGGCGGTTCACGCACTCGGTGGTAAAAAATAGTCCCTTGAAAATTTAAGCTTATTATCTCATACATTCTCAGCAAAAAAATGCATTATTATTTGTATTAAAATTTAAGTTAGGTATAATTTAACAAACATATAAACAAATTGTGACCGAAAAATTAAATTTCGTAAATTTCTAAGATTTCAAATCGCAGGTAAATCGAAACAGTTTAAGATATCGACTTTTTCGAGTTTTATTGGCTTATTTGGTTGTTTTCTGCAACTAGAAAGATAATTTATAATTTGTGATAATTGTAGAACAAAATTTAAAAAAATAAAACAAAAAATTATTTTTGAAACCGATCTGAGAAAAAGTATAATTTTCTGATATGGAATTTGGTAATATTTTGATAAAACTCAGATATACTAGCTATAATAGTACTTACAGACCACAGAACTGAAAATCATGCCTTACTTTGGAATTTCTTTATTCTAAAGTATTAATGAAGTTGTTGACAATCAAACTAAAAAAATCAGGTATTTTGCAAATTTTGGGCGGGTAGTGGGCACGCTTTTCCCTTATCCGATTGAGCTTAAATTTTGAAGGGACTATTTTTTTAGCATTTCGAAAAAATCTGGTAGTTTATTTAAAACTTATTTCTTCAAAAACAAGTAAGAAAGCGCTATAGTCGGTCAAGCCCGACCATACGATACCCTTCACCACTAAGGTCAAAGGTGTTATTTTTCCTGTATAAAGATAAATATTTGCTAAATTTTGCCATCATACAAACATTTTCTCAAAACTTATATATTCAACCTGTTTCCGTCATTTGGACCTTTATGAAAACTAGGGTTAAAGGTGGACCGATTATCTCGAAATTTGGCAAACTGATTACAGTCATTACAAAAATTATGTATGCAAAAATTTTCATTATCTTTAGATTTACGAGCGTTTTAGTGATTTTTTGTCTCATTTAGTGCGTTTTTAAAGAAGAGTTTGTATGGGAGCTATGGTCAAATGTGGACCGATTTCAACAAAATTTGGTACAGTGATTTAAGTTTACATAAGCAGTATTTGTCTTAAATTTCATGAAAATATTGATATTTGTGGCCAATATATCAATTCCGGGAAGTGGGACCTATGGGAGGTACCATAAATAATGGACCGATTTTGACCAATTTCAATAGCCATGGTCCCAAAATATTATCTGTATCAAATTTCATCAAATTATCTTTAGAAGTCCGACCTGCAGTTTGATTACAAGGTTTACATGGGGGTCCAGCCAACCGTCCAGCCAGACGGATGGACAGACGGGCATCGCAAAATCGACTCAGAAAGTGGTGAAGGGTATAAAAAGTTTCCATATAGGTTATTAGCACTCTAATATGTATATATAAATTGTCCTTGTCCAGATACTGCTCATTCCCAAATTACAAAAACTTTATGTAGGAAAAGTTAAATCTAGTATTTCTATCACTTTAATTTAAAGGACATTTTATGTGTGTGAGCCCATGTTTTTAACACAATCGGAAATTTATTATTACAATAGAAACATTTACATTAACATAAAGAAAACATTACCTCAATACTTGAGTAAATTGCAGTTATAAATTCGTATATAAATACTATATTGTGAGGATATGTATTAGAGTGGGTCGTTTTGTATGTATTGAAAAAATGGTTGTAAGAATGGCAATTTATAACGTGCTCTAAGATAGTTTCTCAAGAAACGATGGTTCTTAAATTAAGCTTCCCATTTTTTACGACAAAACATATATATTTTTATTTCTTCGTTTTTTATAAATTTAATGACTCTTTCTCAAATTATGCAATCATAAACACAATAATAACCGGGATGTCCAACTTTGGAGACCTATTTTTACTCCACAGAATATTATGAAAGTTAAGAAAATATATTTAAAATTCAAACAAAACAGAAGATACAAATTTGAAATCTGTATTTTTGGATCCAAATTCATTAGAATTAATAAAATATGAATAACAAAATTAAAAGTTTCATATTAAAACGGAAAGTTCGATTTTGATTATGGGTTAATGGGTTCCTAGACAAACCTTCTAGAATTGTTTTTCATTTGACATTTTGACAACCGCTTTGCTGAGAAAAATTTCGACCCACCCTAATGAACAACTACAGGACGTAAAAAACAGAAAGAAATGACTGAAAGGTTAGAAAAATAAAACACTTAATACAATTATGTTGGTCTATTAGTGGTTAAACAAATTATAAATGTGCTATTTGCTAGTTTTTTCTACTATTTTCCCAGTCACATTGTTCTAATGACTGAGTTGTTACAAACAAATAAATTTACAGATATTTACTTATGTTTGTATGTATGTGGGTAAATGAATACATACATATACAAAGTATATTAACCCACACAGAAGTTTCGTACTATTCAATTGGAAAATTATGGAAAGGAAAGGTTAAGTACATACATAATTTAAAAGCAATTAACCTTTTTCTAATACACTTTTCTTTAGTTGCATCGGCTACTATTTATGTCTCAGGAATTTGAAATAATAAGAAACATTTTAAAATTAGCCATGATAATCAAAGCACTTGCATTCGTTTAAATATTTTGACATATCAGTTTTTCCATACCTCTTGACACACTTTTGAAAGCTTTAACTGTTTTTTCGACTCTAGGGAATCGTTGACCATATAGTTTACATTTGATATCCGGGAACAAAAAGAAGTCATTGTGTGCCAAGTTATTGCTGTGAGGAGGGTGTTTCTTAAATTCAATGTTGAGAGTGATCAAAACTTCTTTATACCCTTCACCACCATTGGTGGAAACCCAGTAAGAAAAAAGGTTTATTCTCAAATTGAGGATGATTTGAAAATAAATGTTTTTTCAAAGGTCAAACATTTGATACTGATTTAAGAATAAAAGCGTTCTCAACAAAAAGGGGACTTTATTCTCAAATTGAGAAATGCCTTTATTCTCAAATCATTATCAAACCTCATTCTCAAAGGTTTTTCAAATGTGGATATCATCTACATGTGGAACATAAATAAAATGGCCTTATATTTTTGATATTTTTGAGTTTGCTTATTTTGTTTTTGAAAACGGTGCATCATATTCGAATTCTTTTGCTTAAAATATAATTTTATTATTGTTAGGTAAGAAAAATTTTAAGAAACAAAGAAAATTTACTTATGCTTATGAATATTATTGAACTTTTAATCTTGACATTTTTTAAGCAAGGTTTTATGGTCAAATATTTATCAATTTTAAAAAATCCGAATGAAATAACGAATTTTTTTGAAATGCAATGCCATTCCATTAAAATATCTTAAACATTAATTTTTTTTAACATAAATTATTTTTTTAATGTTTGAAAAAAATTTGAAATAAGGTTTGATATCAAATTTATATATCACCATTTTTAAAATTATTCTCAAATCATCTTAGGGTTTGATAATGATTTGAGAATAACCTTTATTCTCAATTTGAGAAACTATCATTTTTCAAACGTTTTTTTTCTCAAATGAACCCTCATTTGAAAATGAATTTAAATCTCAAACATCTGTTTAAGTTTGAAAAAAGTTTTAAAAAAAACGTGTGATATCAAATTTAAAAGTCATCATATTTCAAACGTTTGACACTGTTCTTACTGGGAAGGGTATTATAAGTTTGTGCTGATGTATGTAACGCATTGAAATATTTGTCTTAGATAGACCTTTTAGTATACCAATAGGCTTAGAATCACTTTCTAAGTCGACTTAGCGATATTAGTCCGTCCGTCCGTCTGGTTGGACGGCTGGCTGGACCCCCATGTAAAGCTTGTAATCAAACTACAGGTCGCAATTCTAAAGATAATTTGATGAAATTTGGCACAAATAATTTTTTTGATAGTGGGATCATGGCTATTGGAACTTGTCAAAATCGGTTCATTATGTCCCACTTCACGGAATTGATATATTGGCCACAAATATCAATATGTTTTCATAAGATTTAAAACAAATACTGCTTATGTAAACTTAAATCACTGTAGAAAATTTCGTTGAAATCGGTCCACATTTGACCGGTTGACATTTGACCAAACTTAAATCACTGTAGAAAATTTCGTTGAAATCGGTCCACATTTGACCATATATCCCATAGAAACTTATGTGTCAAAACGCACTAAATGAGACAAAAATCATTAAAACGCTTTTTAATCTGAAGATAATGAGAATTTTGAAGTCACACATAATATTTGTTACAACTGCAATCAATTTGCCAAATTTTGAGATAATCGGTCCATATTTGACCCAGCTCTCATATAAGTCTAAATAACGGAAGCAGCTTAAATATATAAGTTTTGAGAAAATGTTTGTATGATGGCAAAATTTAGCAAATATTTGTCTTTATACAGGAAAAAAAAAACACCTTTGACCTTTGTGGTGAAGGGTATCGTATGATCGGGCTTGACCGACTATAGCGCTTTCTTACTTGTTTGTTTGATAAGGTTGCTAGAGCACATATTGTCATGATGGGGATGTTTGTGAGAGCTTGTATTATCCAGATGAGGGATGATTCATCTTCGGAGTCTGGTTTAACGAATTTCTCTAAAGACTTCGAGCTTAAAGGATGTGTCAGATAAAACTTTTGCTTCGCTTTGAGTTACAAATTCGCTTTGACATTTCAGATCAAATGTACATATTTATATAGCACTTGTCACATAAAAGTACTTTTTACGTAACGCAATGCGAAAAGTTGGTCATCTTTTATCTTCTTGCGCTCTTTGACAAACAGCTGTTGATTATTCTTTTAATATTTTCGGAAATTTGCCCGTAAAATTTTGTTTTATATAAAATAAAATTGTTTTAATTTAAAGAAAAATTGTAATGTGTAATTTTTGCAACAAGTACCTAAAAATAAAATGTTTATAATTTTAGTTAATTTGGAAAAAAAAAACTAATAAATGCAATCCAAATGCACTCATGCATTTACGACAAAAGCGAGTGTTGTCAAAGTTTTTGTTGTGTCATACACTTTTTGCGTTACGTTTTTTTTTTGTCAAAGTTATAAACGTCACGCAAAGCAACAAAGTTTTATCTGACACGGCCTTAAGAATTCACAGACAGTTCTTCGTAGCCCAATCTGTGCAGTGATCACATGATTTATTATGTCGAAGAAACTGGCGACCAATTACTTCCCTGAGCTTCTTTCACTAATAACCAGGGTAAGAAAATATTCACGAGTGTGAAGCTCATTTGTCTAAATTCAGCACTTTCTCAAGAGTTGTGAGTAATGTTTTTTTGTTTTGTTACACACAATTATGACTAAAGATTAACTTATACAACTCTCGCTCGTGAAGAGTGAATAAAATTTAAAAATCATTTCCTCATGCGCACGACTAAACTAAACTTCAACATAAGCAGGCGCATGAGCATCCACATTTGTCATTCATTCATTTTTAATTTAGTTAATTATCATTATTAGTTAATTACAATTGAGTCTTTTACATTTTCAGCAGGACAAATCTACGGTTACGAGGCCTAGAGATTTGTACTGTGAAAAAATTGCAGAAAAATAAATAATGTAATATTTTTTAAAAAGAAGTGTGTTTGCATTTGATCCCAAACCTGTTACATTTATTTATTAATGTAACAGATCAATTTATTGATAAAAAGCCAAAAAATGTTTGCGGAGAAACCAAATTCCTCGACGCGTTTCGATGGTTGGTTAAGCCATCTCTTCAGGAGGATTATCCCCAATTTATACAGCCGACGGCTACAGCAAGAATGTGGGAAGTGAAGGTAGATGAAAACTGAAAAATGTTTGTTTTTGTTCAGTCGATAATCTACGCTTTTACTTTTGGTTTATGAACATAATTCTTAATAGTTATGTTTGTAAATTTAGTAATAATGCGAGGTTTTCGATCTGTCTAAATTGGGGATAATCCTCCTGAAGAGATGGCTTAACCAACCATCGAAACGCGTCGAGGAATTTGGTTTCTCCGCAAACATTTTTTGGCTTTTTATCAATAAATTGATCTGTTACATTAATAAATAAATGTAACAGGTTTGGGATCAAATGCAAATACACTTCTTTTTGAATAATATTTACATCCCGACTATTTTGTTATTTTTTGGTAATATTTTTTATTTATCAATGCGGTTTTTGATAAATAAAAAACAGATTGAATCATTTTTTTTTCAAAATATCAAAAAAAAAAAAAATATAAAAATATTAAAAATACCTATGTATATGTGTTTCTATGCACTTTTGTTTAAAGGCCTTGCGATATTTCCCGCTGTGTTTCTTAAACCTAGATTTTATTTCTCTGTTCTCTCGAATCATTTATGTGGGGTTTATATAACTCAAGCGGTTGACGATTGAGTGAAATTTGTATGTGTTTTGTTATTGTAACAAAAACAAAGTACATGCAAATTTCACTCAATCGTCAGACGCTTGAGTTATATAAACCCCACATTATTTTTTTGCAATAATTTGATTTTGTTTTTGTATTTTTTGTTTTTGTCTTTTCTTTAACAAAGCAGAAATTTAGTTAATATTTCTTCTAATGTGCCACTCACGGGCAAGTCGTGCGCTAGTCGTGTAAAATATTTTTTGTGAGTGGCACACAAAATGTGGTTTTCATTGTTTAGTTGATCGTGACTTGTGTAGAAAAAGTTTACTCTTGTCAACACGAGTAAGAGATGAATGTACAAGAAAAATTTGTTTATACCCATGACTGTGTGCGAGATTTTTATAAAAAGGAATTTTTGCACATGAGTAAATGTGTGAAATGAGTGTTCAAATCCTTACCCTGCTAATAACTTTTGTTAGCTTATATTTTTCTTTTTGGTAAAATTGATATTTTGAGTGTTGTCAGTTCCCGAAATAAAAATAGTAGCCCTCGTATGAATTTGTAAAAATGACCGGTAAATGTAAAGAAGACTATCGATAATTTATTTTAACACTATATGAATAATACAAAGTATAAAATATTGCATTTATTTGACAATTATCGAACAATTACTGAGGTAAAAATTGGTTCAATTATAAGTACGAGTATATAGTGTAAATTGTTAACAATTTGCATACATAAATATTGAATAGAATAGTAAATATTCTTAAAGTGTCGTTTAAAATTACTATTACTAACATTAATGATAAGATTACACGTTAACAGTTCATTATAGGTCTTTTGTTCAGCTTACAGTGGTCAACATTATCTTAACAATATTTTATTTTTAACCGTCTGCGACTGACATGATATAGTCCTCACAATTCTAATGACATGGTAGACTATTATACATTTAATAAAATGTTAGATTTTTCATAATTTTAAGAAAAAATAAACTTTTGTTTATTTGAATCCTTTTTGAATCATCTTTATAGCGCTTTTTTATCAGAAATAATTTTTATTTTACGATTTTTTTTTTGTCAAATATATTTGTCAAATTCTGACAAATATTTTTTTGTCAAAAATTGATTTTTATTTTTTTTTGTCAAAAATATTTGTCGAGATCTGAAAAATATATTTTTTGGCAAAAATATTCGTCAATATCAGATTTTTATTTATTTTTAACAGAATTAATTGATATATTCTGATTTGATTTTTTTTGTCAAATGAAAAAAGCAAAAATAAAAAAATTATTCAGATTTAAAAAATTCAAAACTTTCCATAAATGAAAATTTTCAATAAAAATTAATATTTTGAAAATATCATATAAATACGGAATATTTAAAAATTTCTCTAAAAATGGGAAATTTTAAAAATTTCTTGTAAAAAGGGGAAATTTGAAAATTTTTTATAAAAATGAGAAATTTTGAAAATTTCCTATATAAATGCGAAATTTTGAAAATTTCCCATAAAAATAGCAAATTTTGAAATTTGCCAATAACAATGGGAAATTTTGAAAATTTCCAATAAAAATGGGAAATTTTGAAAATTTTCCATAAAAATAGGAGATTTTGAAAATTTCACCTAAAAAAAGGAAATTTTGAAAACTTTCCAAAAAAAGAAAAATTTTGAAAATTTCCCATAAAAGCGGGGAATTTTGAAAATTTCCCATAAAAGAGGGGAATTTTGAAAATTTCCCATAAAAACGGGAAATTTTGAAAATTTCCCCTAAAAACGGGAAATTTTGAAAATCTCCCATAAAAAAAGGCAAATTTTCAAAATTTCCCATAAAAAAGGGACATTTTAAAAATTTCCCATAAAAAAGGGAAATTTTGAAAATTTGCCATAAAACGGGAAATTTTGAAAATTTCAAATAAAAAAATTAAAATTTTCAAGTTCCCGTTTTTATGGTAAATTTTCAAAACTTCCCTTTTTTATGGAACATTTTTAAAATTTCCCTTTTTTACGGGAAATTTTAATATAACAATGTGACAATATTTTTGACATTTTTGATTCCACATGACGATATATAATGTAAAATTTAATCATCAATTAATCTAAATTGATTTTGTTATTTTGGCCTTTTTTTATTTCATGTAACCATATGACGATATTTTACATTTTTGACATTTCACATGACGATATTTAAAATCGATTTCCATAATATACCGGTATAGTAAAATTTAGTGTTTCTTTGTTGCCTAAAAAAATAAATTGGTCGTGGCAACACTGTTGGAGATAAAATTTCTATGCTCTCTCGAACTGCATATCTTGTTTTTATAAATTCGAGTTTTATTTTAAGCTCTATACATTTTGCTTTTTCTTAAACATTGCGACATTATCTTGCTCAAGATCAGAAGCTGACCGAACTGTGGTGGTCAGTTTCGTGATATGTACGAATAATACAAAAAGGAGTCGGCTCCTAGTGGTATGACTTGCCTATCGCAGGTCTATATTAACCGAAATCACAAAATGCCCCATAAATTGAAAAAAAAAATTCAAGACAAATATTTTTATGATAGTTTCAAATTTTACTCAAGCTTCACATTAAAAGTGAGCCGCCGAGGAATAGCAGGTAAATCATCCGCCTAGCATACCTGAAGTCCCAAGTTCAATCCACGTTCGGAGCCGGAGTTAAAGTATCACAAAAAATGTAAATAAAGCGAACAATGTGGGTCATTTACATAAAACTAATATCTGGAAAGTTTTAGCAAAAAAACTTCATTTTAGATTTACAAGCGTTTTTGTGATTTTGAAAATATTAAATTAGCTTTTAAGAGTTGGTCTTATATGGGAGGTATGATCAAATATGGGTCGATTCTAACAAAATTTCGTACACTGATTTCGGCTACTATTGGAAATACTTTTGGCAAGTTTAATTTAAATTAAATAAAGTTCTTTTAAATCACTATTCCGGGAAGGTTGTCCTAGGGGAGGCGCCTGAAATAATGATCCGATTTTATACAATATGGGGGTCATCCTTGTGCCCAGCCAGCCGGACATAAATCGTTAAATCTACTCAGAATGCGATTCTGAGTCTATTGGTAGACTTTAATGTGGGTGTCGAATTAATATTTTGTATGCGTTACAAACATCAGCACAAACCCATTATGCCTATGGTGGCGAAGAACTTTTTTTGTGGGGTAGCAGGTTTGCATTATATTTCACATATAATTGTATCAATAGGTTTTACGTTTCTTGATAATTTCTCTTTTTTGAGTATTTCTCAACATTCCATTTATCCATTTATTTATCACGAATTGCATACATTTTTGTGGCACGCTTCTCCCTTAAAGTCCAATCCATTCCATTCCAAAGTAGGGAACGAAGAAGTACTCAATACTTACGGTAAAAGTACATGAAATATGCATTTTGTTTGACATATTTACAATCGCAAAAAACATGATTTTTTTCCTAAACACTAGAAAACACAAATCAAGTCAAGGCTAAAAACTATGAACTAATTACAGCATAAAGAATTCTTAATACTTGTACTATTTAAGTATGTTTTAATACTTGTACTTAGCATTAGTACGAGTATGTAGTGGCAAAAAAAAAAGAAAAAATAAATATTTAAGAGAAAATGCTAAAAAAAATAAAGAAACTTAACTGAACCGAACTGAACTGCTGGGCTTGTAGTTCAAGGTAATTTAATTAGAAATATGTTTGTATGTATGTAAATATTTATCACAAACATTTCTCCAAGATTTTAATTGTTATTTATGCCAAACGAAAATCAAAAGCGGAAAAATAATTAAAATTTAATTTTCCGTCATCTCCTTTTAGTATTTGGCCTAATTTATCTTTTGCGTCACCTAAAAATTTTCTTTAGGTTTTACTTACTTCTCGAATAATTTTTACAGCTGAGGATTGAAGGAAAATTGTACATTTATTCTGTAATCAAAATCAATAATCTTCGCACAGTGGCGGAATTTCGAAAAGGGGGAATTGTTCGATTTCTATGTAGTAAGTCCGATTTTAGTAAATTTTTTTATATAAAAAAAAAAAAATTTGCTAACCGATCTTATTCTGTTAGTTTAGATGAACGTTGACCATTAAACAAGAAAACTTTTTCTTTAATCGTAATCAAAAAAAAAAGGTAAACACAAGCAAAAATTAATATTTCAATAACAAAACATACAGCAAATACAATCTCAGTGCTCAAGTTTGAGCACTCTTATTTAACAACACTTTTCATTTGGCCGAAGTTGGTTTAGATTCCTACTCTGGTCCTACTTTAACCATTTTGACCATTTAATTTCAAAGGTTTAATTACTTTGTCTTTTCTTGCCTTTATTTGTCCTACTTTTCGAAAAGCAGGATCCCTTGTATATTTCAAACATACATGGGCATTAGGGTGTCTCGAAAAAAATGTTCGCCGTACACCACCGAATATAAAGTATTATTGTAAGACAGTTTCGAAAACATTTTTTAAATTTTTTTCGCCGCACATTGGGGTCGCCAAAATACATTTTTCGGTATATCTTCGGCATTTACAGTCGGATCTTAATGTGTGATATATCGATGATATATCGATTAATAGTCATTAATCTCAGATATCCCGTTATAGTATTTATCCATCAGACCTCAGTTCCTACCACCCTAATATACCTCTCTAATATCAGAAAATGAAAGCTCTTAAAAAATCGTTAAACTTTTGCTAAGGGAGTTTTCGATAATTGCAACCGAACTATTAAAAACAAGAAATTTTTGTTTTTACCGCACATTGGGGTCGCCAAAATACATTTTGCGTTATATTTTTGCCATTTACGATCCTAATGTGCGGCAAAAACAAAAATTGCTTGTTTTTAATAGTTCGGTTAGAATTATCGAAAAACTTCCTTAGTAAAAGTATACCGATTTATTAAGAGCTTTAATTTTCTGATATTAGGGTGGTAGAAACTGAGGTCTGATGAATAAATACTACAACTGGATATCTGAGACTAATGACTATTAAAGCAAAATATTGACCTCTTCGAGACAAAAACATCGATATATCACTTTAAGATCCGACTATACATGCCGAGGATATAACGAAAAATGTATTTTGGCAAACCCAAGGGCGGCGAAAAAAATTAAAAAAAAAATTTTGGAAACTGTCTTACAACAATACTTTATATTCGGTGGTGTACGGCAAACTTTTTTTTCTTCCATATAAGTCGAGACGCTCTAATGGGCATACTGCATTACTTTCTTTTTACTGCAGTAAGCTTTTCAGTAATCAGTAAATTTTTAGTGATTACTAAAAAAACATTATTATTAAATTTTACTGATTACTGAAAAAATCTGTATTCAATAAATTTTACTGATTACTAAAAAAATCAGTTTCAGTAAAATTTACTAAAAAAAAAATCAGTTTCAGTAAAGTTTACTGAATATTGAAAAAAAAAAAAATCAGAATATAGATAATAAAGTCAGTAATCAGCTAATTTTACTGCTTAATGATGAGGTTTTCACCAGAAATTAAAAAAAGAAAGTGCTATAGTCATGCCCGTCCATATGATACCTTTCAAATGTATTTTCTTGTGTATAAAGACAAATATTTTCTAAATTTTGGCATCATTCGAAGATTTTCTCAAAACTTATATATTTAAACAATTTCCATAATTTTGACTTACATGGGAGCTGGGGTCAAATGTGGACCGATTGTCTAAAAACTCAGCAACAGTTTTTACAAAAATTACATGAGGGTCCAGCCAGCCTCGGAAACTTATTCTAAGTCTATTGGTATACTTAAATATGGGTCTAAGACCAATATTTCTATACGTTACATGCAAATAATACCCTTTCCACAAATGGTGGTGAAGGGTATAAAAACTTTAATTGATATTTATTTTAATACAAAAATGTCATTGAAGGCAAGTACTTATTAAGTCATGGTGCTTCAAAAGGATCATCTATAGTTTTTATCTCATTAAATTACAAATAGTGAGTTTAATAGGCCATTGAGCACATATACCAGACATTTTATTAGGGTTCATTGCGTACGAAAATTTTTACAGTTTTATAATTCTTTTTTAGTAAAGAGTGTTCTAAAAAAAATATGCATTTACTATTTTAGACAAAATTTATCCATAGTGCAAGAAATAATTTATTTTTTGATCAAGTTGGTTTCTATAGATATGTCAGATACTATTATTTTAGAAATTATTAATTTTCAATAGTTATTTTAATCAAAATGGACTGCGAAAAAAAAGTTCGTGAAAATATAATTAAAACTTTTCAAAAAAATCCGTCATGAACTTTTAAAAAAAAATAGCTAAAAATTTGAAAATTGACCCTCGAACGGTTTCTAATGCCATCAGACGGTATAAGGAAAACCTGAGCATTGAAAGAAACCCTGGATCAGGGGGGAAAAAGGTCCTACAGATATTGGTAAGGCAAAAGAAGTCGAGCGACTCTTTCGAAGAGCGCCTAACACTTCTTTAAGAAAAGCAGCTCGTAAGGTGAAATGTTCTACGAATTTTGCACATAGAGTCAAAGCTTATGCTGGACTGAAGACATACAAAGTCCAAAAGGTTCCAGATCGTAATGCTATAAAGAACTTAGAAGCAAAAAAACGAGCGAAAAAATTGAAGTCTGATTTTATAAAAAAATACACCTGTTGTGTGATGGATGATGCAACATACGTACTGGCAGACTTTTCTCAACTTCCTGGTCAAGATTTTTATGTTGCTGATAAACGGGGCAATGTTCGGCAAGAGTTTCGCACAAAAAAACAAACAAAATTCCCTAAGAAGTTTCTCGTGTGGCAAGCTATTTGCAGTTGTGGCAAAAGAAGTAAAGTATTTGTGGCATCTGGCACAATAAACACAGAAATTTATATAAAGGAGTGCCTACAAAAACGGTTGTTACCCTTTTTAAGAGAGCACAGAGTGACTACATTTTTTTGGCCCGATTTGGCATCATGCCATTATGGAAAAAAGGCACTTGAGTGGTACTCAAAGAATAATGTCATTTTTGTACCACGAGAGGCAAATCCACCTAACTGTCCAGAACTCCGGCCTGTGGAAAGGTATTGGGCTCTGGTAAAAAAGGAATTGAAGAACACAGGAAAGATTTCCAAGAACATGTCCGATTTTAAGCGCAGGTGGAACACATGCTCCAAAAAGGTATCAGAAGCAACTGTAAAATCTTTAATGGGAGGATTTCCGAAAAAAGTCGATAATTTTGCAAAACCCGAGTACTAAGTTAACATTTTAATGCTAAATGATTTTGTATAATATGTCATTATATTTGCGTATTTTGTAAAGTTTTTATTTTAAAATGTTTGATTTTTATTTAAGAAAATCCAACTACAAATTTTATTTAGAGCACTCTTTATCTAGTAAAAACCTCTGTATGAGTAATCAGCAAAATTTACTGGTTACTGATTTTTTTTCAGTATTCAGTAAAATTTACTAACTGACTACTGAAATTATTTGCAGTAATCAGTAAATATTACTGATTTTTTAATATTCAGTAAAATTTACTGATTACTTATTTTTTTAAGTAATCAATAAAATTTGTTCAGTAAAATTTACTGATTACTTATTTTTTTTAAGTAATCAATAACATTTACTGAATACTGGAATTTTTTTTTCAGTAATCAGAAAAATTTACTATATGCTAATTTTTTTAGTAATTAGTAAAAATATACTGGTAATTAAAATTTAAGTGCAGTACCAGTACAAAAATATACTGGTAATTAAAATTTAAGTGCAGTACCAGTACAAAAATATGTACTGAAAAAGTACTGGTACTGCAAAGTGCCCAAAACGTTTTCAGCCTTTTCTACCCCTTAAACCGAAAATATTTCAAATACATGTTTAAAATTTTATTTATGTTTAACGATAGCGGTATAAATTTGTTTTAACCCTATTTGTCCCATTTGTTATCCGCTTAACGGAAGTATGACTTTACTTCACTTAAAATATACCCTAAAAATATAACTTGTATATGGAAACTTTGCAAAACTTTTGCTGAAAAGGTTGACAAATGGACAATACAAATGATCGGAAGGCTTTTTTGATGATGGAAACATCTTAATTTTATCAAAATACCCTTATAGGTCACAAATGCGACTAGATTGAATATTTATTTAAATTTTTATAATATATTCCACTTTGCAATGTAAAAGTGCCTGATATCTCTACTTAAAGCTTTGTTAAAATATCGACGAAGAAATTAACCCCATGAAGTATTTCCACGAGTCTGACTCGTGGTACAATTTCTGTGCCTAAATGAACACAACGAGTCTGACTCGTGGTACAATTTCTGTGCCTAACATCATTACCGCGAGTCTGACTCGTTTTGCGACTGTTCTTAAGCTTAAAAACTGGTTTGGTTAGTGCAAGTTGTATGCGAACAGTTGGAAGCGAACTTAGTTGCACTAATTGATACGTCAAGGGGTTAATAAGTAAATTCTTATATTTTAAAAGTTTGATATTGCCAAAATCTATGTCACAACAAACGGAGTTCGGAAAGGTAGTTTAAGAGTTATAAGCAAAAATATATTTAAGGAAATTTTTAGAATTTCTTAAGGATTTTGTATTTTTTTAGTCCTTATAGTATTTGTAGACTAAAGATACTTAACAAAATTAAATTAGTATATGTTAGTTAATACATACATAAGTGGTATATGGGTTCTAATACTTACAGGTTAATGTTAAACACATGCAACAGAATATCAGCAACAGCAACATTTGTGGCATATTTAAGCACGTGAAACGTTGACTATTAAAAGCAGTAGCAGCAACCGCAGTTCCTCTTCGTCTCGACAATAATAATGATGATGATGATTCTGTTGATGCTGTTGATGATTTCCTAGATGACGATGTCACTCCATCTCCAAGTGTTAAACGTTGAAACATTTTGATTTTTTTCTATTTACGTCTTTTTCTTAATAAATCTACTTCGAGATTTTGCTTCTTTTTTGTATTTTCTTATTTAGATATTTAATGTTTTAATAGGCAGTTTATGATTTTATATCTTATTTAATTTTATTTATCTTTTTGATAATTAAGTGATTGGCAGAGATTGTATTGTATTTTTATATAAGATGAGTTCTTTTTTATTTAAATGAAAAAATAAAATACTTATATTATATTCACATACAAGCGAACAACTAGAAAATTCAATTGAGATTATTTAAACGATAAATTTATTTTAATTTAGAAAATTGTATCGCTTTTTTTTTGTTCATTTTAAGGTTCGAGTACAAGTTCGATTGTGCTTGAGTTGGTGGGAAAAGGAGAAGGAAAAATCTTTGTGTAGAAATTTTCTACAAGAAACGTTAGTTAATCGATTTAAAAATATTGGTTGAGGTAAGAAATATTTTCGTTGCTTGCAGGTTTAAAATGGTATTTTTAATGTTTTGAATACTTGAGATCTTAAATCTTCATTATTATGTAGATTTCATGTATATGTATATAATTATGAGGCCTATATCAAGTTCGATAGTGTTGATGTTTCGACCCTTGATAATCTTGATAATCGTTAAACTTCTTAAAAAACTATGTACTAGGACAGTCTATTCCAAACACCGCTCACAGTACTTATACATGTTTGCTCTAGCAAAGATAAGATAAAATCAATTAAGAAAGTGATCAAGTTGCCAACAGCAATGTCCCCTGGACGCAAGA
The DNA here is from genome assembly GCA_933228675.1 of Stomorhina lunata. NCBI lineage: Eukaryota > Metazoa > Arthropoda > Insecta > Diptera > Rhiniidae > Stomorhina > Stomorhina lunata. The sequence goes on along the minus strand of OW121743.1, from coordinate 36,514,075 downwards.
CATCTTTCATATATCTAAAAACATTTAAAGCGTTTTCGTAGTAATTATTCTAAGTTCATTCCGCTGAAGACGGAATACAACTGTCATGTATGGGATGGTGCTTCAAAGTCAATTTTAGAGCTTCTCCACCTAGTACAGGAGAGGCCGTAGGTGATAATCGATGACAGTAGGGTAGTAAATGAACTGATTCCCCCAAAAGTGATAACTCACCTGTGACGTGGAGACTTTTAGGTTATAAATTTTAGACATTTCAATAATAGATATAATACTCAGCGAAACACTCTCAGACTCATTGAGATATTACATAAAGTCGATACGGAAACTTTGACTACCAAGCAGAGAGAGTCTCTAAAATTTGTGTGTGGTATTTTTACAAAACTGAAAATAATCGGAGAGGTTCTCCGAAATGGGCGAATGGCACTTGAAAAAAAAACCTCTTAGGAAAGTAATAAAGTAAGAATTCTTGATTTTCGACGAAGATATAAAATGAGTTAAGAATGCTTTAAGACTTTTTATGAAATTTTATACTGTCGATCCGAAAATATTGACTGCCAAGAGACTAGAAAAATATTACGCACTCAAAAGACTCTACCCCTTTTATCAAAGGTTATTAAGTCTTAGAATTATTCAAATCCATTGGTTTTTTTAAATGGACTAACACTCAGGGTATGAGCCCTACTAATGTATTGCACTGAGTAGTGGAAAGGAGAAGTATGGGCGGTTTATTGTAGTTACATAAGATTGAAACTCTTTCAGAAGGAAATTTGTTCCATAATATGGAATTCACATACGGATCACAACAATCGTTTTTAGACATAATAACAAAAGGATAAGTTCTTGTAGACATTCGAGTAATACGTCCAAAAGTTTGGGTTTTAGATACTTGATTCCTGTTTTCGTTACAACATATACTATTATAATATTAAAAGAACCGTGAATTACTAGAGTTTGCTGTCTTACGGTTGTTATTAGCATTTTCGCAACTTTCCTTAATTATGTTTGAAGCAACGGTCCATATATTGTAGGATCGGATATATGGTATCCCATCCATAATTACTTTTTCAGCGCGATCTCTGTGTAAGCTTAATATAAGTCGGTAGAACCTATAACTATTCCACACCCCATCGATCGACTTGCAAATGACACCATTTTTCCAATAGGAAAGATAAAAAAGACTCTAGTAGAGCGAACCCTTTTAATTCCTATTTTAACCCTCTGCTACTAATATATAACAATAAATAACATGTCGTCGGCTTAATATGCTGTGTTCCTGCTGTATTCAATTTTCTAGAAAAATGAGATTTCTATGCGAACCATCATATATTTTTTCTGCAATTTGAGTTTCAACGAATGTATATAAAAAGGCTTGATAAGAAAAACTGCTATATCCACTCAGAAATATTTTTGTAGGAAAAAATGCTAAATCTATTATAAATTTTTATTACAAGTGAAATTACTTGGATTTTATAAATAAAAACTACTTTTAAAATAGAAAAGAAAAATAGATAAACATTTTAAAAGTTGTGGTATCCCACCACAACCAGTAGAATATACAATTTTTCTGTAAACAATGAAGTATCAGGAAAATTGTTTATTAGATGATTAGACGCTACAATTCATCTGATTTAAATGTATTATCACAATAAAACATTTGCTCATTTAATTGTAATCGAGTTGTACTTTTTGCGTACAGACAATACAACTTCAGTACAATCTCAATATAACATTTTATAAAAATCAAATTTTTTTGATATATTGTACAATCAATTCCAGCTTACGACGACCACACAAACGTTGCAATCAGATTTATAACCGTGTCAAGTTTGCGCAGCGTCTGTGGTTTGCACAAGAGATGGGAAAGCCAGTTGTATTTATGTTATATATATATAAATATAAATTATTTTTGCTATTAAAGAGATCAATCAGCTTATAAAATACGAGTACTGTTAGTAAGACTGAGTATACTTCCTGCTGATGGAATTTCAGAATCGTAATAGACATTTTTTAAACAATAAATCATAAGTTAACAATTGAAACTGAAAGTTTATCAATAAAATAGAATTAATGAAGCTGAAAAATACGACAAATGCTATTTATCGCAACCAATAAATTTAAAACATCTGTACAGAGTACACCCATATAACATGAACATTCAGACAAACGCATTTACACATACTCCTATAGCACCACAGCCATAAATTGTCGAAAAATAACAATAAAAGAAAATTAAGAAGAAACATATCGTTACCTTAAATGAAAAAGGGCTTTTTAACATTTTCAGACTGTATTTAAAAATCAAATATTTAGAATTTATCACAGTTTATTGTTGATTATCGAGGAAAACGGACGTTATCAAAAACCTATCGCCTGTAGTTTGTTTCTTCTAAAGACCCTTAAAATAAATATTGGTAGCACGACTAATGCATGACCACAGATGCATATTAGACCACAGATGCATATTAGAACTACTAAAGAAATCAGAACTACCTTAGAAATCCCAGTTACCTTAAAACAAGCAACAGCAAAAGTACGGGTAATAAAAAAATTAAAAAACTGAAAAATGTTGTGTGCGTAATTCTGTTAAGGCCGCTTTGTTTCGATACAGTAGCCGCTCGATTATTTGAATATCCAATTATCCAAACGTCCAGAACAGTGAACAACAAAATTTAAACACATGAGGTTCCAAAGAGTGAACAAAACCCATCTCTTTTATGTGAACAACTTCCAACGATTGAATTTTTAAATTTTTGTTTTATTAGAAATCGGTTCTTCCCCGAAATAAGCAAATGGTGCATACGAATGAAAGAAAATACTTTTTATGTCAAGTTTTACATAGAAGCAAAGAATATGTTGTTTACATGTCAAAAAATGTGAAGCCATTAATAAAAGCATTATCTGAATTACCAAGCTATACTACAGATCGGCTTTTGAAGAAGTTATGCATAAAATATGCAGTTATATACCTAGGTTTGGCATGGAATATGCTTGATGCATCCAAAATACGAAACTGTTGGAAGTATATTTTGAGTTTTAAGAAAATAACCCGGAAAAAGACAATTTTAAACGAAAACAAGCAGAAAGTGCTGTTTTCGTATATAAAGACAAATATTCGCCACAAATTTTGTCATCACACAAACATTTTCTCAAGAATTATATATCTAAACTAAACCGGAAAAAATATATTTGGTGTTATAAAAAATACATGTATCAAGGGTATATTTTATGAAGCTATATATCGTTGAAAAGGGCTAAGCTTTAAAATTGGTTGGCATTTGTCTAAGTTACAGTGTGATAAGTGCATAAGGGTATTAAAACCCGGTTTTTTACCCGTAACTCCAGATTTTGGGGGTGTTTTGAAAATTCCAAAAAAGTGTTGTTCTACCCGCCAGTACCTACTAGAAAAATGGTATAACATCCCAAAAACTTTCACTTCATTTTTTTTTTTGTCGCAGTGTGTTATGTATGCAAAAAACAAACATAAAATTGTCATTATCTTCAGATTTACATATTAGAGTTTTTGTGATTTTTTTCTCATTTAGTGCGTTTTTGCAGAAGAGTTTGTATGGGAGCTATGGCCAAATTTGGACCAATTTCGGTGATTTTGGTTTACAAAAGCAATATCTGTTTTAAATTTCAAGAAAAATGATTATATTTGTGGCCAAAATATCAATTCCGGGAAGTAGGACCTATGGGATGTACCATAAATAATGGACCGATTTTGACGATTTTCAATAGACATCGTTAAATCGGTTAAAAAAATGATTATAAGTCTATTGGTTGATCTTAAATCAATATTTCTGTGCGTTACATACAACAACACAAACTTATAATACCCCTTCCATCTATGGTCGTGAAGGGTATAAATACTAAAACGACATTCAAGCATCTATGGATGAAGTTATCGATCTAATCAACGAATGGTATCCTTTCATGAGAACAGATTCAGACTTGGTATCAAGATATTTGTAGCGGATCGGATAGCGGAGTTGAAGTAAAGATCAAGAGCCGTGCATCGTAATAACATTTTGAATGAGCGGCTACTGTATTTTTCAAAACACTATCATTCCGTTTTGGAACTTTGATATAAGAGTGGTTTCCTAAATTTTTAAAATTAGGGATACCCTCCCTACAAAGATGTAATAGCCAAGCATCGAAACGTACGTCGAGTTACGGTTGTCCCCTACAATATTTCTTGTATGCTTTATCAAAATTGAGTTTATTGTCTTTTGTCTGTTATATATATATATATATATATATATATATATATAGTACCTGGTTGACCGAGCCTTGCTCGGGGCTTTATGATAAGCATTTTGAGGCAAATTTTAAAGTTTTTATATATTTTATTTTATACAGTTACAGTTTAACTCATTTTAAATAATTTTGAAAATTGGTCATACCAACAGAAACCTCCGTCGACTCATGCGCAACAACTTTGCTTAAGATTATAGTCTCATCAAATGCACAGTTTACGATTTAATTCATTTTGAGTAGTTTTCAGTGGCGCCGCCTGAAGTCGTTCATATCACTAAGAAACCTTCATCTGCTTATGCGTAACAACTTTGCTTATGATCATAACATGATCAAATGCACAGTTTATGATTTAAATCACTTATAGTCTGATCAAATGCACAGTATACGATTTAATTCATTTTGAGTAATTTTCAGTGGCGCCACCTGTCGGACTTTGGTCATTCCAATTAATAAACCTTCGTCGGATTATCCGCAATAACTTTGCTAAAAATTATAGCATGATTAAATGTACAGTTTACGATTAAAATGACTTTAAGTAAATTTCAGTGGCGCCACCTGTCGAAATTTCTTCATACCAACTAAGAAACCTTCGTCGGCTCATGTGCAACAACATTGCTAAAGATTATAGCATGATTATATGTACAACTTACGATTAAATTGACTTTGAATAATTTTCAGTAGCGCCACCTGTCGGATATTATTCACACCAATTAAAAAGCATTCGCCGGCTCATGCGCTACAACTTTGCAAAAGATCATAGTATGATCAAATGTACAGTTTACGATTTAATTAATTTTTAGTAATTTTCAGTGGCGCCACCTGTCGGAAATTCGGTTTACCAACTTAAAAACCTCCGCCGGCTTATCCGCAACATCTTTGCTAAAGAGCATAACATGATCAAATTCACAGTTTACTATTCTATAAAGAACACACATACTGACAAACATTCATTTGTTTTAAAGTTATAACATTACTAATTTTTTCCTCTTTTTATCCCCTAATTTCAAAAAGTTCCATATACATAATTGGTACTTCTTTGGTACCAATTGAATTCGGTACATTTTATTAGAAAGCAGTTATCATAATTTTCGTATTCATATTACTTTTGTAGATGTTAAGTTATCAGTTTATCCCTTTTTTTACACATTTTGGCCACAAAATCAAAAAAGTACCAAATACGTGTTCAATATTTCTTTCACATCTATTGATTGCAGTACAAAGTTTCTTTCTACATTCCTTAGTTTAAAATATAAGAGTGGGTTAAAAAGGTACCAAAAAAACTATTTTCATCCTTTTTTACCCCTTATGGGACATAGTTTCAAAAAAGTACCAAACACCTGTCCGTCTATTTTCATAGCTTTTTAAAACGTAATTTAAATTTTGTTTCTATACCTATTACTTAAGGAGATATATCGTTTTCGATTTTTTCCCCTTTTTACCCGTTTTTACCCTCTTAGAGGCAAAGGTTCCAAAAGTCCCTTCTTCTTCGACCTATACATCAAAAAAGATACCCACTGTCCAGATTTTATCAAAATCGTTAGAGCCGTTTTCGAGATAGTCATTCTATATATATATATATATATATATATAAATATATAATATATATATATATATATATATATATATATATATATATATATATATATATATATATATATATATATAATTATATATAAATACATACAATTATTGCTCGTTTAAGAATATAAGATATAAGAATATAAGATATATATATGTGGTATCTCATAAGCGACTTAGAGTGTGAGGAAAAAAAACATTTTTTAAATGTGTATTTTTTATACTTCAAGAGCATAGCCAGTGCAAGGTCGTGACTATATGGGTCCTTTTCTACTATCAAATTGTAGTAAACCCTATACTCAGTTTGGCCAAGTTAGTGACCGTTTTATTTTTATGAGCCTCCAAAGTTTCCCAATGTTAGCATGATGTCAAAGATATGTGTCATCACTTTTTACCAAATAGCTAATCAGTACTTAAAAATATCGCTTAACTACACTCGGCAGAAATGTAGCAATGAGTATGGGAAATATTTTTTGTTTTTTTTTCTGAATTTTCCTACACTATATTTGGGAAAATTGTAGCCGCGGTAAAGATAAACAACTTTTGTGAACATACCAATATAATCTGAACATGTCTACATACCAAAAATAGGGCAAAATTTTAACTAAAATTTTTTAATTACACTGCACAACAGTGAAAAAAAGTACAAGGTTGTGACTATATGGGTTCTATTCTACTATCAAATTGTAGTAAACCCCTATAGTTAGTGACCATTTAATTTTTTTAAATTTATCAATATCTCAAAAACGGTTTTTTGCGAAAAATAACTTTTTTGTTGTGGAAAGTAAATCTCTGGGGTTATAAAAATTATTCTTGTTCTGCGACTTCTTTATTACTGAGTTATGTTAAAAGATGGCGCTATTTTAAGGTAACATATAAAAATCACATTTTTAGTAATTAAAACTAAAAAATATGGTTAGACAACGTTCCGCAATTTTGTTCAGGAGTATTTGGTCTAATTTTTTTCTGAATATACCAACATCGAGAAAGATCCAAATGAAATGTATGTGACACATTTGTAAGAAACATATCGATACCGCCACCTTGCGGTAATTTTTTCAACATTTTTAGAAACGAAAAACTAGATACTGTCAAAAACTTTTAAAAGAGATGTCTTTGATGAAATTTCGACAAAAAATAGGGAATCTAGAGGCAAAAGTAGTTAGCAGTACATCGAATCTGACACTTTTTTACACGATTTCATTCAATTTTCAATAAGTTAAGTGCATTTAAAGCAATTGGAGTTCATATGTGATTAAAAATTCATCTCTTACAGCAACTGAAACACTTTAACCGACGAATGATTGCATCAGACAGCAATTTAAAAAAATTTTTACCTGCATAAATTTGTTAAATATTTAAATTTGTTGGCACACAAGGAGTCTTTATGACCTATTTTTGGTATCTAGGTACGTTCAGATTATATTGTTGTGTTCACAAAAGAGGTTTAGCTTTACCGTGGGTACACTGTTTCCAAATATAGTGTAGGAAAATCCGGATTTCCAAAAAGTTATGATCAAAAAATTTAAAACAAAAAAATTTTCTTTTACTTTTTTAATAAAAGTCTAAGATAAAACCAGGGTAAGGATTTGAACACTCATTTCACATATTTACTCATGTGCAAAAATTCCTTTTTATAAAAATCTCGCACACAGTCATGGGTATAAACAAATTTTTCTTGTACATTCATCTCTTACTCGTGTTGACAAGAGTAAACTTTTTCTACACAAGTCACGATCAACTAAAAAATGAAAACCACATTTTGTGTGCCACTCACAAAAAATATTTTACACGACTAGCGCACGACTTGCCCGTGAGTGGCACATTAGAAGAAATATTAACTAAATTTCTGCTTTGTTAAAGAAAAGACAAAAACAAAAAATACAAGAACAGAATCAAATTATTGCAAAAAAATAAATGGTTCGAGAGAACAGAGAAATAAAATCTAGGTTTAAGAAACACAGCGGGAAATATCGCAAGGCCTTTAAACAAAAGTGCATAGAAATACATATACATAGGTATTTTTAATATTTTTATTTTTTGATATTTTGTAAAAAAAAAATATTTCAATCTGTTTTTTATTTATCAAAAACCGCATTGATAAATAAAAAATATTATATTATTTATTTTTCTGCAATTTTTTCACAGTACAAATCTCTAGGCCTCGTAACCGTAGATTTGTCCTGCTGAAAATGTAAAAGACTCAATTGTAATTAACTAATAATGATAATTAACTAAATTAAAAATGAATGAATGACAAATGTGGATGCTCATGCGCCTGCTTATGTTGAAGTTTAGTTTAGTCGTGCGCATGAGAAAATGATTTTTAAATTTTATTCACTCTTCACGCGCGAGAGTTGTATAAGTTAATCTTTAGTCATAATTGTGTGTAACAAAACAAAACAAGTAAGAGTGTTATATTCGGCTGTGCCGAATCTTATATACCCACCATCAAGTTGTGTTAAATTTAGAAACATATCTCATATATATACGAGGGTGCAGCAAATTCAAAATGTGGACCAAATTGGAAAAAAGTTGTTACGCTAGTTGTCATTGTTGGTAAAATATTTGGAATAACTTCGGTTGCAGTAGCTTTATAGTTCAACATTCAAAAGTATGTAAGTGGTTTCCCTAGTATTTATTTACTTTGAACAAAATTCGTTATCACAACCGGGTATGGTTTTACATTAATAAGTTGTTAAATACTTTTCCTTTAGCTTAACATTTAGTTAGGATAAAGAAGTTGATAGTAATACGACTGGTCCATATATTTTGTAAGGAGGTCCTAATGCATCTACCATATACAAATCTTAATATGCTGCTTGTACCTCCGAATCTTTTTAATTGTAGATATAAAAAGGGGATGTAATATATATATAAGAATTATAGCCAAATGTTGACCGATTGTAACAAAATTTTACACACTGGTTGGTATTTATGTAAAGCTTATTTTTGCAAAATTTAGTGGCAATAGCTATCACAGTTTCTAATTTAATAGCTTTTAACTGGTCCTTGCTAAATATTTTTTGGTTTCCGGGAGTGTATTTTATATGAGAGTTATAGTCAAATATAGACCGATTCCTATAAAATTTGATATACTGACCAATAGTTGTATAAAACTTCTCTATACTAAATTTAGTCGTTATAGCTATTACAATTGTATTCAATTTATCAGCATTCATGTGTTTCCCGGGGCGGGGTTATATGGGAGCTCTAACTAAATGTGAACCGATTTTGCCCATTTTCAGTATACAACTTTTGTTACATATCAGAAATACTTTTGTAAAATTTTGTCTCTCTAGCTTTTATAGTTAAGGAGCTGTCGCGCTTTTATCTGACGGACAGACGGACATAAATCTCCTTTTCTTTTTGTATTTTTGTGTTTCTGTACGTTTTTTATATGGGAGCTATGGTCAAATGGTGACCGATTGTAACAAAATTTTGCACACTGGCTGGCATTCACATAAGACTTGCTTTTGTAAAATTTTGTTGCTATAGCCCTTTCAGTTAAGGCGCTATCGCGCTTTTATCTAACGGACAGACGGACATAAACCCCCTTTTCCTTTTGTATTTTTGTGTTTCCGTAAGTTTTTTATACGGGAGCTAGGTCAAATGGTGACCGATTGTGACAAAATTTTGCACACTGGCTGGTATTCACATAAGACTTATTTGTGCTAAATTTGGTGGTCAAAGCTACTACAGTTTATCATTTATTGGCATTTAAGTGAATTTCAGGTGGAATTTAGGCTGTTTCCGTATGTTTTTTATATGGGAGCTATGGTTAAATGTGAACCGATTTCGATGAAATTTTATATGCTGCCTAGTGCTTATGGAAAACTTCTAGATACCAAATTTTGTCATCATAGCTATTATAATTTGTCAGTTATTAGCAAATAAGCGACTAGCCCAGACGAGGTTATACGGGAGCTATGGTCAAATGTTAACCGATTTTGCCCCTTTTAGGCGTTATCGTGATTTCAACAGACAGACAGACGGACATCGCTCAATCGTCTTAGAATTTTATAAGGATTCAGAATATATATCGTTTTTGATTTTTGAGCCAATATTAAGGAAATTACAAACGGAATGACAATCTCAATATACCCCCCATTCTTTTTGATGGTGGGTATAAAAACATTACTCACAACTCTTGAGAAAGTGCTGAATTTAGACAAATGAGCTTCACACTCGTGAATATTTTCTTACCCTGGATAAAACACATTTTTATCATTAGATTTTAGCAAGAAATATTCCCTATACTTTTGGCTATATTTTTGCCGAACATAGTTGAGCGATATTTTTAAGTGCTGATAAGCTATTTGTACTATTTGTGATGACACTTTTTTTAGGCATGACTAGTGATATATTAATTGCAGACAGATGTTGATCCGTTTAAATAGAAAACGTCTAAATAGATTGCTGTCACTGTACACGGTTGGGCTTTTGAAGAATCTGTAAGTTGCGACATAGCCTTTAGATATTTTCCAATATAAATTATTCTTAAGTGTTGCCAATCTTAAATTAATGATAATGTGTTTTTTCTCGTTTTAGACGACGATATATGTGTAAGTAATGAAAGAAAAAAAAATTAAATGAAAATCGTTTATCTTGAGCTGATAAATTACAAATGTCTGTTTGTCTGTCTGTCTGTCTTTCTTTTTGTTTTACCGTTCATTTGTCTAACTTTTAATAATGATTATTCTGCTTCTGTTTTATACTTATTTTATTGAATATATATATAAAAAAAGACATCAAGGAAGAAAATGCAGAAAATATGCGGATAAAATTGACACACTGATCAGTATTGTTTTTTTTTTTCTATTTCTTGCTTCTTTTATCCTTGGTGTTGTTATTTTTCACATGTTTTAAAAATCACACGTTTACACAGTTGCACACACATACATACACTCTCACTCACATGTAAAAACAGTAGACACTCCCAGTAAGAAAAAAGGTTTATTCTCAAATAGAGGATGATTTGAAAATAAATCTTTTTGCAAAGGTCAAACGTTTAATACTTATTTGATACTGATTTGAGAATAATAGCGTTCTCAACAAAAAGGGGACTTTATTCTCAAATTGAGAAATGCCTTTATTCTCAAATCATTATCAAACCTCATTCCCAAAGGTTTTTCAAATGTGGATATCATCTACATGTGGAACATAAATAAAATGGCGTTGTATTTTTGAGTTTGTTTATTTTTTTTTTTTGAAAACGGTGCATCATATTTGAATTCTTTTGTTTAAAATATATATATTTTTTATTGTTAGGTAAAAAAATTTTAAGAAACAAAGAAAATTTACTTATGCATATGAATATTATTGAATTTTTAATCCTTACATTTTTCAAGCAAGGTTTTATGGTCTAATATGGATCAATTTTAAAAAATCCGAAAGAAATAACGAATTTTTTTGAAATGCAATGCCATTCCATTAAAATATCTTAAACATTAATTTTATTTAACATAAATTATTTTTTTAATGTTTGAAAAAAATTTGAAATAAGGTTTGGTATCAAATTTATATAACACCATTTTTCAAATTATTCTCAAATCATCTTAGGGTTTGATAATAATTTGAGAATAACCTTCATTCTCAATTTGAGAAACTATAATTTTTCAAACGTTTATTCTCAAATGAACCCTGATTTGAAAATGAATGTGAATCTCAAACATCTGTTCAGGTTTGAAAAAAGTTTGAAAAAAAAACGTTTAATATCAAATGTAAAAGTCATCATATTTCAAACGTTTGACACTGTTCTTACTGGGCTATTACAGACAAGGAAGAAGGCGTTAGGAGTTGCAGAAAGAAGGAAAACAAGAAAATACAAAAATAAAAAAAGAATCTGCTAAAAACAATTCTCAATTATTCTTTATAATAAGTAGCGTTTGGCTGGCAGGATGGCAAATAATGCTTAAGATGTGGCAAGTGATGGTGACGATGGTTTATTTATTTGTTTTTACATAAAATTGTAAAAACAACTTCCTTGTTCGTTTTAGGAGACAACTCCTTTTCATTTCTGGTCTATAAGAAACATACATACGTACATATAAACGTTTGAAGGTATGCATCTTTATTATGTTTGTGTGAACATGAGTTTATTTTCGCCAACAAAATTTTCGCTTGGTTAAACTCTTTACTTTGTAGTTTCTTCTTCCTTTTACTTATTCTGTTGTTGCTTATTCGCTTGTAAGTAAGAGTAAGCGAATTTGTGCAAGTGACATTATCATTTGTGGCGTGAGTATTTGTAAAAATAAATATTTAAAGAATACTCTAAGTTTTCCATACTTTAAGTTTACAATGAATTTTAACAAAATGGTCAAACTACAATTTTTTTAGTTGAAGTCTTTTCTTTTTTTTTTGTAAAAGATGCACTGGCGAACCTTTATTGCTTTTAGTGCTTCTTCATGTATATTTGTTTATCTCCAAGTGTGTACATAATACATTTTATTTTTGTCCTTCATAAAGTTTGTGTGTAACTACATATAAATTTTTGGCCATTAAAGAGCCTACTTTTAGGTTCTAGTTTAATGTTCAATTTTTTGCTGCTGTGCTTGGATAAGAGATTTTTTAACAAATGCAGAATAACCAATATTTCTACAAATATTTATATAGGATTAGGTAGTGAAGTTTGAAAGTTTATGTGGGTTTCTATCAAAATTCTTCATCTCATATTTCAGGAAATTATCTGATAAAGAGACTTATTTCTATGAAGTTCATGGTAATACCGTAAAAGTTAGATAATATTAAGAACTAGATGCCACTAGTTTTATCCAAATCTTCTATTAAAACCTTCTATTAATTTCGCCAAGGTCACCAAATAGCCCAGATTTAGTAAAATATCTGTGAACATTGGAGTGCGACAAGGCTTTGTGTTATTGGCACTATTTTTATTTTTTTTATTAGGACCATCTCTAAGGGCTGGTGAGGTGTGTCGTGTAGGGTATGTTAGATACCAAGCAACGGTTCTGATTTGTCTTAACTTGCTAAGCCCAGACTTATCTTGGTTATCCTTCATTTCAACTGTAGATGCCACCTCCTCGTGGTATCAATCGGGGAACTATGTTAACACCCGGTAATGTAGTGAGCTAACATGTGCCAATAGTTTTCCCATAAAAACTATAAAAATGTAGGTTACGATGTCATGCTAGTAACCCACTCCTGTAAAAAAGAATTGCTATGAAAAAGCTAAAATTAGAATAAAAACAGCCTTCCTTATTTTAGAAAAAGATGTCCAAAACTTTGATGAAAAGGCCAAGTAGAGAAAAGTCTTTCAAAACTTGGAAGCGCATGGAATTCTAAAATATACTCGGCCTTTGACCTTAACCGGTGGTAAATATAGGCCATTTAAGTGAGTAAATAAGTACTTAGAGGATGGTCTCTACTATAGCAATGCCTTTGATCTTAACCGGCTGTAATATAGGCCATTTAAGTAAGTAAATAAGTACTTAGAGGATAATCTCTTCTTATGCAATGCATTGGAAAATAGGCTGCAGAAAAGAGGATAGAGTTGTGTTTGTGGACATTAGATCTCTATAGCGTGTTGTTCGGTTAACTGGCCAAACGACATAAATGCATATGATCTAATGGATTTACGTGTGTTTCGTAAGAATCTTCGGGTTTCAGGAACGACGTCCCTTATATTGTTAGAACACATTTCAAAGTAGTACTGATGAAACAGTGTAATACAAGCCATTGCGGGGGTTCTCCAGTGTGTCATTAGAGTTAGATGGATGGATGAATGTATAAGAGTTGTATTCCATTTTTGGTCGGATATTGGTGGCGCAGATTTTAAGGAGATCAGCTTAAGTCAAGTAAATAGTTCTTACACTGTTTAAGAAAACCTAGGCATTTGAAAGCTTCTTATGACACTTGAAATATGTGATGTCCGACGGACATCACATTGAATTCTCATGCATATCAAGAACATCTGATTCTTAAATATTTACACCATCTGCATCTGTGATGAAGCTACATGATAAACAGTGCGTTTATTCTTAAGCCTACAACACTGAATCTTGCGCCAATTAAGGTCAACTATATTCCGCGACCCCATTTGAAAAGGGTCTCGAGATCCCGATTGATTTCTTTATGTTTGCCTCATATCCACAATCTGTAGAAGTTCCGGTCTTCGGTTAAAATTAAATTCTTCTTCTGTTATCCTTGACTCTAAGTGGAGCATAGTGACTCTACTGCTAGTCATCTCTATTGCGAGATGTTAGGCATACGTCATTCTACGAATAGTTTGCTGCTTGCAACTCAGCATCAATCGACCTCCTCCAAGTTCTAGCAGGTGCACCAACACGACGGCTGCTTCCCTGCGGATTCCTACAAAGCGCTTGTCGAGCAATGTTGGTATTTGGCCTTCGAAGTAGCCTATCCATCGCCATTTCCGTTGACATAATTCTATAGAAGAAGGGATTGGTTTGTCGCGTTTACTAGATCTTCATTTCTTATGTGATTCGACCAGCATATATTAAGAATTTGCCGCAAGCATTTGTTTTGCAAAGGTTTGTAGGCGCTTATCGATGATATTTGTGCATTTCCAAGTTTCGCAGCCGTAAAACAAGATGAACTTTACATTCGAGTTATATATTCGTAACTTAGTTGTTGTTGATATTTGCCGAGATTTCCAAATATCTCGTAGAATGCCGAACGTAGATTTTGTCTTATTAATACGCGTTGGCTCCACCTTTTGTAGATACCAACCTACCAAGATAATTAAAGGTATCTTCACATTCCTCCAGGCATAATCTTTGTCTGGTAAATATTTATTTCCAGCCCAGCTGTCCAAAATTCAAAAGAAATAGCGTTAATGTATTCTTGAAGGGCTTAGAAGACATACGTCCTAAGCGTATTCTCGAAGTCTTCGAGTTAAATATCGTGTCTACCATTCAGAGCCGTGCGCATTTTATTGTCGATGACGAGGATAAAAAGTATAGGTGACAAGATACATCTTTGTCTTACTCCAGTAGTAATTTTGAACGGATTTGACAAATCACCTTTGTGTAGGACCCGACATTTAAAATCTACGTACATTGACCGAATTAACTTCAGAATTTTCATTGGCATGTTACGATTTTCTAAAATTCTCCATATATAGCTCCAATTGATACTGTCAAAGGCTTTCAATCGCTAAGTAAATGGGGGTGCGGAATTCTTTTCATTGCACTAGGATTATTCTTACTGTGTTGATTAGGTCAACACAAGCACGATTCTCTCTAAACCCAAACTGATTTTCGCGGAGTGTAGAGGAAACTGCAGTATGATCGGTATTGGGGTGTTCACTTCACGAGGTTGGCAGAGTTTCTTCTTCCCATATTTTGCATACAAATGTGTGACACAGTCTCGCTAATCCTCTAAGATCATACAAAAGCATATCCGCTGAGATATTGTCATTGCCTAGGCCCTTGTTGCGCTAAAGGCTTTTAATGGCGTTCTTCACTTCTTGTATTGTTGGTGGGTTGTCTGAAATTCCATTGAATATACCGCCATGGTTGGTCTTATTATGTACTTCTGTCAGTGCTTCTAATCCAATAGGATTGTTTAAGGTTGACTTAAAGTTATTAATTGTTCATCCGTGGTTGAGAAGTGTACCCCTACAACTCAAGATTAGACTTTTGGGTTTAGGTAGATTTGCCACATAACGCCTCCGATATATTGTGTAAGGTCCTCATGTTGCCTTTACTTGCAGCTGATTCAGCTTTGCTCGCTTGTTCATCTATGCACATTCTCTTGTCCCTCCTTGCAGACCTTTTTATTCTGTTGGATAGGTCACGGTATTTTTTAAGGTTTTACGTGGCTTGGTTGAGCCAATTATTCCTAACGTTTGTTGACCAACCTAATTGTAAGCTTGAGTGACACATGTTGAAATTTCGTTAACACTAGTGTCGTTGTTATTAACAACATCTGGAAGCAGATTCCTTTCTGATTCCAATTTTCCAACACCAATTTTCCAATCGGCTTTTGCCGTTTCAGACCTTTGATCCGCTACTTTTAATCGAACTTTAGATATAACTAAATGATGGTTGCTGTTTATATCTGCTCCGCGTCTCGAGTGTACATCAACTAAAGATGATCGCCACTTAGAGTTAATCAAAATGTGATCACCTATAATAGGTTTCCTTTTACAGCATAGTTCGAATAATCTTTCCGCGTTGTCGTTCCTTACTCCGACATCGTGCTTATCAAAGTAATGTTCCAAACCGGTGTTGTTTGAACCTACCTTGGCGTTAAAGACGCGCAGTATCATAGAAATATCACAATTATGTACATTAATGCTTATTCAACGTCTTTGTCGTTTTCAGATTGGATTTCAGTAGGAGCGTAGACATTGATAACACTGTGCTAGTTGAAAAAAACAACAAAAGGTGGATCTAGTGAGTAAAAATAACTCAATGGTGCTAACCGTTTTTTAGGTTAGCTCTAGTTTTCGAGATATAGCGTTATAGAAAATGGAGGAGGTTATGCAATAAATATTCTCGTAACTCGAAAACTGTTTATTTTCTTGAACTAAGGAAAAAACTGAAATTCCGCAACAAAATTATCTTTCAGAAACGCTATTTATTTTTGTAATCCGAGCAGTCGTTTTGAAAATATTTTTTTTTTGTTTGCAAAAAAAAGAATCAAAAATTAACAAAATTGTCGGGATCTAAATATTATTCAAAAAGAACGAGCATTGACACTTGATTCCAATTTGTTGCATTTATTAATTAATGTTACTGACAATTTATTGATAAAAGCCAAAACATGTTTGTGGGGACAACCATTCCACGACGCGTTTCGATGGTTGGTTAGGCCATTTCTTCAGTAGGGATATCCCTACTTTTAGACAGATCGAAAACCTCGCATTATTACCTAGATTACAAACACAATCAGTACGAATTATGTTTGTAAACCAAAAGTTAAAGTTTAGAATATCAACTGAACAAAAGTAAACACACAAACATTTTTCATCTTCCAACCAATTCTACGAGAAGTTTCGATGGTTGGGTTTCGATCTGTCTAAAAGTAGGAATACTCCTCCTGAAGCGATTGCCTTACCAACCATCGAAAAGCGTCTAGGAATTGGTTGTCTCCACAAACATCTTTTGACTTTTATTAATAAATTGTCTGTTACATTAATAAATAAATGTAACAGATTGGAATCAAATGGGAATACTCATACTTTTTGAAAAAAAATATTTTTTTTTAAATTACAAAATTTTTCATTTTCAAAAAAATTATTTAACTTCCATAATCTAGTTATGCAGTTATTATTAATATACGCTTATGTCGAACAAAGCATAGCCCGAAAGTATAGCCCAAAATGATAACAGTTTTCGAGTTTTGCGAATATTTCTTGTGCAACCTACTCCACTTTTTTATAACGTTATATCTCGAAAATCTCAGCGTAATCGAATTATCTTTACTAGGGTGTTCATTTTACTCGACTTTTAATTGTTTGAGTAATCAATTAACTTGAAAATAGGGTTTTTTAATTACTCAGAAAATCGATTAATCGTTAAAAATTACTCGAGTTAATCGAGTAAGAAATTCATCTCAAAATTACTCGAGTAAGATTTTTCTGTAAGCTTTTTATGTATATATTTTTAATACAAACATTTTTTTAATAAAATTTTAGTGTTTTATTAACAAAAAAGTTTAACAATTCGCAATAAAAAACATAAAACAAAAATAAAAAAAATATTTTTAATAAAAATTAACATTTGTAACATATTGTCACCCTAAATATTTTAAGTGAGTTTATTGACTTCTATATATAAAAAGCAATCTTTCGATTTCATAAATCCTGAGTTTGGTCTAATAGATTAGTAGGCTCTACGACTACCTTTTACCTATGTTTGCAATGGGATCTTCAACTGGACCAAAGTAGGATCTACGATTACATTGCGTCCTTTAACTGAACTATAGTAGGACGTACTGTTACTATAGTAGGACCTACGATTACACAGTGATCTTCAACTAAACTATAGTAGTATCTAATAATACATTGGAAACTTCAACTGGACTATAGTGGGTTTTACGTTTGCAGTGATACCTACAACTAATCTGTAACAGGAGCTACGATTACATTAGGACCTTTTAATAAACAATAGTAGAAATTACGAATACATTGGATACCACAACAGGTCTATGGTAGACTAGGCATTTTAAATCTGAAATTACATTGACTATGGACTTTATACATACAATGGACTATATACACACAACGGACTATATTACAATGAAATAATTTTACTTGAGTAACTCGATTACTCGTGGAAGATTACTCAAATAAATCTTTATTTGAAATTAGCCATTTTATTTTACTCGAGCGATTAATCGATTTTATTTTTCCGATTAATCGAGCAAACATAACTCGAGTAAACACCCTAATCTTTACCCACTAGGTCGGTAAAAAAAGTTATAAAAATTGACCACAGTGTAATTATCAAATTACGAGGTTTTGTATTAAGTTTTGTTGCCATTAGTCTATCATTGATAGGATACCCTGCTGTCAAGGCTTTAGCTATTCTTTTAGTTATCCGACCTCCTCAATTATATTCTTCATAATTCTTTAAAAAATTAATTTTTTTTGAACAAATACTTTTTGTATAAATTGGAATAAAAAGATTGTTTTTAAGACCCAAAATCAAAACTGTTGTACATTTGTGTTTGTCATACTTTTTAGCGCAGTTATTAGATTTGTAATAAACGCTCTAGACATTTAAGTTTCATTGTAAATATCGGGTGTTTTTTATTGAGGTATAGAACTTTAAGTTGGCATCACTTTTTTAACTGGCGGCCATTTTGTCAGCTGTCAAGTGATTAATATTTAGTTTGGTTTGTCATTTCATCATGAACAGGTTGACAAAAGAACAACGCTTGCAAATCGTGCAAATTTATTTTGAAAATAATGGTTCAGTTCGCGAAGTTTACCGCAAGCTCCGTCCATTTTATGGTCGACATAATCGTCCATCAGAGCAATTAATTCGGTTAACCATGGATCGTTTTCGCACTACGTTTACTCTATGTGATAATACGCATCCGCAGCGACGTCGAACTATGCGCACCGAAGAAACAATTGCCGCTGTAGAGCAAAGTGTTGAAGAGGACCCGAATGAATCGATTCGCCACCGTGCACAGCAATTGGAGCTTTGTCCATCAACTTTATGGAAGATTTTGCGCAAAGATCTTGGCTTGCGACCTTACAAGATCCAGCTTGTGCAAGAATTAAAGCCGCGAGACCATGCAATGCGTCGTGATTTTGGTGTATGGACCGAAAATGAGATTGATCTCGATGCTGATTTTCATCGCAAAATTTTGTTCAGTGATGAGGCTCATTTTTGGTTGAATGGCTACGTCAACAAGCAAAATTGCCGCATTTGGAGTGAAGAGAATCCACATGAGACCCTTAAGGCGCCATTACATCCACAAAAACTGACTGTTTGATGTGCTCTTTGGGCTGGTGGAGTCATTGGGCCATACTTCTTCCGAAATAATGCTGGAGAGTCAGTTACCATAAATGGAGACCGGTATAGAGCCATGATAACCGACTATTTTGTTCCCCAATTGGATGGCATGAATGTGGATGAGTTGTGGTTCCAACAAGACGGCGCTACATGCCACACAGCGCACGTCACAATTGATTTATTGAAGGAAACATTCGATGAGCGCATAATTTCGCGGAATGGACCTGTCAATTGGCCACCAAGATCGTGCTATTTAACGCCACTGGATTATTTTCTTTGGGGATATGTGAAGTCGCTCGTCTACGCCAACAAACCAGAAACGTTAGGGGACTTGGAAGCCAACATTCGTGGCGTTATTGCCAACATACGGCCCCATATGCTCGAAAAAGTAGTTGAAAATTGGACTTGTGGAATTGGCTTTATTCGAGCCAGCCGCGGCGGCCACATGCCCGAAATCATATTTAAACATTAATGGCATAAAATTATCCTTCCAATAAAGCCAAATTGATGGACATTAAAACGATTTTCTTGTGTTTTATTTCAATTCGAAGTTCTATACCTCTAAAAAAACACCCATTATAAGACTTGTGTATGCAAACGAACTTTATCCATATTAATTCCAATCCTGATGATGCTAAAACCTCATATAAATTGCATAATTGTATTTTTAGTTATGGATAATGTGTATAAAGTTATTTACTATTTAAACTTTCTATTCAACTTAACCTTATTCGCTTGAGAAGGACGGATCCTTGGAGAAAATTTAGCCTTATTTAAGGTTTGTAGCCAATAATTAAAGTGTTTAAAACAAAAATAGAGTTTTTTTTATAAAAATATAGGTATATTTTTGTATTCTATTGAAACGATTTTTCAACCTGGCCCTTTGAATGCATATTCGTTTGTGCAATCATTTACAATTTTCAGATGAAGAAAATAATAAGTGAGAGTGCAGATGTGATTGTAAATATAAGTGTGTGCGTGTGTGTGTGTGCATGTGTGAGGTGTAATAGTCAAAATATGGCCTTTAAGGGAATCGAGTGAAGAGAAAAGGAAAGAAACGAAAGGATCAAAGTAGCAAAAACGTATGTTCGCCTTCACTTTGTTGAAGGTACAATAAAATATTTAATTGTATGTTAACACGCTTACACTCGCACACGACATTTTTAAAAGTGTGAATGCATGTAGGTATGTTTTGGAATTGCTAGCTAGAATATTATAATGTATTTTAATAATTTTTTTCACATTATTTTCTCTTCCTTGTTTTTTTTTTTTTTCTTTTTGTAGATTCTCTTCCTTATAATGCCATAAATATTTTCACTTTTTTTTGGTTTTTCAGTTCACTTCTTCACCTTTAATGAATTATGAATTGATTTTTTTTTTCAAAGCTGCTGCTGTTGTTGTACTGTAAGAATGTAAGAGAGTGTGTACGTGTGTTATGACCAAAAGAGAGTGTGTGTGTAGATGTTTTCTAACAGCAGCAACAATAACAACAACATTATATTATTTAAGCTTTTTTGCTGAATCTTTTTCGTGTTGTTTAATTTCCTTTATTTTTTTATTTCTGGTTTATTTTCTTCTATTCTAGATTTAACACAATTTTCAAGGTTATTTTTAACTTTGCACGTGCATGCTTTTGATTTTATTATATTTTTATATAAAATTTTTCTTTATATTTCATTTAATTTTTCCAACACTTTGTGTAAATTTGTTAAGAAACAAAAAAACAACAAATAATTACCGTTAAAAATTTACAATCGACACTTTTTAATTGGCGTCAAGAACGACACATTAATCTTTGAGAACAAACAAAAACGGAAACAGGACATTAGTTTACAGCTGCTGCTATCTTTTTTATTTCTATTCTATATGTTTTCTTTTTGTATTTAAAACTCCAAATCAAACATACAAAAATTCATAATAATATTAAACTTTAAGTTTTTTTTCAAATTTCCTTATTTTTTTTAACATAAGTAGCAGGAGTAATTTTTCAAGTAGTAGCAGCAGCAGCACAACAACTACTAACTACTTTTCTTGTTTAGATTTCAATTGCAACTGACGTCTACGTTTGACGTGTGTAGAGGTTTTAATGAGCTCTTCTAACAAACTGAACTGAATTCCAAAACTGTAACTAAACTTTTCCCAAAGTACAAATACGTTTGCATGTTTATTTTTCTGGTATAAGTGAGTGTGTGAGAAATTGTCTTCTCTCATTTTATGTGCGTTTTTATTTCTTTTTTCTCATTTTGTTCGTTTCTTTCGTTTTTCACAATGTTTTTCCCTCTTCTCCCTGTCGTGTGATGTTTAAAGTTTATGTGTTTGTGTGTGTGTAAGTTCGAAAGCATCGTTTACATTCTCTGTCAAAGTTTTCCCTTTCGCCTTACACTCAAATAATCTGCATCATTGTGGGTTTTATTTACTGCAGCGCAACATGTTTGATGTTGGGGTTTGTTGTTCTCTTCTTTGCGTTTCTTGCTACTGTTAACTTTAAGCTTTTAACATGAATGAAGAAAGCTTTTTTGTTGTGTTAAAGAAAAATAAACTTTTAAATGTTTAACATTAGACATCACCGCGTATGAGTATTTTCATTATTTATCATACGTTCTGTAGTTCACGGATTGTTGTCAGTGTTACCACGTAATAAAATTTGTCACTATTTGTAGTATTGAAAATTTGTATAAGCATTTGATTTTTCTACCAAATATGTATGCCGTACACCACCGAATATAAAGAAGTGCTGTAAGATAATTTCGAAAAAAAAAATTATTTATTTTTCGCCGCACATACGGGTCGCCAAAATACATTTTTCGTTATATCTTTGGCATTTACAGTTGGATTTTAAAGTGTGATATATCGATGTTTTTTCTTTAAGAGTCATTGGTATCATACATATATCCGTTTCTAGTATTTATCCATCAGACCTTAGTTTCTACTTCCCTAAATAATATCAGCAAATTAAAACTCTTACAAAATTTTTCAACTTTTAGTTAGAAAGTTTTTCGATAATTCCAACCGAACTACAACTTTCCAAAGAAATAATAGAAGCATCAGGTTAAAATAAGGAAAATACTTTCTTTTCTTAACTTAATTATTTTCACAGCTTAAATGTGCCTTTCACAAAACACCGAGCATTTTTTTATGAAGTATATGAATCTGTCAAGGCTGTCAGCGACGAGCAACGAGTTGGACAAATTTTTTATAAACTCGTGAGCCATCAAAAAATATAGCAAACTTGGATCGTTTCAAAACATGATTGATTAAAATTGTTAAATTTTACATTAATTTTTTAAACTCTTTATGAGATATCATGGGTAAGTACTAAAAGAATATACTTGACATCAATGATTATTAACACAACATTGGCCTTCTTGAGACAAAAACATCGATATATTACACTTTAAAATTTTGTGTTTTGACAACCTCTATGTTCTGCAATTAGGGTTGCCAGACACAAATCCTGAAAAACCTGGACATAAGGAAAAAAAAGCTTGACAATCAAAATATTAGCTGGACATTAATACTAAAAAACTAGCTTTAATAATTTGCTTCGATGGATCTTTAAATTTTTGATAAACCAAGTTTCGAATACAGTAATTAACCGCAGCGATATTAAGAGAAAAAGTAATAGTCCGAGATCTGAAACAATTTTCAACAAAAAACACATGCTAATCGCGTTAATCGTTTATCAGGACGCACATTGCGCGATCTGACTGCCGCCTTTTCAAGTTTCGAGAAGGAATCTATATAATAAGATGGGTCTAGTTGTCAATGAATCAAAACAAAACTCCTGGTTTCAACAAACAGGCAATCCTCAAGAATTTGACCACATGTGATAATTGAGAACTACGAGGTTGTAAAAAAAATTAGTTTACCTTGGTACCGCCGTCAACATAAATAACGACATAAGTTACGAAAGTTTAAGTTTACATCAACAATGAATATCGTCATGGAATGAACAATGAGCTGTATGAGTTATACGTTGACATCGACATAGTAAAACGAATCAAACAGCGCCGGCTGCGTTGGCTGGGACATTTGTGAATGTATGAAAATATCCAGCAACAAAAGTATTAAAAAACGATCCCAAATAAACTCGTAAAAGAGGACGTTCGAAAATTCAATGGAAAGGCCAAGTAGAGGAAAATCTTTCAATGCTTGACCTACAAATTGGAGAATATGCGCACATGATTTAAGCGCATAGAATTCTAAAATATGCTCGGCCTTTGGCCTTAACAGGTTTTTGATTTAGGCCATTTAAGTAAAGTACAATGGGGAAATTTGATAGACGGTATATTTATTACAACATGAACTTGATCAAACAATCACTTAAGTAAAAAAGAAAAAAATATACACTTTTGCAAAAGTTTTTTCAAAAAAATAGTTTTTCTTTAAAAATATTCAAAAAATTTCAATTCTTTACCTTTTAGCTGGACAAATTTGATTTTAGCTTGACACTGGACAAGTACTAAAAAAGCTGGATAATTCAGTCGAATCCAGCCTGACTGGCAACCCTATCTGCAATAAAATCATTGTTTTTAATAATTCGATTGGAAATTTCAAAAAACTTTCTTTGTAAAAGTTTAACGATTTTTTAAGAGCTTTCATTTTCTAATATCAGGGAGGTACATTATGGTGGCATAAACAGAGGTCTGAAGAATAAATACTATAACCGGATATCTGCGAGCAATTATTATTAAAGGAAAATATTGGACTTCTTGAGACAAAAACATCGATATACACACACACTTTTAGATCCGACAGTAAATGCCGATGATATCACGAAAAATGTATTTTGGCCACCCCAATGTGCGGTGAAAAAAATTAAAAAACATTTTTTCGAAAATGTCTTATAACTAGAGTTTGCAAAATACCGTGAAAATGAGAAACCGCGGTTTCGGTTTTAAAACACCCAAAACCGGCCGGTTTCGGTTTTTCAAATAAAACAAAGTTTATTGTTTTATTTTTTTTTTACTGAAGCTCACATTTAAAATTTAGTAGGTTTAATAAGGTTTTTTAAATATGACGGATTCTTAAATAAGTCTTGTTTCTTTCAGCGAAACTGCAGAGCTTTTTTAGCTTGTATAATATTTGCATCCGAGCGACAAATTGCTTCAACCGTCATTTTTACGAACAGCAACGAGTCTTTAAAAGAATTTACAATTTCAAAGTCGATAGTATGAAGCAAAAATAAGGTTTATCTAAACTTTAATGAATACCTTCTTTTAGAAGCAGAAATCTAAGAGTAAACTTAATTCACGATTTTAACGCTTATTTGTAAAGTATTATTACGAACTGAAGAATTTATGAAATACCCAACAGTTTTTCTTACAGCCTAGGTTCAAATCTATATGGGCAATCGGCTTAAATGATTCAAGGTTTCATCGTCGCCTTCTTTAAAATTGTCTTCGTTCCGTCAGTTTCAAATTCTTTCACATCTGGACTTATAAAAAATTTTTCATACAAAACATCATCAGCCTACGGTTTTCGGTTGCGGTTTTAAGTCGGTTAAAACTGAACTGCAAACCCTACTTATAACAACACTTTATATTCGGTGGTGTACGACGAAATTTTTTCTGCCATATACTCGTAGTCAAGAGGTTCTAATGTACTTGTACTTTGATTTAAATATAATTTATTTAATGTCATGAAGTTTCTTTATTTTTTATATTTTGCCACAAAATAGGACTCAGTTTCGACGAGTCATTGGAAAAATTTGTCCCTAAAGATCTAAAACAAGAAAAAGTCGCTTAATGTCAGATCAGGAGATGGTTTTATTTTTAATTTTGCCAAGGAGGAACAAGATAATGTGGATAGATAAACAAACAAATCGAGCTGAATCAGCTGCAAGTAAAGGCGACATAAAGAACTATAGAATATATCAAGGGCGTTGTATGGCAGACCTACTTACACCAACAGTCCCATCTGAGTAAATACTAGTGGAACACTTCAAGTTCACATTAAACAATCCCATTGGATAACACTACTCATGGAAGTGCATAATGAAACCAACCATGACAGAATATTCGAATTTCAGACAATCCACCAACAATACAAGAAGCGAAGAAAGCCATTAAAAGCTTTAAATGCAACAAGGCCCAGGGCAATGACAATATCTAAGTGGAGATGCTTTTATGTGATGTTGAAGGATCGGCGAGACTGTGGCACCCATTTGTAAGTAAAATATGGAAAGAAGAAGGTTGACTCCGGAAACTGCAATAACTACAGGGGTATAACACTTCTTCCAATACCGAGCAAAATATTAAGTCGAGTAATTTTGAACGGAATATCCAATGCAATCTCCTCTACACTCTGCAGAAATCAGTTTGCGTTCATAGAGAATCGTTCTTGTGTTGACCTAATCAACATAGTAAGAATAGTACTGGAGCAGTGTAATGAATTCCGCTTCCCCTATTTACTTAGCGTTTTTCGACTTTATGAAGGTTCGACAGTGTCAGTAGGAGCTATTTATGGAGAATTTTAATCGTCAAATACCAACGAAAATTCCGAACTTAATTCGGGCAATGTATGTGGATTTTAAATGTCGAGTCCTACACAAAGGTAAATCAGCAAATCCGTTCGAAATTACTACTGGAGAAAGGCCAAGGTGTATCTTGTCACTTATACTTTTTATCCTCGTCATCGACTGCATAATGCGCATGGCACTGAATGGTACCCAATGGAAATCCATCAAACAACTCGAGGATTTGAAATATGCTTAAGAGGTATGTCTTCTATGCCAAAGCTCAAGTCACCTTTAAGAAAATACTAACGCTATCACTGTTGAAACTCGAGCAGCTGGGCTGGAAATCAATATTTCCAAGACAAAGATTATGCCTGAAGGCTATGGCACAAACCCGTCGACAACACATCAATGGGGCTAATGAGGTTATTGGATGAGGTTATTGGATGATAAGGTGCCTTTTATTATTTTAGAAGCTTGATATCTACAAAAGGTGGCGCCGACGAGAATATTGAATCGCTTATTAATAAGTCAAAATCAGCATTTGACATTCTCCGAGCTATTTAGAAATTTCGCCAAATATCTACAACAACTAATTTACGAATATACAATTCCAATGTCAAGTCTATCCTGTATTACAGCTGCGAAACATGGAAACGCACAAATGCCCTCGATAAGCGTCTACAAACCTTAGAAAACAAATGCTTATGTCAAATCCTTAATAAAGGGTTTCCCAACTAGAACGCAATTTTTAAATTTTAAATAAAAGACGGATATTTAAAAAAAAATCGTAAAACTTTATTATATCGTAAAGTAGACAGAATGAGGTTATGTATGGAACAAGATATCGTGCAGATGGCCGCCGCAGCTTTGCTGGCACACACGCGATTTTTTTTATGAAATTTTCAATGACCTTTTTGCATAAATGCTGCGGTATTTCATTAATGCAGCGTCCAATTTCCTCCTTTAAGGCTTGAGTCTTCGTTGGCTTATTCGCGTAAGCCATCGACTTCAAAAAACCCCAAAGAAAAAAATCTAAAGATGTTAAATCACACAATCTAGGCGGCCAATTCTGGTCACCAAAACGAGAAATAACACGACCGGGAAATGACTGATGTAGCAACTGAATTGTTTCTCTGGCTGTATGACATGTGGCGCCATCTTGTTTAAACGACATGTCCTCCACGTTCGTTTCTTCCATTATGGGCAAGAAAAAACTGGTTATCATTTCACGATACCGAACACCATTGACTGTTTGCGCTTGACCTACCTCATTTTCATAAAAAAAGGTCCAATGATTCCTTCAGCCCAAAAACCACAACACACAGTGACGCGGTGAGGATGCATTTGCTTCTCGTGAATCACTCGAGGATTTTCCTCACCCCAAATGCGACAATTCTGCCTATTGACTAAGCCATCAAGATGGAAATGGGCCTCGTCACTGAAGATGATTTTATCTGCAAAATCAGCATTTTCATGTTGTCTTTCCAATACCCAATTAACTAACACGATATCTTGTTCCATACATAACCTTATTCTGTCTACTTTACGATATAATAAAGTTTCACGATTTTTTTTTAAATATCTGTGTTTTATTTAAAATTTAAAAATTGCGTTCTAGTTGGTACATCCTTTATATGATTGTCGAATAGCATAAGAAATGGAGATTTACTAAACGCGAAAAATTAAATCCCTGCTTCTATAGAGGTATGTCAACGGAAATAGCGGTGGATAGGCAAAAGTCGACAAGCACTTCGTCGGAATCCACAGGAAATCGTAGCACTACAGTTCGATATAAAAGGGTGGTTGAGGCCCTATGCTAAACTGTGATTCAAGGTTAACAGAAGAAGAAATTTTGCCATTGTCTACATTGATTTGTCACACTGTGCTCTGTCTTCATTGAAGCTGTTTTTGCTGTTAATAACGCGCAGTTAACTCACCTGGAATTCGCTGTGAAATTATGGAGAAATGAGTTTTCCTGGTTACTTATCGGTGAAATTCGAAATTCAGGTTTATAAAGAAAAAATTCCGATCTATAAAGAGTTGTTATTAAAAAGATGCCTCCTGTGAGGATTGAACTCACGACCCCTGGTTTACAAGACCAGTGCTCTACCACTGAGCTAAAGAGGCTCATGATAAAACTGTGGTTCATAACTATGTATACGAGTGTATAAATATTTCTTTAATAAATAAAAACAAGTAAGAAAGTGCTATAGTCGGTCCAGCCCGACCATACGATACCCTTCACCACAAAGGTCAAAGGTGTTTTTTTTCCTGTATAAAGACAAATATTTGCTAAATTTTGCCATCATACAAACATATTCTCAAAACTTATACATTTAAGCTGTTTCCGTCATTTGGACTTATATGAAAGCTAGGGTCAAATGTGGACCGATTATCTCGAAATTTGGCAAATTGATTACAGTTGTATGCAAAAAATAAACGTAAAATTCTCATTATCTTAGGATTTACGAGCGTTTTTGTGAATTTTGTCCCATTTAGTGCGTTTTGAGAAAAGAGTTGTATGGAAGCTATGGTCAAATGTGGACCGATTTCAACGAAAGTTGGTACAGTGATTTAAGTTTACATAAGCACTATTTATTTCAAATTTTATGAAAAAATATTGATTTTTGTGGCCAATATATGAATTCCGGGAAGTGGGACCTATGGGAGGTACCACAAATAATGGACCGATTTTGACGAATTTCAATAGCCATGGTTCATGATCTGTGCCAAATTTCATCAAATTATCTTTAGAATTGCGACCTGTTGTTTGATTACAAGGTTTACATGGGGGTCCAGCCAGCCAGTCAGACGGACGGACGGACATCGCTAAATCGACTCAGAAAGTGATTCTAAGCCTATTGGTATACTAAAAGATGGGTCTAAGACAAATATTTCTATGCGTTACATACATCAGCACAAACTTATAATACCCTTTCCACCTATGGTGGTGAAGGGTATAAAGAGCAGGGTTTTCTGGAATAATTTTCTTAATTGGTCAGATTTTAATCAGTTTAAGTAAGACTAGACTGAAGTACGAACTAAGAAGTATACGGAATTTTATTTGAATATTTTATAAATGAGTTTGGCAAAATATTATTCACTATAAATTTACGAATTTATGGATTTTTTGTGTATGCCATTCAATAAGAGATTTTGTAACTACAATTTTGGAGGATTTGGTCTACTAAATTTTAAAATCAGACATGTTGGGATACTTACCCTGTGTTATAAAATTTATTTTTTTCCAAAAAAAACAAAACCTTTCTAGAGGTCGAAAGTTCTAAATAGTTCTTGTGACACAAAAATGGCATTAATGCGGTGAAAGCTTTTTTTGTAGACCAAATGCTTGGCTGATTTGTCATAATTGCTTATTCATGGCTATACAAAAAGCAGCTAAAGCATCTTTATGTGCTTTAGCTTTGATGATCAAGGATAGAAATCCTAGTATATTTGGGGCACAGTCCATATTCAAAATTCTACACATTACTTACGTTTCGGTGGATCTTCTTAAATTGATTCACTTAAAATTTGGTAACCGATTTAAAATTATTTATGTTACTTTATTTAACTATTTAGAAACTAAACAACATTATACCATTCAATGTAATTTAAACGAATTTTCTGTTGTACATACAATTTAATTAATCAACTCTTTTCTCATAGTTTCATCCAGGGGAGGAATGGCCTCACGTGGTATCAAGAAGGTGGACAAATTGAATAAATCCAAAAACACTTTATAGCGATCACTGAAAATTTTTCATATTTCAAAATAAAGATCAATATAGTTTTATTATAAATCAAATTAACAAACCTCAGAGTGGAACGCAAATATTGATAACCCGAAGAGCCGCCAGTGCCCAGTTGTTGAGAGCCAATCATACGTTGAACCATGATGACATGATTATCTGTTAAAAAATTATGTTTATATATAGTTGAAGTCAATTAAAGTATTCTTTTAAATACTTACAACGCCATTTTGTGATCAAAGAATCGATATCCATCAATAGAGTCAATAACTGATGGGGCTGACTGAAACGTGGCTCGTCACGATAGAACGTAATCATAATGGCTCCTTGAAAAGCTTTGTGACTAAAACGACGATCACCACGAGATACTAAAGCCTCATGAACAGCTGGATCGAAAATACTTTGATAAACCTCACGACGTTTTTCAATATCCATTAAACGATAATTTTTGGCGGTTTCCACCTTTTCCATCTATGAGAAGTTATAGAACCTTCACAGTTATAAAGTTTTTTTTTTAATATTTTTAGCTAAAACTCACCATAGCACTTTTAACCTGATCCGCCAAAAACTTATCAACACTAACTTGAAATTTATGCCAAAAGTTAAAACCATTCTCCTCCAAACCTGGTGTTCTTTCCAACCACTTCTCTATCAATACCAACAGCGAAGGTTGCATTTCTGATTCTATTATGGCATTAATGGCCGAATTGTCACAACCGAAAGCTTCAGAATACTTTTGATTGTATTTAACACGATGTTCGGTCTTAACGCCCAACTTATTTTCGATCAAACGAAATTGTAGACTTTGAAAACCCGAAGCTGGTGCCAAATAGTTACGGAAATCCATGAAATCCAAAGGAGTCATGGTTTCCAAAATGGGCACTTGATCGACGAGTAACTGTAAAAATAGGAAGTGTTTTTGAAATGTTTTGGTATGTATTTGTATAAAAAGTCTCTTTAAAAATTACCTTCAATATAAGTACAATTCGATTAAGGCGCTTTAGAATTTCCAAGGTTTTGGTCTCTTCGATAACTTCATCGTTTAACATTTCCCTTATGGAATCCAATTCGAAAATAATTTGTTTGAACCATAATTCATAGGCTAGAAAAGAAAAAAAAAACGATTTAATTTAAAGTCAAAAAAGTATTTTTGATCTTTTACTAAAGGCATAATATGAACTCTTATATTAAAAAGATCTTAGAGGCAAACAACAACTGACAGGTTCATCCTATAGCTGTCTTATGATTTCATAATATAATGGAAAATCAGTACCTCAGGTTGCTTGTTTGTACATATCGCACTTGATCAACAAGAGGGTATTAACTCAAAATTTTTAAATTTTCAGTAGAGTCAAAAAACTATTTTATTTTACTACTAATTTCATATAAGGAAGAGGGGTAAAACTGTAGTTTTTTGGTGAAATTATAGTGAAAATGATGTCAGATTTTACAGTGGGTAGATAAGACTACTACACATCAATTTCTTTTAAAAAGTGAAAATTTAAAAATTTTGAGTTAATACCCTCTTGTTGAACAAGTGCGATATGTATAATTTCTAGTTAATCAAAAATTATACTGTGCGCCAATGAATTTTTTCCCAAATGAGACCAATTGTAAGTAAAAGTAGGCTATTAGTAGAGCCAAACCCCTAAATAATTTTGAAGTTAGCTCGTATTTTTAAGTTATAGGTCTTTGAAGTTGGGTTATTTTAAAAAATATTTTCAATATATTTTCTATGTGGAGTAAATCTGTAAACATACCCAGTAAAACTTTTCATTACCAAATAATGAGTTAAACAGTTTAACTATTGAACACGAACTACTTACTCATTCGCTGTTTAAGTCATTACATTAACATGGGGATGTCATTGGAGGCAAGTACTTACCAATTGCAGTAAAGTAATGACTTGGGTAAGCAATTTGAAAGCAACAACAACAACAGCAACAACTTTTTTGTTGTTGTTTTATTAAAAACATATATTTTTAAACGAAATACAAATTTTTTTTTATGATCCCATGGGGGCTCGAACCCAGAGCCTCCGACTGCTAGGCAGAGACTCTTCCACTGAGCTACTTCATATGTTGAAAACTTAGCAGCTTATAATTAATATATTTATTTTTAGATCCAAAATCATGTGAAAATAACTTTGTTTTTCTCTGCTTTTTTTTTGCTTTGTTGTAATTTTTGGAAAAATACTTTTATACGATTTTTTGTAATTATTTTAAAACTTTTTTAAAATTATTTTAAAACTTTTTTAAAATTATTTTAAAACTTAAACAATTTAAATCTTCTTTTTTGTTTTTACATAAGATTGACTCTTGCTTACTTAAATGTTACAACCTGTTAAGGTCAAAGTCCGAGCATATTTTAGAATTCCATGGATTTCGATCTTGTGCAAATTTTCTCCAATTTTATAGGCCAAGCTTTGAAAAATGTTCCTCTACTTGGTCTTTCTATCGAAGTTTCGGACATCCTCCTCTAATATTAGGTAGTGGGACATTTCAATTCTAATTTTATCCTCTTCATTGTGTTTTTTTTCAAGAGAGAGTTACTAGCCCGTAATCCTAACCCATTTTTATCGATCTTATGGGACAACTCTCGGAACATGTTAACTCACAATATTAAAGGGTGTTAAACTAGCTCTCCGGGTGATACCATGAGGAGGTGTGTGTCCACAGATGAGATGAAGGATGACCCAGATAAGTTGGGCTTACCAAGTTAAGACCAATTAGAATCTTGTTTGGTATTTAACATCCCCTACATGATCAAAATTGACTCATAATGGTATTTTTTCATTAACGTGAGTTAGTTTTACAAATTTTTTTTACAGAAGGTAATATTTAAGTTCTTAAAATTCAAAAATCATTTAAAAAGACTTTTTTAATAAAAAAAAAAACTAAAAAAAATTGTTGCCCTTGGTGGGATTTGAACCGGGGCCATTCAGTTTAAATTACCATCTTAATTACAAATAAGTACTTCTGTAATAACTTATTATTTATTCCGATGGTATGTTGTAGTCGTTACAAGGTAACTAGTTATCAGAGTACTTGCCATTATCAAAGTTTTGCTGGGTACTTAAATGTTATAATTGAGTATTATCATATTTATTAACTTTTATAATTTTCATGGATTTAATTTTAATGTTTATCTCTTACGAATTGCTCTTTGGTGTGGCTTGTAAGCAAAATGAAATTGAAACTTTTATGAAATTCAAACATATAGACATATTTTTAATATCAGAAACGCATTTTAATAACAGATCATTTTTCAATATAAGGGGTTATACTTTAGTCACTACAAATCATCCTGACGAAAGGTCACATGCTGGTTGTGCTATATTGATTAAATCAACAATTGATTTCCAGGTTTTAGATGGAGTAAGAAGGCCTTGTATTAAAGCTGCCGGTATTAAGATTAAATGTAATAACAATTATTTATGTATTTACTCAATTTACTGCCCTCCAAGACATAATATTACTTGTCAAGATTATGAAATGTTTTTCATAATTTCTTGGTCCGCTGGTGATTATAATGCCTTTTGGATTTATAAGCCTTGATCCCCACCAGGGGTGTAGTGGGGATCAAGGCTTATAAATCCAAAAGGAAGTGCATTATTCGAATGTATCACCAACAATAACTACATCACCTTGTCTGGCGGCAGTCCTACATACTGGAAAAGAGATCCTAACAAAGTACCAGATCTCTTAGATTTTGCAGTATATAGTGGTACATAGTGGTATATGCAACAAACTGTATATATTAAATGTTGATGACTTAAGCTCAGATCATTCTCCAATCATAATTAATTACAATACTGCTGTATGCTTTGTATATGTATATGCTTTTAAAAACCCATGTATATGCTTTTAAAAACCCAAAAATATTTGCAAACCAAAGTGATATAAACTCTTTTACTTATTGGATCAACAAAAATATTGACCTGAAATTATCAATTGAAGACAGCAATAATACATGAATCGGCTTCCTTGTCTACTCCTCAATCTAGGACACCCTCCGGAAATTATGTACAACTATCTGCGAATATTAGAGACCTTATCAGAAGTAAAAGAAGATTTCGTAGAATTTGGCATCAAAGCAGAAATCCTCTGGATAAAATAAATCTAAATCGAGCTACCCAAATACTAAAAGAAGAGATTCGCTTACAAAAAAATACTAAACAATGCTAAAAATGAACACAGTCTGTGGAAAGCAACTATAACGGTCTTATGCAAAAAAAATTTAACAACGATTGGTAAACTAAAGTTAAGCAAAATTCCTTAAACGATTGTTAGCTTAACAAACCGATGTTAATCTTTTGTTAACATCAAATAATTTAAAGTAGCTGTCAACATAATTTAAAGCTATGTTAAATATTTTACTGTTTTGACAAATAATATTTTGTGAAAACTTTTAAAGAAAATATTTAAGTTTTCAGACTTATCTAATAAAAATAATGTTTTTGCTAAATTTCGTTATCATATTTTTTGTAATTTGCAATTTTTTTTTATCATATAAAAGGTTTCAGGTGGTGGTTAATTTATAAAATCTAATTTCCATTATATTTCATACTCTATTTTACATATGTATTTCATACTAAAATCAAAATTTTCAAAGAAACTTATAATACAAATTCTAATTTTTAACAAAAAATTTGTATTTTCAACAAAAAACAGACATCGGTCAATGAAATTTACAAAAAACATTATAGTGATGTATATATACTCAACATGAATTAAAAGTACTCGATTTTTAAATAATCGGTTTAAACCCTTAATAAAAATTGTCTATTTATTATTTTACTGTATTATAAATGAGTTTAGTTTATGCTTTTATGTAACATAAACATAATTTTACATTAAGAAAAGAAGAAAAATGTTATTTTATATTAAAAACATACAAAACATTATTTAGAAATTCGACTACCCGGAGAAAACAATAAATAATTAATTCGTTGTTTTGTATATTTAACTATAAAGAGACAAGAGAGAATGACGATGTTGCCAGCATTAACATGTAAAATTGACTTGACGTAGTCATTAGTTAAAGAAGTGTTTTTGGATACTATTTTTTAACAATCGTTTGTTAGCCTTAAAGTATTTGGTAACTAACGTGTTCTTTAAGCAATATTTAAGATTTTTTTTAGCATAAGACCGTAAGTATCTATCTAAAAAGACCAGTAAAAAGAGACGTTTCCATAAAAAATAATGATGGTTCATGGAGCGATTTAGAAAAGGCTTCCTCTTTTGTATCTCATTTGGAACAAGTATTTAACCCCTTTTGAACTGAATATGCATGCCAAATGGATTTGCCAATTAAAGCCTGTTTCCCCAAATGAGGTACATTTAGAAATCAAAAAACTCAATAATACAAAATTCCCTAGATATGACCAAATAAACGCCAAAATCATAAAATATACACCTGATAAGGGTGTAATTTTCTTAACGCTAATTTATAACTCAATGCTCAGATTGCAACACTTCCCAATACAATGGAAATGCGCAGAAATTATAATGGTGCCCAAACTGAATAAGCCAGAAAACAATATAACGTCGTATAGACCAATAAGCCTATTGGTTACTTTTTCAAAGATGTTCGAACGTATATTTCTCAGTAGAATGCTTCAAATCTTAGAAAGCAATAAAGAGTGCTCTAAATAAAATTTGTAGTTGGATTTTCTTAAATAAAAATCAAACCTTTTAATATAAAAACTCTACAAAATACGCAAATATAATGAAATATTATACAAAATCATTTAGCATTAAAAAGTTTACTTAGTACTCGGGTTTTGCAAAATTATCGACTTTTTTCAGAAACCCTCCCATTAAAGATTTTACAGTTGCTTCTGATACCTTTTTGGAGCGTGTGTTCCACCTGCGCTTAAAATCGGACATGTTCTTGGAAATCTTTCCTGTGTTCTTCAATTCCTTTTTTACCAGAGCCCAATACCTTTCCACAGGCCGAAGTTCTGGACAGTTAGGTGGATTTGCCTCTAGTGGTACAAAAATTACATTATTCTTTGAGTACCACTCAAGTGCCTTTTTTCCATAATGGCATGATGCCAAATCGGCCCAAAAAAATGTAGTCACTCTGTGCTCTCTTAAAAAGGGTAACAACCGTTTTTGTAGGCACTCCTTTATATAAATTTCTTTGTTTATTGTGACAGATGCCACAAATACTTTACTTCTTTTGCCACAACTGCAAATAGCTTGCCACACGAGAAACTTCTTAGGGATTTTTTTTTTTGTTTTTTTGTGCGAAACTCTTGCCGAACATTGCCCCGTTTATCAGCAACATAAAAATCTTGACCAGGAAGTTGAGAAAAGTCTGCCAGTACGTATGTTTCATCATCCATCACACAACAGGTGTATTTTTTATAAAATCAGACTTCAATTTTTTCGCTCGTTTTTTTGCTTCTAAGTTCTTTATAGCATTGCGATCTGGAACCTTTTGGACTTTGTATGTCTTCAGTCCAGCATAAGCTTTGACTCTATGTGCAAAATTCGTAGAACATTTCACCGTACGAGCTGCTTTTCTTAAAGAAGTGTTAGGCGCTCTTCGAAAGAGTCGCTCGACTTCTTTTGCCTTACCAATATCTGTAGGACCTTTTTTCCTCCCTGATCCAGGTTTTCTTTCAATGCTCAGGTTTTCCTTATACCGTCTGATGGCATTAGAAACCGTTCGAGGGTCAACTTTCAAATTTTTAGCAATTTTTTTAAAAGTCCATGACGGATTTTTTTGAAAAGTTTTAATTATATTTTCACTAACTTTTTTTTCGCAGTCCATTTTGATTGAAATAACTATTGAAAATTAATAATTTCTAAAATAATAGTTGACATATCTATAGAAACTAACTTGATCAAAAAATAAATTATTTTTTGCACTATGGATAAATTTTGTCTAAAATAGCAAATGCATATTTTTTTTAGAACACTCTTTAATATAATTTCAGACCACCAATTTGGATTCCGTCATAAACATGGAACTCCAGAGCAAATACATCGTATCGTAAACATCATTTCTGACACAATTGAATATAAAAGATATTACTGTGCAGTATTTCTAGATATTCAACAAGCGTTTGATAAAGTTTGGCATGATGGGCTATTATATAAACTTAAAACCGTCCTACCAGCACCTTTTTATCTGCTTCTGAAGTCATACCTTAAAAAAACTTACTTTTTTTGTTAAAAACAATACAGAAATTTCAAACA
The DNA here is from genome assembly GCA_933228675.1 of Stomorhina lunata. Taxonomy (NCBI): domain Eukaryota; kingdom Metazoa; phylum Arthropoda; class Insecta; order Diptera; family Rhiniidae; genus Stomorhina; species Stomorhina lunata. Next base: position 36,477,369 of record OW121743.1, on the reverse strand, counting down.
TCCACGAAATTGAAGCTGGAATACCACAAGGCAGTGTTCTTGGCCCTGTATTATATAAGGTAATTACATCTGATATGCCAACATCAACAGGCGTTACTGTTGCAACCTACGCGGATGATACGGCATTTTTAGCATCAAGCGATTCACCGGTGAAAGCATCCAGGCTGGTACAGCAACAACTTAATGCAATGCAAAGCTGGTTAAATTCTTGGAATATAAAAGTAAATCCTCACAAACCTTCTCAAATAGCATTTATGCTAGAAACACAATCACGGCTACAGGCTACGGGCTACAACCTGTCAAAATAAGGTTACACGCATTTAAATGCGAATAAATTTTTTAACGTCGGCACAGCTACACGACTACCGACCACCGTTGTAGCTGTAGCCAAGATTAAACTAATTTCTATTTTTATTGGCGACAATAACAGATTTAGTGCTGTCAACACCATATAATAATGAAATAAATGAGCGATTTAAACCACTTAACTTTATATACAATAATTAAGATCAAGGGAATTGAAATAAACAATTAATATATTTATCAAATATTTATATATATAATGTATATAATAATATCTGATTAATATATGATATAAAAATTTATATTTATATAACTCTACCTCAATAAAAGTATATTTTTAAGAAGTTAATTTTTTAACTGTCATAACTCACACGCTTCATGTGCTAGAGCTACGTAGTTTAGGTTATATAAAACCTAATATGTCCTGTATAAAATCTATTATTTAAAAGAGCATACTTATATCTATGTTGTTTCATGATATGCGTATTTTTATAAAAAAATGTCGGTTGTGAAAATAAGTTTTTAGAATATGGGCTTTTTAACCATTATAAATCGGAAGAATATATATATCATTTGAAAAGTATTTTTAGTAGCTTTTGTTTGATACCAAAAAATTTAATATCGGATGTAAGCTTCTAAAGTTATGCCCTACAATTTTTAAAATTTAAAAAGCTCATAACTCTCAAACTATAAGTGATTCCACTAAAATCATTCCATTAGAATTTTTTGATTTATATATACTATCAGGTACATGAAAACCGTTGATATCGGAGGTTGATTACTAAAAATGATTTATGTAATTTCTGTCAAAATATAAATCGTCATTTTGCCCATCTTATAAATGCGATATTGGCATCACTCGTAAGCAGCTGTTTTTATTGTGGACATTTTGATTTATTTTGTTTAATTTTTCTATCTGTTTGTTTGGCTTTTGTTTTATTTGGTAAGTTTATTATAACTTTTTCTTTATTTATTATTAATTTTTCTGCCATTATTTAAAAAAACAAATTAAAAAATTTTATGGTCCAAACGTCAAAAAAGTATATCAGCTGTTTTCAATGCAGCTGCCGTCTTAAAAATAATTAAGTAGCTGACTACAAGGCGACTGTTGCAGCCAACCACTTTTGTAGTCGGTGTTCGTGTAGCCTGCTGTCGTGATTGTGTTTCTAGCATTACTTTGAGAAAAGGTCACTGTCCACATATGTACCTAATAAGCAACTTATTCCTAACAAAGACTCTATAAATTATCTTGGACTACATTTGGACAGAAGACTAACATGGGGGACACATATATAAAGCAAGAGAAAACAACTCGATATTAAATTTAAGAAAATGTTCTGGTCAATTGGACCAAGATCACAATTAAGCTTTGAAAACAATTGATTCTATATAAAGCCATCTTCAAACCGATTTGGACCTATAGTGTACAACTTTGGGGAACCGCAAATAACTCAAATATTGAAATCCTTCAAAGATTTCAATCAAAAACACTAAGGGCTGTTGTGAATGCACCTTGGTTTGTAAGCAACTTCAGTGGAAGATACATATGTTCAAAGCAACCACTCAAATCTATTAGCAATCAGTTTGCTCGATGAAACTGATGAAATTCGAAGATTGAAAAGGCAGCATGTACTAGATCTTCCTTTTAGAAGATTACTTGTTAATTACTCAAATCCTAATACATATTGTAAACTATTGTGTACATTTTGAAAAATTATATTTATACCCTTCACCACCATAGGTGGAAAGGGTATTATAAGTTTGTGCTGATGTTTGTAACGCATAGAAATATTTGTCTTAGACCCACCTTTTAGTATACCAATAGGCTTAGAATCACTTTCTGAGTCGATTTAGCGATGTCCGTCCGTCCGTCCGTCTGGCTGGCTGGACGGCTGGCTGGCTGGCTGGACCCCCATGTAAACCTTGTAATCAAACTACAGGTCGCAATTCTAAAGATAATTTGATTAAATTTGGCACAGATCATTTTTTTGATAATGGGACCATGGCTATTGAAATTGGTCAAAATCGGTCCATTATTTATGGTACCTCTCATAGGTCCCACTTCCCGGAATTGCTATATTGGCCACGAATATCAATATTTTTTCATGAAATTTAAAACAAATACTGCTTATGTCAACTAAAACCACTGTACCAAATTTTGTTGAAATCGGTCCACATTTGACCATAGCTCCCATACAAACTCTTCTTTAAAAACGCACTAAATGGGACAAAAAATCACTAAAACGCTCGTAAATCTAAAGATTATGGAAATTTTGAGTCTATTTTCTGCATACATAATTTTTGTAATAACTGTAATCAATCTGCCAAATTTCGAGATAATCGGTCCACATTTGACCCTAGCTCTCATATAAGTCCAAATGACGGAAACAGCTTAAATATATAAGTTTTGAGAAAATGTTTGTATGATGGCAAAATTTAGCAAATATTTGTCTTTACACAGAAAAAATAACACCTTTGACCTCAGTTGTGAAGGGTATCGTATGGTCGGCTTGACCGACTATAGCGCTTTCTTAATTGTTTTTTTTAGCAATTTTCGATAAGAAATTTTTATTTGCTTAATCAAATCTCAAAACATAAAAGACAACCCTAGCATAATAATTCTATGAACAAATGCAATCTCTAATTAAAAGCAATTTATCATAAGTCATACAAGTATTGGAATGTTAACTGCAATACATAACTATTTATAACTTATTAATTATTTCAATTGGATAAGATGCAGTTGCAGTTTTTGAAAATTTGCCAATGTTCAACATTTGAAATAGCGTTAAATATATTTTTATATTTATACCCTTCACCACCATATGTGATAAGGGTATTATAAGTTTGTGCTGATGTTTGTAACGCATAGAAATATTTGTCTTAGACCCACCTTTTAGTATACCAATAGGCTTAGAATCACTTTCTGAGTCGATTTAGCGATGTCCGTCCGTCCGTCTGGCTGGACCCCCATGTAAACCTTGTAATCAAATTACAGGTCGCAGTTCTAAAGATAATTTGATGAAATTTGACACAGATCATTTTTTTGATAATGGGACCATGGCTATTGAAATTCGTCAAAATCGGTCCATAATTTATGGTACCTCCCATAGGTCCAACTTCCCGGAATTGATATATTGGCTACAAATATCAATATTTTTTCATGAAATTTTAAACAAATACTGCATATGTAAACCTAAATCACTGTACCAAATTTCGATAAAATCGGTCCACATTTGACCATAGCTCCCATACAAACTCTTTTTTAAAAACGCACTAACAAAAACGCAAGACAAAAAATCACTAAAACGCTGATAAATCTAAAAATTATGACAATTTTAAGTTTATTTTTTGCAAACATAATTTTTGTAAAAACTGTAACCAATTTGCTTAATTTCAAGATGATCGGTACACATTTGACCCTAGCCCCCATATAAGTCAAAATGACGAAAACAGCTTAAATTTATAAGCCTTAAGAAAATGTTCGTATTTGGACAAAATTTAGGAAATATTTGTTTTATGCATGAAAAAGTACATCTTTGACTTTTGTGGTGAAGGGTATCGTATTGTCGGGCTTGACCGACTTTCTTACTTGTTTTTAATAAAAACAAGAGGCTTAGGAGGCATTTTAATTTTGAAAAATTTTGTTTAGTTATATGTGACTATTATTAACTTTTTGCAATTACGAATTCTTTACAAAAAATTTAATATGAAACCAATCTCAGACTCCATTAAAATCTGTATGTGTCTAAGTATTTGAGAGCATTGGGTTTGATAAGAAATTCAATATCATCGATCATTAAAAGAGGTGCCAATTTAAATATCAAATTTACTACAAAATAGATAATTATTTACAAGGTTTCTTGTGTTCTTGAAGAATACATACCACTTTTTTTATAAACAAAATAAGTTATAGTAAATAGTCTTTTAGTAGTTAATTACTAACAACAGCCTCTTTAGCTCAGTGGCAGAGCACTGGTCTTGTAAACCAGGGGTCGTGAGTTCAATCCTCACAGGAGGCAAGTTTTTTTAATAATAAATAAAGGGTGGTTAAATTGTAAGGGCCGATGTCGAATGTGAACCACACCTAAACGCCAAGTTTTTTTCAGAATTTTATTTGACATTTCTCTATTTCAGACTTACTCATTTTGAACCATAGAGAGATACACAATCCAACAACGTGTTAAAGTTATCCAGACTTATTATGAAAATGGGCGTTCAAATCAAAATGCATATCGTGATTTTTTTTGGTTAATTTGATCGTCCAAATGTGCGTACAATCGCAAAAATCGTGGAAAAATTCGAGAAAACCGGGTCTGTAGAAGATGTGAGAACACCAGTGCATGCTCGTACAGCTCGTACTGCAGAAAATATTGCTGCTGTTCGCGATAGTATGGCTGAAGAGCCATCGGGCAGAATTTTTTCCAAAATGAGGCCGGTTAGGCAGTTACTGTAAATGGTGTTTGCTATCGTGAGATGATAACGAACTTTGTATGGCCCGAATTGGAAGATATGGATGTGGACGATATGTGATTTCAGCAGGACGGTGCCACTTGCCACACAGCAAGTGGCACTTTTGCGCAACAAATTCAATGGCCGTGTTATCTCACGTAATGGCGATGTCAATTGGCCGCCAAGATCATGTGATTTTATACCGTTTGACTTTTTTCTTTGGGATTATTCGAAAGAAAAGGTGTACGTCGATAAGCCAGCAACAATTCAAGAGCTAAAGAATAAGATAATTCGGCACATTAACGGCATAGAACCTCCATTATGCCTTAGGGTCATCGAAAATTTGGACCATCGGATGGAGGTGTGCCGCCGTTGTCGCGGCGCCCATTTGGCCGATATTTTGTTCCATACATAATTGAGTAATACCAATATATCATAATAAAATAAAATTACAATAATTTCCTAAATAGTTTGTGTTTTATTAAAAATCAACATCGGCCCTTGAAATTTAACCACCCGATATTAGTGTATCAAGAAATTAAAGCTCGGATTTCTTAAATTCCGACTTTTAGCAAGAATATGTCCGTTGTCACAGAATACAATAATTCCGATATAGATATTTGAGTTGCGAATCTGTAGACTATTTGTTTGTTAGTACATTCTTTAAATATCGGTCGAGCTTTTAAAATAAATAAATTTTATATATTTTTGATGTAGTTATTGTTAGTAATGCTAAACTGACACCAATAACCTATAAGTTACAAAAATTTATAAGAGTCGTCTAAAGAGTGCTCTAAATAAAATTTGTTGTTGGATTTTCTTAAATAAAAATCAAACCTTTTAATATAAAAACTCAACGAAATACGCAAATATAATGACATATTATACAAAATCATTTAGCATTAAAATGTTTACTTAGTACTCGGGTTTTGCAAAATTATCGACTTTTTTCGGAAACCCTCCCATTAAAGATTTTACAGTTGCTTCTGATACCTTTTTGGAGCATGTGTTCCACCTGCGCTTAAAATCGGACATGTTCTTGGAAATATTTCCTTCCTGTGCTCTTCAATTCCTTTTTTACTAGAGCCCAATACCTTTCCACAGGCCGAAGTTCTGGACAGTTAGGTGGATTTGCCTCTCGTGGTACAAAAATGACATTATTCTTTGAGTACCACTCAAGTGCCTTTTTTCCATAATGGCATGATGCCAAATCGGGCCAAAAAAATGTAGTCACTCTGTGCTCTCTTAAAAAGGATAACAACCGTTTTTGTAGGCACTAATTTATCTAAATTTCTGTGTTTATTGTGCCAGATGCCACAAATACTTTACTTCTTTTGCCACAACTGCAAATAGCTTGTCACACGAGAAACTTCTTAGGGAATTTTGTTTGTTTTTTTTGTGCGAAACTCTTGCCGAACATTGCCCCGTTTATCAGCAACATAAAAATCTTGACCAGGAAATTGAGAAAAGTCTGCTAGTACGTATGTTTCATCATCCATCACACAACAGGTGTATTTTTTATAAAATCAGACTTCAATTTTTTCGCTCGTTTTTTGCTTCTAAGTTCTTTATAGCATTGCGATCTGGAACCTTTTGGACTTTGTATGTCTTCAGTCCAGCATAAGCTTTGACTCTATGTGCAAAATTCGTAGAACATTTCACCGTACGAGCTGCTTTTCTTAAAGAAGTGTTAGGCGCTCTTCGAAAGAGTCGCTCGACTTCTTTTGCCTTACCAATATCTGTAGGACCTTTTTTCCTCCCTGATCCAGGTTTTCTTTTAATCCTCAGGTTTTCCTTATACCGTCTGATGGCATTAGAAACCGTTCGAGGGTCAACTTTCAAATTTTTAGCTATTTTTTAAAAAGTCCATGACGGATTTTTTTGAAAAGTTTTAATTATATTTTCACGAACTTTTTTTTCGCAGTCCATTTTGATTGAAAATTAATTTCTAAAATAATAGTATCTGACATATCTATAGAAACTAACTTGATCAAAAAATAAATTATTTCTTGCACTATGGATAAATTTTGTCTAAAATAGTAAATGCATATTTTTTTTTTAAATTAAAGTTAAAAGAACGAGTTTTTAAAAATTCGGTAGCTGAAATGACTAAGCTTTCTAAAAACTAATAGAGATAACAAAAAATACAAATTAAAAGTCTATTTAAGCTACCATAAGACCAAAAGCTTTTTATATCTGAGCTGTCAAAACATATTTTTATGTATCTCTTGTGAGTTGCATAAAAATCATAGCTTGTCTTAAAGTCAGAAGCAAAGACACAAATTTGATTAGAGCGCGTTCTACTTCTGTAAGCGCGTTCTACTTCTGTAAGCGCGTTCTACCATCTGTAAAACAAATTTTTTGACAGACATGCACTTTTACTTTATTTTGAAAAAGTTAAAATTACCATCTAATAGATACAATAGATAAAAATCTATTGATAAAATACAAACGAAGCGTCGCGACGCTTAATTCTCTAATAGATATTGTATCAACGATTTTTTTATTTATTGTTATAATATCTGAATTGCAACATAGGCCTCTTTAGCTCAGTGGTAGAGCACTGGTCTTGTAAACCAGGGGTCGTGAGTTCAATCCTCACAGGAGGCAAGTTTTTAAATATTTACTATTAGTGAACCAAGAAATTAAAGCTCGAATTTCTTAAATTTCGGCTTTTAGCAAGAATATGTCCATAGTCACAGAATACAATAATTCCGATATGGCCAAGGCCGCGGAAAAGGGGAATTCAATGAAATTTTTTTTTTCTTAATATCTAGTGCTTTTGTAATTGTCATTTGTTTGTTTATAGTCCAAAGCCTCACAAAACAAAGAGAGTACATTTGTGAAGTATTAATATATCAAAATTTTTGAGCATCGGTTTCTATTTTATTTTATTTAATTTTTTCTTTACAACTTTATGAGAAAATAATTTCACTTAATATTGTTTTTGAAAGAATTTACGTACCTACTGAATAGTATAATCAAACATGAAGTGATGTTGTTTTTTTTTATCCAATAAAAAATAAACAAATAAAATTGTTAAGTAAATTTTAGAGTTTTATTTATTCACATTGATCGTTTTTGCATGGCTCCTAAGTAAGAGAACTTTATGTGTTGTTCCAGTCTTTTTTTTGGTGACATTCCAGTCTCGCATTTTTGTATCCAAAACAACTATAAATGCAATTTTTTATAAATTTTTTGTGCGTAGAGTATTCTTTGATTTTTCACCTACGATATGTTAGAGGGAAACGTGTTCAGGTTTTTGAAAACATTACGAAATTTTGGAAAATGTTGTACAGGCTCTTAGACCACTTCTCTTTTAGTGTGACGTTCCAGTTAACTTCAAATGGCTGTAACTTTTAATTTACAAAATAAAATAGAAGCACATTTTTTTACGCCAAAGTTACAGCCTGAGAATATATTTTGAGTGAACAAAAGTTATCGCTACTTTTTTACTTTGTTCATCAAATATACGTCGAAAATTGCGCAAACTGGTGACGTTCCAGCCCACGGCCTTGGCCATATAGATATTGGAGTTGTTTGTTAGTACATTCTTAAAATATCGGTCGAGCTTTTAAGATAAATAAATTTTATATTTTTGATGTAGTTATTGGTAGTAATGCTAAACTGGCAATATTAACCGATAAGTTATAAAAATTTATTAGTACTCGTATACAACTTTGAAATAAAGTTAATAGAAAGAGTTTTTAGAAATTTGATAGTTTATCAGACCGTCAGACCACAAGTTTTTATATCTGACCTGCCAAATTTTACAATTCAAAACATTTATGTGCATAAAAATCATAGCTTGTGTAAAAGTCAGTAGCTAAGTCGTATGACAAAATTTTAATTAGAGTGTGTTCTACTTCGCTCTGAAATTTACGTTTGGTAGAACAACTTTTTTTTACAAAAAAACACAATAACATATACTTTTAAACACAATTAAATATACAGTGGAATCTCCTCTAACGAACACTACTATTAGACGGACATTATTGCAGGTAAGAAAGCATTGCATGAGCGGACGCGGACATCCGCTTAAAAAAATAATATTCTCTTAGACGGACATTCACCTGAAATTTTATAATTCTTTATAATTTTCCAAAAACGCAGTTTTTTAACTTTGCCCTAAAATTAACGCAGATATTATAAATAAATATACAAATAGATAATGTTTGCTATCATACGTGTAAAATATTTTAGATGGAAGACTTTAATTTAATACTGCAATGTGTAACGTCTAATAGATACAACTGATAAAAATCTACTGATAAAATACAAACGATGCTCTATTTTCTAACAGATATTTTATCAATCATTTTTTATAAATAGTTAAGATAACTCAATTGCAACATGGGCCTCTTTAGCTCAGTGGTAGAGCACTGGTCTTGTAAACCAGGGGTCGTGAGTTCAATCCTCACAGGAGGCAAATTTTTTTAATTCCGATTCCAAATACATATAGCAAAATTCTACATACATATCGGGTGTTTTTTATTGAGGTGTAGAACTTTAAGTTGGCATCACTTTTTTAACTGGCGGCCATTTTGTCAGCTGTCAAGTGATTAATATTTAGTTTGGTTTGCCATTTCATCATGAACAGTTTGACAAAAGAACAACGCTTGCAAATCGTGCAAATTTATTTCGAAAATAATGGTTCAGTTCGCGAAGTTTACCGCAAGCTCCGTCCATTTTATGGTCGACATAATCGTCCATCAGAGCAATTAATTCGGTTAACCATGGATCGTTTTCGCACTACGTTTACTCTATGTGATAATACGCATCCGCAGCGACGTCGAACAGTGCGCACCGAAGAAACAATTGCCGCTGTAGAGCAAAGTGTTGAAGAGGACCCGAATGAATCGATTCGCCACCGTGCACAGCAATTGGAGCTTTGTCCATCAACTTTATGGAAGATTTTGCGCAAAGATCTTGGCTTGCGACCTTACAAGATCCAGCTTGTGCAAAAATTAAAGCCGCGAGACCATGCAATGCGTCATGATTTTGGTGTATGGACCGAAAATGAGATTGATCTCGATGCTGATTTTCATCGCAAAATTTTGTTCAGTGATGAGGCTCATTTTTGTTGAATGGCTACGTCAACAAGCAAAATTGCCGCATTTGGAGTGAAGAGAATCCACATGAGACCCTTGAGGCGTCATTACATCCACAAAAACTGACTGTTTGATGTGCTCTATGGGCTGGTGGAGTCATTGGGCCATACTTCTTCCGAAATAATGCTGGAGAGTTAGTTACCATAAATGGAGACCGGTATAGAGCCATGATAACCGACTATTTTGTTCCCCAATTGGATGGCATGAATGTGGATGAGTTGTGGTTCCAACAAGACGGCGCTACATGCCACACAGCGCACGTCACAATTGATTTATTGAAGGAAACATTCGATGAGCGCATAATTTCGCGGAATGGACCTGTCAATTGGCCACCAAGATCGTGCGATTTGACACCACTGGATTATTTTCTTTGGGGATATGTGAAGTCGCTCGTCTACGCCAACAAACCATAAACGTTAGGGGACTTGGAAGCCAACATTCGTGGCGTTATTGCCAACATACGGCCCCATATGCTCGAAAAAGTAGTTGAAAATTGGACCTGTAGAATTGGCTTTATTCGAGCCAGCCGCGGCGGCCACATGCCCGAAATCATATTTAAACATTAATGGCATAAAATTATCCTTCCAATAAAGCCAAATTGATGGACATCAAAACGATTTTCTTGTGTTTTATTTCAATTCGAAGTTCTATACCTCTAAAAAAACACCCATTATATACAAATATATGTTTAGTAAAAATTAAAATCCAAATTTTTTTGATTCCGAAAGCTAAGTATTATGTAAGAAAGGATTTTTTTTAACATGGACTTTTAAAATGTTTTTTTTTTTTAATTTGATTGACCCTAATTTTGATCGAAAAATTATTTTCATCAAGTAGCCCTATTTTTTAATGTATCCGTACGTGTCAAACTAACTTGTACGATACTAATCCACATAAGATCTAAAGCGTTCGGTGCATCCCGAAAAAGTCACTGTTTAGTGTGGATTTCTGACGGTGTCATTGATTAGAGTGGGTCAATTTGTTCGAATGAGAAAAATGTTGGCAAGCGTATAGTAAAATCGAAATCTGTACTAAATTCTAAGAAAATTACCCAAAGAAAGTGTGGGTCTAAAATGAAAACCGAACGAAACAAAACCATAAAATGCAAAACTTTTTATGAAGCTTTTTAAGTACTAACTGGCATATCAGATCGATTGTATAACACAGGGGTGGGAAAGTTTGAGGTCTATAAAAGTCATTTTACAATGGAATATTTTTTAAAGAGCCACAATAGTAAAGAGTTGGATAAGAACATGGTGATCTAAAAAAGGATGTTGCCGATAAAAAAAAAGAGTCTTTTGGAGGAAAGTTTATAGTAGTATAAGGAAAGGGAGAAAAAGATCGGTCTGGATCAAATGTAAATTCAAAACTGATTAAGTTATATTGTTTTACAAAGCCAAATATATTGTTTGCAAAATGCTATAATATCAGTAGGGAACATTGAAAGGCATTCCGATCGTAATTGATTGGATAGTTTTAGCTTTCTCGCGGTTAATTATGCAGTAAAATTATAATAAATATGAAATATTCGGATGTTTGTTAAAAATTTCAGTAAGACCTTGATTTACCAATATATATATGCCTTAACACGAAGAAATAATGCAATTATGCAAGTGAAAAAAAAATATTTTTTAACAATATTTTTTGATTTTTTTTAACCGCGATTTTCGCGAAATTTGACAAAATGTGAGTTTTAGTGAAATTCTGCTGCCTTGACTTTGGACAAATTTAATTTAAAAGAATTTTTTATTTAAATATAAGTTTTAATGGTTCCATATCTTTCTAAGATATAAAATTCTTATTTGTTCCATAAAATCGTTAGTCCTTATAATATTTTGGTGCGCTTCAAATCTAAGATAAAGCTCTATTAAATAATAGTTTTTAGACCATTCCTGATCAATTTTGAGCTAAATTCACGATGTGCTTCATTGCAATGTTTTTAGATAAAACCTTCGCGTTCTCAGTTAATAGGGAAAATTTTGACAAACTATTGATGCAAATCGGTTATAAATGACATCGCTTTCATGCCTTATGTGATTTTGTCTCAGTTTGCAATCTAAAACCATTTAAACCAATATGCACTTTTTTGCACGATTTTCAAAATCTTCATAAAATTTTAGCAAACAAAGATTTTTTGGTGCGCTTTTGCTTTTAGGTGCTAAATAGCAAAAAACTCGGTTTACGCGGTAGTTTGGAAATTTTCATTTATTTTTGCGAGTGTGCTCCACGAAAAACCGGTATTTTGAAAACTTTGCGCTCAAGAACTCCTTATTTACACCTGTCGTATATTATACCTATATAGGGCACATTAACGATATATATTAAACGATGCGAAATTGAAAGATCTACAAATCTTTTTTTTTTTTTTGAATTCTTTGAGGCGGCCAAAAAAATATGCGAAAAAAATTAAAAAGTGGCGAAAATGAGCTTCAAATTTTGGCAGCCGTTAAGTAGTATTAGAAGTGACAAAATGAAAATTTAGAGGGAAGTGGATTTATTCCCTAAGTGTGGTGTCTATTTCGTAAAACAACGACTTGGGTCCAAATATTAAAACAAATGCAGAAGGAGACGAAATATGAAGAAAAACTTGAATGCTTCAATCGATTTTTAACGTTTTTTTTAATTTGCATGCCAATTACGCTTAGAAGCGCAAATTTGCGCAACTAAGATATTGTGTTCAGTATACAGAAGTCTTTGCGAGTTCAAGATCTGTAATTAGATTTTCCGAACTCTTAAGGGTACAGAAATTATTCGAGTTGAAAGTCGGTTTCAAAGGAATAAAAACTGTTTGATTTTTGCCCATATCTCTAAAATTCATGTTTAAAAGAAATAAATGGAAAAAAATCAAAAAGAGCAGCAGTTGCCCATCGTTGGTATAATAGATTAGAAATGACCTCCACATTGGCTCGAAGTCATATTCCACAAATTAAGAGAGCCTAACCTTTTTTGTTTAATGAACCATTGAAATCGGTTTACTATGTTCAGATTACTTTGATTACCACGGAATTTGTTGAACTTTGATCTTTAAAATTTTACACTTTCTAAATTATATTTAAAAGACACATCTAAATCGGTTCGCTTACATCATAGTTATAACACTTTTCTCAAATTATGTGTAACATTTGAAGATCTAACATAAATGAATATAAATGTGATTTGTCAAAACATATACAATCTTCTCATGAGTTATACTAAAAGTTTATCAATACATTTCACAAATCAAAACTTATCTCGTACTCATATAGTACATAAACTTCAAAATAAAAAATATTTGTTCAACTATTAAATATTATTGTTTTCATTTGGAAAATCACCACATAAAGCTCTGATGTCCGTTGAAATATATATTTAAACTAGGAGCCTGCGTAAGAGCTATTTAAATATTATTGTTTGAGGGCTCGTCTATATCGAATAAATAGAAAATTGCACTGAGCTATAGGTACAAATGTAATTTAACTTAATACAAACCTTGATGAGTTATAATAAATAAATGTTCATCGTGAACTGGTCTTTGATCCTCTTTCGAAAGCATACACTGAGCACTTAAAATTTTATCCAACATCAAATATTCGCCATAAATTTTACCCACTTCTGTATTAAGAGGTATGGCGCTATCATCATGTTCCGATCTAAATTATGATGAAACAAAACATCATTAAACACATTTAGATTAAATAAAACGTGATTCAGAAAAATCTTAAATTGTATTTAACTATTCCACAAAAGTACGAACCCATTTAAGGTAGAGGCGTAGGGGCAACTCATTTTTTACGATTATGCAATTTCACTATAATTTTTTTTCCTTATACAACGCAATTGAGGATTACGATTAAATGATGATTAGAGGGAAGTACACGTTTATTTCAGATTAACAGATTATAAATTTTTATTAGGAAATACAAACGACCGTTTTAAACGAATTCAAAATTTAAACTGATTTGAAAACTATTGATTTGAATCAATTTAAAAAGTCTTAGTTATGAGTGAGTAGATTAAAAACGTAATTTTATGATTATCACAGAACATTAAAGTAATGAAATCTTTTCAAGTCTTATAGGGTAGACACACGACAGCCTTAATCTGCATTAACTACATTAAGTCTGGCGTTAAAACACAATATTAATGTGTATTTAAACTGTATTTAGCTTAACGATATTGCAACACAATCAAAAACCTATTAACTGTGGCCAATTTTCTTAAACTATCATTCCGTGTGCATGAAATTTTTAAATATGAGGAAGATAAACAATATTTTAAATTGATTTTTTTAAGAATTTAAAATTTCTATTTAATAAATAGTGATTTTCTAGCATCAGAATAGTTGCAAATCGTATTTTCTGGTCATGTGATTTTAATGTAGATATCAAAAAAAAAAAAAAAATACAAAAAGTTGTTTACAAATGAACAGCTGTTTGTTAATGCAGAAACTGTCGTCTGTCAGGGTAAAATTTTATTTTGCATTAGTGAGATGTTAATGCGCATTAACTATGGAATTAAAAGCTCAACTAATAAATGTCGTAAACATTATTTCAAACACCACATAACCGTTTAACAATGTTTAATATATCAAAATACTTTTATCTCGAAAGTATCCAAATAATTGAAATAGCTCCGTTATTTCGTAAATTATACCGAATCCTAGATCATAAGATTTAATAATTTCTTAAGAGAATCAATTCTTTTACATACTTCCTTCACACAAACAGATTAAGCATCATCTAATGTTATTTTTTGTCTTAAATTGATTTGCTACATCCAACTAAAGTATTTTGTTGTTTTTATTTCTTTAAATTTATTATTCATTCATTGGTGTCATCTATCAGTTCTGCAAGATTGAGTTTAAGTGAAGGTTTCTTATCAGTTCTACAAGTACGAGTATGTACAATACATGGTAATTAAAAATGTATTTGAATAACTAAATATGTATGTTTGCTTGTATATGAAAGAGCATATTTGAGCATTTTAAATGTTTATTTCTTTTGTACATATTAACACACGAAAGCACAAAGTGTACTATTCTCTTAAAGGAAATATACAATATACTCTTAAGTTTTAACAGTTGTAACATATAAATACACTGAACAGAATCAATTGTGCTATGTAAAAATATACGATTAATAGTTATGTTATATGTTTTTCATACCTTTCATAGTAAATTTGTGCTGATGTACTTATGTAACGCATAGATATATTGGTCTGAGACCCACATTTAAGTAAACACTCTTTGAGTCAATTTAAAAATGTCCTCCCGTTCTTTTAGACGGCTGAAATTTGGCACACATTTTTTTTTTTTAAAGTGAGGCCATTGCAATGTAAATTGAACAAAATAGGTCAAATGTTTCGGGTACCGTCCATTTGTCTCACGTTCTCGAATTGAAATTTTAAGCACAAATTTCAGAATATTTTTATGAAATTTAGAAAAAATATTGCTTATAAGTGTAATCAATCCATATTTGTCTATAGCTTTTAAAGTGTGTCCCAATTTTTAAATTTGGCGCGATTTGAAGTGTCATTGTTTGACATTTGAGCAATTGTTGTTGTTTGCTAGTAGAGTTTAGCAAAAATAGAACGCTCCACGAATGAACAATGCATTCTCATTGTGAAATTGTTTTACCAAAATGATGAAAGTTTTGCGGCTACAGTTCGCAAATTGCGATCAATTTGGGGTCACAACAATGCTCCATTAATCTCAACTGTAAAGATATTAATGGATAAATTTGCCGAAACTGGGTCTGTTAGTGATGTAAAGACAACAACGCGCCTTCGACCAGGTCGATCGACCGAAAATGTCGCAGCTGTACGTGATGATATCGCTCAAACTCCATCCACGTCAATTCGACACCGAGCTCAGCAAATTGGTGTCTCCAAATCTACTATGCAGCGAATGTTGATGAAAGATTTGCATCTTCATGCATTCAAAGTTCTATTCAAAGTTCAATTGACTCAGGAACTGAAGTCAGATGACCATGGAGTTCGTTAATTGGGTATTGGAGAGACAACATGAAAATGCTGATTATGCCGATAAAATCATCTTGAGTTACGAGGCCCATTTCCATCTTGATGGCTTCATCAATAGGCAGAGTTGTAGCATTTGGGGTGAGGAAAATCCTCGAGTGATTCACGAGCAGCAAATGCATCCTCACCGCGTCACTGTGTAGTGTGTTTTTTTTTGGGCTAGAGGAATCATTGGACCTTTTGTTATGAAAATGAGTCAGTTCAAACGCAAACAGTCAATGGTGTTCGGTGTCGTGAAATGATAACCAGTTTTTTCTTGCCTATAATTGAAGAAATGAATGTGGAGGGCATGTGGTTTCAACAAGACGGCGCCACATGTCATACAACCAGAGAAACAATTAAAGTACTACATCAATCATTTCCCGGTCGTGTTATTTCGCGTTTCGGGGACCAGAATTGGCCGCCTAGATCGAGCGATTTTACACCTTAAGATTTTTTTCTTTAGGGTTTTTTGAAGTCGATGGCTTACGTGAATAAGCCGACGACGACTTGAGCCTTAAAAGAGAAAATTGGACGCTGCATTAAGGAAATACCGCTGCATTTATGCAAAAAGGTCATTGAAAATTTCATTAAAAGATCGCGTGTGTGCCAGCAAAGCCGCGGCGGCCATCTGCACGATATCTTGTTCCATACATAACCTCATCCTATATACTTTACGATATAATCAAATTTCACGATTTTTTTTAAATATCTGTGTTTTATTTAAAATTTAAAAACTGCGTTCTAGTTGGGACACCCTTTAGTTAAGCCTTTTTGGTTTCAGAAAAATATTCATTCCCGACTCTCTTAAAATTTTTTTTTTTTTTCAAAAATATAGAAAACATAAAGATTCTTTTTTTTTAATAAAAACAGATTTTCAAGTTTAATTCGCTACACAAACTTTGAAGAGATTTTTTGTGTTATAAAGTTTATACAATTAAAAATTTTTTCTTATGGTATTTGAAAAAAAATTTCCGTCTTACTAAAAAAAGATTTATAAGCCAAAAATTGGCCAAGTCATGCCAAAAAACGCAAAAATCAAGTTTGGATCAAGTTTTGGTGAAATACACTGCCCGCCACATGAATAGGACCCCCCTTTGTATTTTTTACAACTGTCATTCTCTCCAATATTTGTAAACAATTATCGCTGGTTTGTTTTGTGTTTTAAAGGTGTCTATGTTTACTTGCTCTGAGATGAAATTTGTGTTCTGGAAAAGTACCGTTATATTTTTTTCATATTTTGTTTTGTGATCGATGAAAAATTTTCTCTATTTTTTGCGTCACTTAACTAGGACCCCCAGCATTAACTTTAGTTTTCTTAAGAAAGTTAATTTAATGCAAATTATGTTATTTAAAGGAAAATTTTTTTGAAATGGGTCGAGGAAAAATTTTAACGGAAGCTGAAAAAATAAAAATTAAAACATATAAAGAATCTGGACTATCGATCCATAAAATTTCTGAACGAATCAAAAGAAGTCGAAATGTGATATCCAAATTTTTACGGGATGAGTCAAACTATGGAAAAAATATGAAAGGCCGAACTAAAAGTGTACTTTCGGCAGCTGATAAACTTGCTATCCTTAGAGCAGCCTCGAATTCCCACGACTCGTCTGCACAAATGAAAGCTAAAACTGGTGTTGTAGCGAGCGTAAGAACGGTGCAGCGTGTAATTTCGAAGGCTAAACATCTAAAGCGATTAAAACTTAAGAAAAAACCACCACTTAACGATGCTCGAAAAATATACGCTTGGGTTTTTGCCGAACTCACATGATATGGAATAGCGAGTGGCACCGCGTTGTCTTTTCAGATGAAAAAAATTTAACTTAGAAGGCCCTGATGGGTTCAATTATTATTTTCATGATCTCCGAAAAGAAGAGCATCAACTGGATCGTTTGCATAGCAGAGTGGGAGGAGTTATGGTCTGGGGAGCCATTTCTTATCATGGTACCTGCGAGTTGAAATGTTTGTCCACCACCATGAATGCTAATTGCTATGTTGGAGAGCTACAAGTAGAGTTACCTTACTTTCACAACATTTTTGGAGGCTTACAGTGGACATTCCAGCATGATAATGCACCAATTCATAACGCCCGGGTGGTAAAGTCATGGATACGGGATCAAAATGTTAATGTGCTCGATTGGCGCCCTTACTCGACGGATCTTAACATCATTGAAAATGCTTGGGGATGGTTAGCCCGTAAAGTGTATGCTTCTGGAAAGCAGTATACTACCAAAGAGGATCTTATTGAAGGCTTAAAAGAGGCTTGGTCGACCATTTCGCTCGATTTCATAAAATCACAGTATGATTCTATTCCCAGTCGAATTTACGAAACAATTTGTAAAAATGGAGGCTCTACGCATTACTGAAAATGATTTAAAATGTTCAAATTTTCATAAAATGTAAATAAAATTAAAAAAATATTATTATAAACAATAGAAAAATTATTTTTTATATAAGGGTCCTATTCATGTGACGTAAGTTTTAAAGGTATTTTTTCTACTTGGTTCACAATTTTTTTTTATAAAAATAAAACCAGTGTATATATGGAACCAATTTTTGTAGTGCATAATGACAACTAAATTACCTTTAAACAAAAATAAAAATTAGGTTCGTAAAATTTTTTTTGTAGAATCTATAACCTTTTAAAAAAATTGTGTTGGGGGGTCCTATTTATGTGGCGGGGAGTGTATCTCTAAAACTATAAATTTTATTTCGCAGCAGTTCCCATACAACTCCTTTTTATAACTACCATCAAAGAGAAGGTGGGATATATATAATTCCCCGACAACATTCCAATTGGAACAAGGGGTTCTTCCCACATTGAAAGGTGGGAAATATCTCATTTAAAATAAAATTAATTAAAACCAGTAAGAAAGAGCAATAGTCGGTCAAGCCCGACCATTCGATACCATTCACCACTAAGGTCAAAGGTGTTCTTTTTCCGGTATAAAGACAAATATTTGCTAAATTTTGCCATGATACAAACATATTCTCAAAACTTATACATTTAAGCTGTTTCCGTAATTTGGACTTATATGAGAGCTAGGGTCAAATGTGGACCGATTATCTCGAAATTTGGCAAATTGATTACAGTTATTACAAAAATGATGTGTGCAAACAATAAACTTAAAATTCGCATTATCTTCGTATTTACGAGGGTTTTAGTTAATTTTAATCATTTAGAGCGTTTTGAGAAAAGAGTTTGTATAAAGAGTGCTCTAAATAAAATTTGTAGTTGGATTTTCTTAAATAAAAATCAAAGCTTTTTTATTATAAAAACTCTACAAAATACGCAAATATAATGACATATTATACAAAATCATTTAGCATTAAAATGTTTACTTAGTACTCGGGTTTTGCAAAATTATCGAATTTTTTCGAAAACCCTCCCATTAAAGATTTTACAGTTGCTTCTGATACCTTTTTGGAGCATGTGTTCCACCTGCGCTTAAAATCGGACATGTTCTTGGAAATCTTTCCTGTGTTCTTCAATTCCTTTTTTACCAGAGCCCAATACCTTCCCACAGGCCGAAGTTCTGGACAGTTAGGTGGATTTGCCTCTCGTGGTACAAAAATGACATTATTCTTTGAGTACCACTCAAGTGCCTTTTTTCCATAATGGCATGATGCCAAATCGGGCCAAAAAAATGTAGTCACTATGTGCTCTCTTAAAAAGGGTAACAACCGTTTTTGTAGGCACTCCTTTATATAAATTTCTGTGTTTATTGTGCCAGATGCCACAAATACTTTACTTCTTTTGCCACAACTGCAAATAGCTTGCCACACGAGAAACTTCTTAGGGAATTTTGTTTGTTTTTTTTGTGCAAAACTCTTGCCGAACATTGCCCCGTTTATCAGCAATATAAAAATCTTGACCAGGAAGTTGAGAAAAGTCTGCCAGTACGTATGTTTCATCATCCATCACACAACAGGTGTATTTTTTTATAAAATCAGACTTCAATTTTTTCGCTCGTTTTTTTGCTTCTAAGTTCTTTATAGCATTGCAATCTGGAACCTTTTGGACTTTGTATGTCTTCAGTCCAGCATAAGCTTTGACTCTATGTGCAAAATTCGTAGAACATTTCAACGTACGAGCTGCTTTTCTTAAAGAAGTGTTAGGCGCTCTTCGAAAGAGTCGCTCGACTTCTTTTGCCTTACCAATATCTGTAGGACCTTTTTTCCTCCCTGATCCAGGTTTTCTTTCAATGCTCAGGTTTTCCTTATACCGTCTGATGGCATTAGAAACCGTTCGAGGGTCAACTTTCAAATTTTTAGCTATTTTTTTAAAAGTCCATGACGGATTTTTTTGAAAAGTTTTAATTATATTTTCACGAACTTTTTTTTCGCAGTCTATTTTGATTGAAATAACTACTGAAAATTAATAATTTCTAAAATAATAGTATCTGACATATCTATAGAAACTAACTTGATCAAAAAATAAATTATTTCTTGCACTATGGATAAATTTTGTCTAAAATAGTAAATGCATATTTTTTTTAGAACACTCTTTAGGAGCTATGGTCAAATGTGGACCGATTTCAACGAAATTTGGTACATTGATTTAGGTATACTTAAGCAGTATTTGTGAGTATTTGTCAGTATTCCATGAAAAAATATTGATTTTTGTGGCCAATATATCAATTCCGGGAATACCATAAATAATGGACCGATTTTTTTCAATAGCCATGGTCCTATTATAACAAAAAATTATCTGTGACAAATTTTATCAAATTATCTTTAGAATTGCGACCTGTAGTTTGATTACAAGGTTTACATGGAGGTCCAGCCAGCCAGACGGATGGACATCGCTAAATCGACTCAAAAAGTGATTCTAAACCTATTGGTATACTTCTATGCGTTACATACATCAGCACAAACTTATAATACCCTTTCCACCTATGGTGGTGAAGGGTATAAAAATTAAATTTAATTGAAATCTAAATACCCTTTTCTATTAAAAATAAAAATGCATTTATTTTTTTTTTAATATATATAAGTATGTATATATTTTCTTTTTTAAATATTTACGAGTTATTTACTCAGTCATATATTTATTAATAATGTATATTTCTTTATAATTATTACAATAAATAATATTTTGTTGTTTTTTTTTTATTTTATTTAATATTTATATATGTATATATTATTATATTATATTATATTTTAATTTTAGTATTTAAGTAATTTGCTGTATTTCTTCTTTGAATTAAGTTTTTGGTAATACATTTTTACTTTTTCTGTTTTATTTAAATTCAATATATAATAATAATTTTAAGTTTATTTTATTTCTTCTGTCTGTATTTATTTATATTTATGATGTCGAGTTTCCTTTTTTATATCTAAAATGAACCTTTTTATTATTATTATTTTTTTTTAATTTATATTTATATTTTAAAAAATACATAAATCTTTTCTGCTTGGCTACTAAATATTTATGTATTTATTTATTTATTTGTAAAATATGATTTTCATCAAAATGTATTAGATTTAATACAATGACCAACAGACAGACGGACATTTAATATAATAAAAGAGAGCGAGAGAGTGGAATAAAAAGAGAGAATTAGACATTTACACAATAATATTTTCAAGATAAAGTAACACTAAAATTGAAATAAAAATTTTGAATTTAGATAAGAAAGTTTTAAACAAACTGAAGTGGAATTTAGGAAAAGTGAAGGAATTTAAGAAACCAACTTATGGGTTTGGCATGCGTGAACTTGCACTTGAAATGGAAATAGTTTTTTATTTTTGTTTTTTTATTTAAATATTTTTTATTGTTTTTTTAATCTAAATACTAATAAGCAATAAATTATTGACTGTTGTGTTTCTTTTTTAATTTTTTATAAATTATTTCATTGATATTTTCTAATATTTTGCAAAACTATGGATAATTTGTGTAATTTAATATAAATTAAAATTTTAATACAAATAAATTATATATTTATTGTGATAAGTTATAAGTCAATACCAAATTTTTGGTACGAAAAATAAAAATTTTATACTTTTTTGATTTCCTATTTTGATAAAACCCGGTTTATACCTTTAACAAACTTCTTCCAAATGTTAAAGTATGCTTTGGTTCAGATATTATTACTGTACAAAGTTGACTCTTTTCTAGACTTTGTTTTAACCTATTAAAGACCGCTCGTACGATTTTGACGAAACTTTTATAATTATACCTGGAGGTTCATAGGATATGCTTGGTATAAAAAAAAATTTTACCTCCCCCTTCTCCTGAGATAGGACATGGGTATTTAAATACCCAACGGTCTTTAACGATATATATATTTTTTATTTTTGAACAATTTTGTTTTTCTTATTTAAGTTTAAATAAAAAGTCTTTTATTTACTTACAAAGTTATTAACTTTTTTTGACCACACAAAGTTCCAGTACAGCATACTGCACCATTTAAAATGTACAGGGTTGCTCCGAAGAGCGTTACAAATATTTAAAACTTTCAATTGATGAGCAAATGATAGCCTACTATGGCAGACATTCTTGCAAAATGTTCATCAAAGGAAAGCCAATTAGGTTCGGTTACAAATATTGGTGTTTGGCTTCTGGTGAAGGCTACTTGTATCAGTTTATGCCATACGCAGGTGCATCGAAACAGGAAAACTCGCAGTTACAATTAGGAGAAAGGGTAGTACTTTCCCTTCTTTCTCATCTTGATGACCCAGCGAAGCATACCGTAACGTTTGACAACTTTTTTACAAGCCATAAACTATTAACACGTTTATCGGGTGATGGATTTTTCGCCTTGGGAACTGTTCGTGAAAATCGGACTAATAATGCTCCACTGATGGATGTCAAGAAAATGCGTAAAGAGACCCGTGGGACTTCAGACTTTTGTTTTGATGTGGACAATTCTATAATTGCTGTACGCTGGAACGATAATTCGGTACACTATACACCGAAATATTTTACATAAATAATCATTAAATTTGCTTTCGTTATTATTTTTTTAGGTCGTAACATTATTATCGAATTATCTAAGCCATACACCAATGACTCACGCAAGGCGATATGATCGAAAACAACGAAAAATGGTTGCAATTGAACAACCCTATTTAGTCAATCAATATAATAAACACATGGGAGGTGTGGACCTTTTCGACAACGCCATGAACAATTATCGCATTCGAGTTCGGGGCAAAAAGTGGTACTGGCCATTGATTACAAACGCTTTAGATGTCGCTGTGGTGAATGCATGGAAACTGCACTGCCTTTGTCGCAAATATGAAAAAAAACCCCAAATTTCTCAATTTGATTTTAAAGTGGAAGTATGCGAGATGATAATGACGAATTTTAACCGACAAAATGTCGGTAAGATTATGATTTCCGGGGCACAAATGGAAGTTAGATATGATAGCGTCGATCATTTAATTGGAAAACTCCCAGCACGTCGTCGCTGCCGGCAGTGCGGTGGCAAAACAGAATATGGATGTTTGAAGTGCGAGGCGAATTTGCATCCAGCACCATGCTTCCTGGACTACCACAGAAATGTCACACCAGATAAATCTAAAATTGCAAAGTCTAAATAACCTCTAATTATCTTCAAATAAATTAAAAAAAATATAAAATTTCCTTCTATTTACGGCAAAATGAATTATTTCAATATAGAGAAAATCGTTGATTTTAGAACTCTTTATGGGCCGTTGGGTATTTAAATACCAAAAATAGCGTGTGACGACCAATTGTGTTGATAAATCACTTTTATTTTTTTCAAATTACAATTGCGACATCTAAGGCTATTTAGATTGTGCAGGCATTTTTTATTCCTCGCATTATCCTTTATTTGACAAACCTTTTCCTGATAATTTTTTGGCAAACAAAAAAACGCATTTTTTCCAATCCTAGAACTAAAAGTAAAATTGAAAATTTTTTTTTTTATTTTTCCCACATTAATCAATCTTTAGTATTTAACAAAAAAGCAACTTACATCCGTTATCTATTATCAGACCATCGTAGGAATTTTTTTACTACTTTAACTTTTTTGGGTATTTAAATACCCAGTGGACTAAAATGGGTTAAACATTTACTATTTATAGAATCCAAACCTGTGAAGGGCACCAACACGAATTTAAATTTGCGATTGCCCAGATATGACTACTATTTCGTTGACTCACATATCAACACAGCACTTGAAAGATAATATACACAAAGATGCCCTTGAAGCACCCCAAATTTTGCAAACTAATATTACATCCACTTTAAGAACTCAAACTTACCCAACAGTTCAAATAAGTATCTTAATATTCCTGTGGATCGTCTTCTAACATGACCCAACATTTGGAAAACAAAATTAAACAAATTATATTAAAAATCCTTCTCTAGACCTATTTGGTTATACGGAATTCAGTTAAGGAATCGCATCCTCAACAAAAATTTCATGTCAAAGTTATTAAAAACTATAATTGGAGCTCCGTGGTACAAGAATGAATCACAAACAATGGATTGAAAAAAAATTTAGGGAAATAATTGAAGAACTTTAATCATATAATTTCACATGGCTATTGAGGAGTATTCGAGGTTATGTTTAGAATTTCCGGATACCATTATTTGAAATAATTTTCCAATTTTTTTTTGAAATTCTAAAATTTATTTCAAGATATCATAATTCAACAATAAATTAATTTGTCAATGGATTTTAATAAAATGTTGTACTTGAATAGTTAAAAAAAGTTCAAAAAAATGGCAGCAGCAATCCGACATTTCCCAAAAAAATTTTTGAAATTCCCCAAAAACTAATTTGTTTAGTTTCTTATGAACATTTCTCATAATAATTCTGGGGAGAAAAAGTTATTTACACAGGATAATAATCTGGTATGTGATGGAAAACGATCGTTTTCAAATCGAACGATTTCTGATATATTTTTGAGATAATTTTCGGTTATTTTTTTGCCAAAATATCAAAAAATTACCTCAAAAATAAATCTAAAATCGAAAGATTTCAAAACGATCGATTTCCATCACATACCTGAATAACACATAAAATATATGTGGCCCAGAAAAACTGAAAGTCGTTGTACCAAAAGACGTACCCCCCAAATTTGTTACATTTGACCCCAATAATCCAAATACAAAGTTTCATTCAGATCAGATGTCGGAAAAGCGTACTTGATGCCAAAGTTTGGACATCCCAGTTATATGGGAAAACTGAGGGGTTTCTTTAGATCTCTTCAAAATATTTCTACTTAGATTATGTTTTTCAATACATTTTCAACAGCATGCTAGAGATAACAAAATGAGCTTTTCAACGAGATATACATTAATATCTGTTGAAAGGTTTCCTAATTATTAATTTTAAAGAGATTATTCGAAAATTTACTTTTTATGGTAAATTTTTCGAAAATTGACTGTTGATAGGAATTTTTTAAAAATTTTCTGTAAAAAGTAATTTTTTTAAAATTTTCTATAAAAAGTAAATTTGGAAAAAAATTCGCTTAAAAAGTAAATTTTCGAAAAAATATAAAATTTAAATTTTTGAAAAATTTTTAAAAAAAGTAAATTTTCCTCTGACTATTTGAGGGTTAATTTCTAAAAAAAAGCTTTTGTAAGTATATTAGCATGCATATTATTCATATATAAGTAGTTATTTGTAAGTTTAAAACTAGAACCATTTTGAGCCTATGGGTACGCAAGGGTTAATTTGTATAAAAATGTAATTAAAGGCTTTTTTGAACTATTTCTTTAAATTTTTATTCAAATATAATAATAAAAACATGTAGTTTATAATGCCATTTTTTAAATTTAATATTTTAACAATTTTACATTTGACCCTGGTAATAATAGGGTTAATGACATCCGATTTCAACCAAAGTTCACATATACACATATTTCTACCCATCGAAACAATAATAATTATAGTTCTGTTTATAAAAACTGCTAATATATAACAATTCACGTGTTTTTTTTTATAACTTTGGTGAAAAATTGGGTTTTTGTCTAAATCCTTTGACTTAAAATCGCAGGTACGACTAAGCCGTTAGAGATATCGATTTAATTCTTTCTTTGTACTAATCTGCAGGGTGTTTTTACTAACTTAGGACATTTTATGGCTCAATGACAACGGGTACAAAGTCCTTGACAGCACGCCGGAGTCACCCGATCTTAACCCCATCGCTCACCTCTGTGGCGTTCTTAAGAGAGGTGTTGTCGAAACCCCTGGTAATTTAGATGAAGGGCAGATATGTGGAAGCTCAAAACAGCATGGCTCCAAGTGATTGTTAACAATTACTCGTAGTAGAGAGTATGTCGCGTGGTATAGAAGCCGATATTACTATATATATACGATATATTAAATTAAAGTCAAAAGAGAGAAATGTAGCCCTTACAAAGCCGCGAATACCGATACACAAAATATTTAAAGGGCGGTATTTGTAGGAGTGGTAAAAAAAAAAAAATAGAATTGTTTTAACATTATCTTTAATCCTAGGGGGTGACTGACACAACTTTTTCTTTTGTATGGAAGGCGAACCGCTCTACTGCACAGACCTACGTCAATGTTTTAGCCGCCAATCTCCAAGTTTTCTGCGAAAAAATTGGATACTTGAAGGAAAAGGTAATTTTCCAACAACACCGCCAAGCTAACACAAAAATGGCTCAATGACAACGGGTACAAAGTCCTTGACTGCCCGCCGGAGTCACCCGATCTTAACCCCATCGCTCACCTCTGTGGCGTTCTTAAGAGAGGTGTTGTCGGAACCCCTGGTAATTTAGATGAACTGAGGGCAGATATGTGGAAGCTCAGAACAGCATGGCTCCAAGTGATTGTTAACAATTACTCGTAGTAGAGAGTATGTCGCGTGGTATAGAAGCCGATATTACTATATATATATACGATATATTAAATTAAAGTCAAAAAATAAAAATTTGCATTTATTTTATTAACGGTAACTATCACAATGATGTTTTTTTAATTGTAGTTGTCAACTCAAGTCCAATATAGAATAATGCCAAACTTTAAATTGGTAAAGATGTTAAAAACATTGGGACAGTAATTTGGGCGACTGTTTATTTCTCAGTCATTCAAATTATTGGCCGCTACTATTTATAAAGATATATTTTTGAAACCCTGGGAGGGGGTGGTTTAGAGACTCCAATTAAAAATATTTTCACAATTTTTTTCCCGATATGTTGTTTTTTTCAAATATGGACTGTCGAAAGATACTAAGAAGAAACTTCATACTTTTACTTACAGTCGGTCCACATTTCATCTCAATTGTGATGCTTATACATTTTTGTTCAATGAAAACAACTTCAAACAACAGGACATTAGGTTTGATATAAGTGTGGGTTTATAAAAATCGCTTAGTCGTATAAAAAGATTTAGATAATGCAGTTTTATAAAATTTTGAAATAAATTTTTGACCTCGATAAATCTGAACCAATGCTAATTTTTAAATTTTTAAAAACTTTAAAATTGTATGGGCAGGGAAAACAGCAAATTTTATCAAAATTGGAAATGGTGATGTTCCGTAATATTAAATGACTTTAAACTTAAAATTTTAATACAAAATTTATTATAACTAAAAAAATATTTTTTGTAATTTTTATCAAAAAAAAAAAAAAAAAGAAAAAAATGTGTGGTTTAAATTATTTAATTTGAAAACTCGAATTTTTAAACATAAAGAATTTGATTTATGGTTTTCCAACTCAGAATTTTGTTTAAAGAATTTATTATTTTAAATATTTATATAATTATATATTAATTATTTATTAATTTATCTGTATAATATTTATATGTTTCATTAAATCTAGTTTTTAAGCTTTAAAAGATTTTTTGTTTTCGCTAATTTTTGGTAAATTTATTTTTAAAATATATTTTTATTTTGGTTTTATAACATTAAATTGTATTTCGTTATGTTTTTTATTTAAATTGTTTCACAAAAATATTCAAATGTCAATTAACAAAGATTGAACATTTGTGGTTATAAAGTACAATTTTATTTTTATTTTATAAATATTGAAAATACTAATAATAATAGTTTTATTTTAATTATTTTTACTACTATTTTTATTTGTTTATTTATTTTTCTTTTTAAGTGAATAAAAATATTTTTTTTTTATCAAAGACACCAGAGCTTTGATTATTTTTTATTGAATTTTTTTTTCATTAACTTTTTGAGTATTGAACATAAATTTTCATAAAATTTTATTATAAATGAATAAATATCTTAAGGTTTTTTGTTTTTTTTTTTCAAATCTTGGTGTAAAATTCTAATGAAATAATTCCCAATTTTTTTTATTTTTTTATTTCTTTTTTTGCTATTAGTTTAATTTAGTAATTTTATTTTATATTTAAACTTATTTTTTATATAAAATAATATTTAAATTTAATTCCTCTGTAATCAATATTTGGTTTTTTTAAATATTTATATTTTCAGTATTGAATTTTTTATTTTGTTTTTGGTTTTTAATTTAAAATCTCTTTTTGTTTAATACTCGTTATACCTTAAGTTTTAAGTATTTTTTATTAAATCCTAATTGGAAGTAGTAGTATTTTTTTATTTATTTATTTTTTATTAATATATATTTTTTTGTTCAAAATGTTTCAAAATTTCTGTTTTTTACAATTTTCAGTTTTATTTCTAAAAAAATTATTTTAAAATATTTTTTTCTTTTCGTGTTTTATTTATTTTTTTTAATACTTTATACTAAAATAACTTTGGCACTGTTTTTTTTAATGTTTATTGATATAATTATTTTAAAATGAATGCGAATGCAAATTGTAAATCTCTTAAGACAAATTATAATAATTTTTAACTTAATTTAAGAAATTTTCTAAAAAAAATTGTAATAAAAATATTGTTTAACTCTAAAACTTAATAAATTCATTTGAAACAAAAGCTAAGCTCTTTAATTTTAAATTCATTTAAAAATCTTCTTTTAATTTATTTTAAAATATTTCAATTATTTTTTTATTGTTAAATTAATTGTTTGGGGGATTGAGCAAAATTTTTAAAACTAATCAAAAACGAATATGAAATTCTCAAAGGAAATTTCATCCTAAAAGCACCAGTTTAAATAATGAAAATATGTTTTAAAATATATGAGTAGAAATATTGAGTATTCAATATTAAACGATTCGTAATAAATGTTTCTCATTTAGCTTACGATCCGCATTAACAACAATTAAGTAAATTTTGTCATGTTTTTATATTGTTCTCATTTTGACTTCATGGGCAATTAAGGGTTAATTACTTTAAAAGTCCTATCAAAATGAGCGATTTTTACGGCTGCACTATTCGAGATATAAACTCAATTATTCATGTTTATCAATGTTTCGTATAAATCTATTAAAAAATATTCAAAAGAAAAATTATTTGCACTTAATCCCAGTCTTTTACATTTATTTATTAATGTAATAGACAATTTATTGATAAAAGCCAAAAAAAAAACGTTCTGGGGACAACCAGTTCCTGGTTAGGCTATAATCTTCAGGTGGAGTATCCCTACTTTCAGACAGATCGAAAACATCGCATTGTTACCTATTTTACAAACACTTCTTCTTCTTCTGTTATCCTTGACTCCCAGTGGAGCATAGGGCCTCAAACACAATCATTACGAATTAAGTTTGTATATCAAATGTAAAATCTCAGTTTATGACTGGAAAGCACTTGCCTTTTTTGAATTTTATGATTAAAGTGTCTATTACACTAATAAATAAATGTAATAGGCGAAAAAGCAGTGCGAATAATTTTTCTTTTGAATATTTTTTTGTATCGAAATTTTTGTATATTTTTAATTAAAAATTCTTCGAATTCACGCCACATGAAAGAATTGCATCAAAATTTTACAATTTAAAGTGAAACAGAAAAATATATTAGGTGTACAAATTTGCTTTCAACGTTTTTCAGATATTCCAGGCTTTATACAGTAGCTCACAAAAATATTTTGCTTTTGTATTTTAAGCACAAAATTTATGTTCATTTATTAATAATATAAAAATTGTAACACATAATAATTTTTCTTCCGCTGTATCAAAAAAAAAACGTACGAATTTTTATGGTAACTACACAAAAACGGTTGTTCTTAATTCGATTTTGACACCTTTTTTTAAAAGTATTAAATTATTCAGAGAAAAAAAAAATTTTGTGATTGCACAATCAGGGTAAATCATAAAATATACTTGTGATACGTTTGGTCGATGTCGACAAACAATAGAAAATGTAATTAAAAGAGTAAAAGAACGCGGAAATATTGAAAATATTAAACGAAAAGGCCGACCAAAGTTATTAACTTTTAGAAATGAGAGACAAATTTTAAAAGAAAACCGCGAAAATCC
Organism: Stomorhina lunata; assembly: GCA_933228675.1. Lineage (NCBI taxonomy): Eukaryota > Metazoa > Arthropoda > Insecta > Diptera > Rhiniidae > Stomorhina > Stomorhina lunata. The sequence goes on along the minus strand of OW121743.1, from coordinate 36,447,215 downwards.
TCGTTTGTCCGCTCCAAAAATTAATGACAAGCTAAGGGGGACACTACTAAGAAGTGTCCCGTAGAGTTTTAAGAGCAAAAACCTACATTTCCGAGGTTAACAGACAAAAACGCCTTTCATTTTCTGAGCTCCACAAATCCAAAACTTTTGACTTTTGAAAAACTGTAATAATTAGTGATGAAAGTAAATTCAACATTTTTGGGTCGGATGGACAACGTTTGGTGTGGCGTAAGCCCAACGAAACGTTGAATATAAAAAATATAAGACCAACAGTAAAACATGGTGGTGGATCTCAAATGGTTTGGTTCTACATGTCGGCGCAGGGAGTAGGAAAGCTGGTGTTTATCGATAACACTATGGACAAATATATATATTCTAAAAGATAATTTACATGAAAGGGTTTGCCAGTGAATGGATATTATTTCCAACACGATAACGACCCAAAACAAACAGCTTTGGACGTCAAGCTATGGATACTATATAACACCAAGCATCTTCCAACGCCACCCTAAAGTCCAGACATCAACCCAATAGAAAATCTATGAGCACATTTGGAAGCGAAAGTCCGGGAGCACAATGTTACGTCAAAAGCTTCACTGAAAAAAGTTTTGGAAGAAGAATGGTACAAAATATCTCCTGAAATATGCCGGAAGTCAATGCCCAGGCGCTTGGAATCGGTCATAGCTAACAATGGATACCAGACTAAATACTAGACTGTAAAATTTCATATATTTATTTTCCAAACTTTATGAGTTTTGAATTTTTTGTAATTGTGATACATTTGAAATGTATTTTAACTTCTTTTTTGAAAAGAATCAAAATTTTAGTTCCTATTTATTAACATTTAATAAAAATAAACATAAATTATTTCAAAACTACATGTTTCAAAAGTACTTTTTTTCTTTAAATTTGAATTTTTTATTGAGGCAAAATATTTTTGAGAGTAACTGTATGTGACCCGGTCTATGAAAAATTAGCGAAAAATTAGCGAAAAATTAGCTGTTAAAGATAAACAATGCATTTCGTCAGTTTCTTTGTAGTTTTTCTTTTGCATTATGAACAGTCATGCCCAAAAGGCAACCAAAAAATGCAAAAGAGCATAAATGTGTGTATATAAAGAGCGATGTTTTTTTCAATGCAAAGCACAAACCAGTTTCTTACCCAGCGTTGTCAAAAAAATATGAGGATGCTTCACCAGCCACCAAAGTGGCAAAGGCTTTATCGTCAAAACCTAAACCGAAGAAGTCTGTAGTTTCATCTTCAAATCAAGATCCAAAAAAGAAAGACATGAGAAAACCTGCGACTCTAACTGCAATAAAAAAAATCAAGGAAACGTAACGTAAGGCCTCATCTCCAGAAGAAGATTCGAAAAAACGAGCAACTTCAAAAGTTTTAACAAGGATAGCGACGAAAAAAAACTACTTAATACTGCTAAATAAGTATTTTTTGTGCAAATCAAATCAATTCAATTCCATTTATTATCTTGATTCTGGATTTTCAATAAAATTCTGTTTTTCTTCTTTCTCTACATTTTTAGTATACTTCTAAGCAAGTTAGGACATTCTAGTTTTCACCACGTGAAAGAGTGGAAAATTTTTTTTGCGTCATAAGCCACCTTTTCGTAGGCCGGGTCACATATGTTTATGATTCAAAGTATTGTCCATCTCTTTCCACTACTTTCTCCTGTCTTTCGGGGAGTGTACGAATTCCTCGTTCAAAAATCTGGTCATCTCTTGAAGCGATTGACGAACCGAATCAAGTTTTTACTTCTTCATAAGACCGGAAGTGCTAATTAACCAGGCCGTGCTAGAAGAATTTTCGCACTAAATATCATGTTAAAGTTGAGGCAACAGTTATTTTAAAAGATCCAACAATGGCTTGTGTCAAAAAATATCGAGTATACAAAAATATATTCAGAGTCATATACATCATCTGCAATACAAATTTTGTGTATACCAAACGTTGAAACTGCAAAATCTTTCATGCCTCGTTTACAAACAAAAGATAAAAGCTGTCGCAGTCCCGTTGTAGGAAGTTGTTATGTATACTCTAAGCTTCGTTTGAAGCTTCTAACAACTTTAATAATAATAAACTGGCTATTGCCGCTTTCTTATATAAAACACGTACAGGTACCTGGAAACATTGGTGCGCAGTAAAGGGTGTTTTTTAAACAAAAATGGTCTCAGAGGCAGATTAAAAAAAATGGGCTTGCGGCTGCAAAATAACAAAATTATTTGAAAGTTTTTAGTTCTCAAAAAGTTTAAAATACGCAAGTTATGAAGTTAAATGACAAAACTTCGACTGAAGACACCGAAGGCACAGGGTACCTTGAAACGCACATAAGGGTTAAATCGGTTTCAATAACTCGCAATGAACTTTAATACTTTTTTCGAGATTTGGGAAAAATGCTTAGTCGAACAACCAACACATCGAGCGCTCATGTCCAAAATCCAAGAGCCTGAACATTTACACGCTATGTATCTGAGTGTAGATAAAGTAAATGCCGCTCGTATATTAAATACGCAAAATAGTAGGATTGGAAGTTTTACATAAACATTGTATAACAAATATTGTAGGAAAAGGACCAGTACCTCTGAATTAATCTTGAACTCGTTTGATTGGCGTTATATTAGCTTCCAAAACATAGGAAATTCACTAGTATAATATAAGACGCGTCTCTATGAATGTTGTCATGAATGCTGCCATGTACGAGGTATGATCTAAAGGATCAAGTACATATGTAAGTACGCATGCAATTCTCCGGCAAGATGCCAACTGTTTGATGCTAAAGTTAGGATGATTTCTCAGATGACATCATAAAAGGAGGAGATAACATAATGTTCTATTCCTTTACTGGAAGGATTTTTGCTTCCTCATGAAGATAATGTGGTAAAGTATTTTGTAGGCAGTCTGTTATTGTTCTTAGGGCTGCATTTTGGCAGCATTGAATATTTCTCCGCTGTGTATCACTTAGCGACGCTGACCACACCGGATCAGCATAATTAGCCGGCCTGAATCGCTCTATAGGTAGGCAGCAAGGTTTCTTTGTCCATTTCCCAAGTACTGCAGGCTAGTGCTTTAAGGACCTTGTTTCTACATCGCAATTTATGGGCGACACTTGTAGCATGTGCATTCCCACGACAGCCGGTTCTATGTACCGGGATGACCCAAGGTTTCTCGGACAAGGGCTGATCAACGACATATTCACAATATAAGGCTTTGAAAAGGTTTAGCAGTAGATGAGCTAGAGTGGAAGAGCACTGTTTCAAGACCAGTGTCAGTATACCATCCAGCACTGATAACTTATCCATATTTAGATTCACTTAACTACACGAACTGTGGCAAAATAATAGAAACTCTATTAAGACCCGGTAGTGATTGTTTACAGCAAGCGCGAATTATTCTTAAATAATACATATAGAAGAAGTCGGTAAATGCCTGATCATCCTTTAAAAGAGAATGTTTTCTTTATGAATACGAGTATAAACTGTAAATGTCAGATCTTCTTTTAAAAGATTAGGAACTGAATAAATACCAATTGCTTTAACCGTTTTAGTGATTGACCAAAGCATGTATGATCTGATGAACATGATCGAGTATAGCATTCTCGTCTAGCCTATTTTCGACGCAAATTATTAACTGGATTCTGGTTATTATGCTTATTTCTAAACATTTCGCCTCTGAATCTGACTCCCAGTTTGAACGTCTTATTATGTCGGGAACATCTGTTGAGTTTAACCGAAATGCTTTTGGAGAAATTTAATGTTTTTACACCCAGCAACGGGATGTAAATGGGATGCAGTTGCTACCTGGGTTTCCGGCTAACCGGTAAAAACTGTATTCAATTCCTACTCAAACCTCCTCGTGGTATATCCTGGAAACCTGAGCAACCTAGTTGAAGATGAGGTAATCTATCCGAGTGGGATTCTAGGTCAGGGCTAACATGAGGGGGAGTTATCTTGGAGCCATTCCGACGTAATTGGTCTAAGGGTCTAAGATAATTGTACTTGGTAAAGTACAAAACTGTAGCGTCTGTTCAACATGTTAGTTGCGGCTGCAAGCGGGCGTCTGTCTCGGATCGAGCAGCTCGCTTTACAAACGTGGATCTTGTCTTTGGACTCATCATCCATCGACTTAGCACTTACGATGTTTTAAGCATGGAAAGAACAACTTTATAGAATATACTACTCCCAGGGGTAATCTAGCGAGAAATCCCCCTGCAGCGGCAGCTGGCACAAGGATTTTGGAGGTGCCTAATCTATGCAAGAACATCCTGATGAATGAAACCAATTCTATCCAAAGAAATCGAACTATAAAAGCTAATATAGGCATGAAAGAATATCCTTGTCATCGACAATAAAATGCGCGCGGCACTGAATGGTAGACGTGGTAGCCAATGGACACCCTTTAAACAACTCGAGGACTTGGAATACGCCGATGACGTATGTCTTCTAAGCCAAAGCTCAGGCCACCTTCAAGAAAACACTTGAAGGCGCTATTACTGTTGAATCTCGGGCAGCTGGTCTGGAAATCAATATTTCCAAGACAAAGTTTATGCCTGGAGGCTATGGCGCAAACCCGTCGCCACACATCAATGTGGATAACGAGGTTATTGGATGTGTAGGTACCTTTAATTATCTTGGTAGTTTGGTATCTACAAAAGGTGGCGCCGACGAATTGCGGCGCCGCTGAATTGCGTATTAATACGGCAAGATCAGCATTCGGCATTCTCCGAGCTATTTGGAAATCTCGGTAAATATCAACAGCAACTAATTTACGAATATATAACTCGAATGTCAAGTCCATCTTGTATTACGGCTGCGAAACTTGGAAACGCACAAATGTCATCGATAAGCGCCTACAAACCTTTGCAAACAAATACTTGCGGCAAATCCTTAATATATGGTGGCCAAATCGCCAATCAAAATATGATCCTACCTTAATAAAAGCTTGAAAAAAACTGAAAATTATGCATAAATTGTGCAAATTGCAGATTTGTAGATAAAATGTTATCGATTTTGTTAAGTCGTTGGAAATAACATTGATTAAAGTTTATCAGAATTCAAATAAATTGAATTGAAACAATCCAAATACATTGATATTATAGGACTAATTAAGAAGGATTTTCAAAAATTAATAATTATTTCCAGTTCGTTGTAATTTTAAGTTTCTTTTTTGCAATATATTTTAACATATTCCTTATTATAAAAAAAAGATTTGTGTTATTTGGAAATTGGAACCGAAATAGGGAAAACTGAAATATGCCAAGAACTGTGCGTTTGTTTTATTATTCATTTTATTTTTTTTTTTTGTATTTTCGTAAATATTTTTTTATTGCTAAAAATTAATTTCATTTACCATGAATTTATATTTAGATTCACTTATAGTTTTCTTTAAATTCAATCATTCTTCATGCATTCATTTTCACTTTTAGTTAATTTAAAAAATTTACTTTATCATTCGCCTTTTTTGCCAATTTCAAATTAAAATACTTCAAAATACTTCATAACTATTGTGTACGTTACTAAATTCCATAATGGCAGCTCTCATTCAGGTGTGAAGTTGTTATTGGTGGAAGTGGGGAAAGGGGAAAGAAGGGATCGAAAGGTTTTGGGAATTTTTGGAATTATAATTTCTTAATTAATCTCACTCTACCGCGTACTCAATTGCACTGATGTCGATGACATCTCTACACGTTGACATTGGCGGCGTTCGACTATAACCGCCGTTGACATGGACTAATCAATTGTGGGTCATACGTTCATGGCATAATACACGGAACCCTGGGCTGCAGATTGCATGTTATTTTGCGCCTGAGGTTGGGGTTGCTGCTGCTGTTGTTGTTGTTGTTGACAATTTACCTGTTGTTGTTGTTGTTGTTGATGCTGCTGTTGTTGTTGGACCATTTGATTTCCTTGTTGCAGTTGCTGTTGTTGTTGCATGGCAATTTGTTGGCCGGTGGTTGGTGATACCATGCCACTGCTTGAACAATCGCTGTGAGAAACAGCTGCCGCACCTTCGGGCACACCTCGTTCACTGAAACCTGCCATACTGGCCTCTTGAGCAAATTGGTAACGTTGTGTCATGATACGTTGGTGCTGATGATGATGTGTTTGAGCAGCTGCTGCCGTGGCATATTGAGCTGCATGGCCACGTCCTGCTACAACATGCAGTTGCATGCCGGGTAAAGCATAACCAATTGGAACACGTATTGTTTGTTGAGTAACCTAAATAATTTGGAAATCGTTTTAATTACAATAATATTTCAAAAAGGAAGACAACAATAACATTGTCCGACCGAACTCTCATTGCGGAGAAGTTGCAAATCGGTGTCTGTTTCCAAACGACAACAAGAATATACGAATATTAATTATTAACTTTAAAACCAATCGCCACAAATACATATAGATATTAGTACGAATACATACATACGTATAAAAACATTGAATTTAGAAAAATTAGAATTTCGGTCTTACTTGTGTCATTTCGCCTACCTGTTGGTATTCCAAAATATTCTGTCGCTGTATGTGAGCAACTTTTGGATCCATATTGGTAGCGGCGAATTGTGAGTAGGTTTCGGCATTGTAGGGTATCAGTACCATTGTCTGGTGATAGTTACGCAATGGAGGTGGGGATTCGGGTCGACGGGTAGGACTTCGGGCATAATGGCCGTAATGTGGCTGAGGCTCAATGGTTGTAGCCATAGCCTGACAGTTTTGAGCGTAGAGCATTGCTTCCTCAGGACCGTGCTGCTGTTGGTGTATCATGGTGTGACGGAACATTGCCCCAGCCGGAAGTGTCTGATAATAGGTCTGTTGCATGGCTGCAGCAGCACTTTCGACTGGAAGACGTTGTTGCTCACCAGCTCCACCTGTTTCACTATAGAAACTCCAAGTGCGCTGTTCCGTCTGCTGCTGAGAAATGGCTGCATTGGCAGGCATTTGCATGGCGGGTTGAGCAGCTACCGCATTACACATTTGCTGTTGTTGCGGCAGTTGTTGCTGTGAAGTGGCCACTATGGGGTGGGGAACATTTTGGGGAGACGGTTGCTGTTGTGACAACTGTTTGGTCATGGCACTAGTACTGGATTGCTTAGGCAATGTATAGCTCTTCATGGGTTGTGGCAGAGGCTGTGAATGGGCCACACTAGGCATTTGTTGTGAAAGTTGGTCCTGCATTTGCTGTAGAATTTCATTGGTCGAGCTGAATTTAGGTTTAATGCCACGCACCGAGGGACGCTTATTGAAGCCATAATCATTACCCTCATCATCGTCAGAGTTGACTTCTTTGCTGTTAGGTTCTTTGGTATTAGTTTGTTCGTTGCCATAACGTTTCTTAATTTTATCCGTGCGATTAGCTTCTTGCTGAGCAAAAGCGGCCAACTCATCTTGTTGTTCTTGTCCTGGTGTGCCGGCTATAACATCGGGAGCTACTTTACGCACTTCATCACCCGTACTTTGGGGTATGCCAGCAGGATTTTGTTCACCCGCCATCATGGCAGCCAAATTATATTCAGCTGCATGAACATTCTGAGCAGCCTGATTGTGGTGAGCAGCTGCAAGAGTGTAATACGAAGACAAGTCATCCTTGTTGCCAGCCACACAAGCAGTCAGAGGAGCCAAAGTGGAAAGGAATTGACGTTTTGGTTCGGTTTGTCTAGGAGGGGTACGATGTATCTGTGTATGCACCACAGGCACCTGAACGCCCATACCCAAGTCAGGAGCTGCAGGACAACGACATTCCTATAAATAGATAAACAATAAAGAATTAATATATCATGTTTAATAAAATTTTAATCTTTTTAATACCTGAGGTATTATAACAATAGGATTTTCTTCCATTTCCATTATCTTCTCTTGGTTCTTCTTATCACGATTAAAGATTTCGGTTATTTTCTTATATGCCGACGAACCACTTGATGAACTTGAGATCGATGAGTTGGGCGAAAAGCTCTTGTCACTATTATTTCCATTAGCATTGAATTTCTGTGGATTCTCCTCGCCAGCCGGACTATCGCGATGTGATAGCTCGGAACTGTCTTCTATTTTGCTGTTATCATCGTCGCCATTTTCCAAGGCCGACTCATCGTTGTCCTCATCAATGCCACAGGTTAGTTGTTTGATACGTTCCTCCAAAGAAATATCGGATTTAACAGCCTTTTTCCTAGAGCAAAAAGGGGAGAATTTGGAATTAGTATACATTTTAAAAGTTTTAAAAGAAATACTCAAAATAGGGTGGTAGCTTGAGTGCTTAAGATTTATCTTAAGAGCTTTGTAGAGTTTTCGGAGAGAATAGAAGGCAAGATATAAAAATCTATATGCCTTGCAAACTTAAATTTATTTTCAAATGAATTGCTCAACTGTCGTATAGGAGGCAAGTTAAATTGACATCAAAATCTGACGGAAAGGGCAGAGGCAGCAACTAAGGACATGAAACTTCTATATAACATAACAATATTATAAACAACCCCGATTAACCACCTTCAGCATCATTAGCTTTTCTAAGCGATCAGATATCTACACTGAGTGTATCTAGCCTCATTCCTGCCGCAGAAGGACGAAAACTACGGAGGTCTAGTGAAGGTATCTCCAAAGACTCGAATTTGTGTTAACGAAAAACTTAAATTAACAAATGAGGATTTCGTCCAAACAGCTCCTGTGTTGATCATATAAGCACGTAAAGATATAATGGAAATCAGTCTTTCATCTTGTATTCATAGACTATAGTACAGAATTTGACAGCAACGGAAGCTGCATCTGGATTCAAGATAAAGCTAGTGTCAGATTCTGCCATGAATTTTAAAAAACTAATCGCTCAGTTTATTACTATTTAAGGAGTACTGTAATGTAGTTTTATTTCACCCTTAACTTTCCAGATATTTTCTAAACGTTGGGGGAACTTTTAACATTATCTGGAAGATATAGCATATGCTGATGACATATGTGACACAACGCCATGATAAGCAAAATTAATGATATTTCCAAATCGTTGCTGACGGAATAAATTTCAACTCCAAAAATACGAAGGAACTACACGAAAATTCGCTGAATCAAAGGAGATATTGTTATCAGCTTTAGGATACCTCAATATCATTAATTTAGCAGATGGCGGCGCTGTCGACGATACATAAAGCAGGAATACAACTCTAAAAGATCTCAAGATCATCCTTTACATCAACACGAACGAAGATACGCTTATACAATACCAAAGTAAAATCGGTTCAATTAAGGTTGCGAGACCAAGTACGCAGGTACTTGTGATAGGGCCTCAAACATTTGTCAACAGGTGCCTAAGAAAAATTCTGAAGATCTGACAGCCAAATACAATATGCAATGAAGAAATTTGTAAAAACCACAAGCAAATCAAAAGATCTAAATGGTAGACACGGTATCCAATGGACACCCTTTAAACAACTTGAGGACTTGGAATATGCCGATGACGTATGTCTTCTAAGCCAAAGCTCTGGCCACCTTCAAGAGAATACTAACGCTATTACTGCTGAATATCGTATAGCTGGTCTTGAAATTAATATTTCCAAGACAAAGGTAATGCCTGGAGGCTATGGCGCAAACCCGTTGACACACATCAATGTGAATAACGAGGTTATTGGGCGTGTAGATACCTTCAATTACCTGGGAAGTTTAGTAACTACAAAAAGTGGTGCAGACGAGGATATTAAATCGCATATTAATAAGGCAAAATCTGCATTCGGCATTCTTCGAGCTATTTGGAAATCTCGGCAAATATCAACAACAACTAAGTTACGAATATATAACTCGAATGTCAAGTCCATCCTGTATTACGGCTGCGAAACATGGAAACGCACAAATGCCATCGATAAACGACTTCAAACCTTTACAAACAAATGCTTAAGACAAATTCTTAATATATGGTGGCCGAATCGCATAAGAAATGAGGATCTACTTAATGCAACAAACCAAATTCCTGCTTCCACAGAGGTATGTCAACGGAAATGGCGATGGATAGGCCACACACTTCGAAGGCCAAATACCAACATTGCTCGACAAGCGCTTCGTTGGAATCCACAAGGAAGCGGCCGTCCTGTTGGTGCACCTGCTAGAACGTGGAGAAGATCAATTGATGCGGAGTTACAAGCAGCAAACTATTCATGGAATGATGTATGCCTAACATCTCGCAATAGAGTCCGATATAATAGGATGGTTGAGGCCCTATGCTCCACTGGGAGTCAAGGATAACAGAAGAAGAAGAATCAAAAGAAGAAGGTGGAATTAGATCGATCTGATATCCAAATACCATATCTAACGAAGAGGTTTGTAAAAAACGCAAGATAATCAAAAGAAGAAGGTGGAACTAGATCGAGAACACTTTACGGAAGCAATCAATTGAAATCTGAAGGCAATATTCAGGTGAAACTCGCAAGACATCAGGGCACAAGGAAGAACAAAACACACTTTGAAATGAACAATAGAAGATAATTAATATCGAAATAAATGGCGAGATTTTGTTGAGGAAGCAGAGGACATAAGAAGAAAACACAGATTTGTGAATAGTAACCAGATTGTGTGTGATGTAATGTCCTCACAGCAGTGGAGATAAATCCCATAATAAAACGTAGATTCTGTCTTCCTGAACACAACATCTGTCCTAAATTACAGTAGATTTTTCAACGAGATCATCCATTTTATATGACTTCCGGATCACAGAGATTTGTAGGGCAGACGAGCTAGCAAAAATTGTGAATAACTTTCAATATCCTGATGAATTAGAATTTTTTGGAATGCCTCCTTACGCTTGTCTGCTGCAAAATAGTGCATGCATTTCAGCAAAAAATAGGCGGGTGTCTGTCCAAGGATGTATTTATCCCCAACAAATGTGGATAGCAAACGTTTTCATTGATTACTTCTATATATCCTAACTTTCGCCCGTCATGACAGGGCACTATTTTATTCAAATGTACACAGTTAGGCTAAAGGTTGCGACTTTTGTAGAAGTTATGACGACGAGGAGTTAATAACCACCTTCTTTGCAGTTACCACATCCGTATTTCTTTGAAGACGTTAGGTATCTGGCTAACTTAGATATTGCCTAACTTAAAATCATTTTAAAGCAATCCGGAATATTTACCGGGGTTTGCAAGTAATTTCATGGTCTTATTGAATCTGACTACCAGAATGTCGCCCTAACGTAAGCTTAGGTTGCGACTTCTGTAGAAGTTATGACGACGAGGAGTTCATTAACCACCTTCTTTGCAGTTACCACGTCCGTATTTCTTTGAAGACGTTAGGTATCTGGCTAACTTAGATATTGCCTAACTTAAAATCATTTTAAAGCAATCCGGAATATTTACCGGGGTTTGCAAGTAATTTGATATGGATTTCATGGTCTTATTGAATCTGACTACCAGAATGTCGCCTTAACGTAAGCTTAGGTTGCGACTTCTGTAGAAGTTATGACAACGAGGAGTTCATTAATCACCTTCTTTGACGTTGGGTATCTGACTAACTTAGATATTGTCTAACTTAAAATCATTTTAAAGCAATCCGGATGATTTACCGGGGTTTGCAAGTAATACGATATGGTTTTTATGTTCTTATTAAATCTGACTACCAGAATGTCGGCCTAACGTAACCTTAGAAGTGTATAATAGCTTGTAAATAGTCTCCTCTGTTACTACTTAACCAAAATCATAATGTACGTGAAATAAATAAATTTTACATTACAGTTATTAAATTATTGTTATTTTAATTAAATTTTTAACGATGTCTAGACATTTAATATTGAAGAAGATAAAATTCTATTGTAAAATAAAATTGTTTACGTTTTACGTGAACAAATTTACACAATTACACCCCAACACAAATGCGAACACGAGTATTTATGCAAATAGATAAATTTGAAATAACAATTTTTCTTAGACTTACTTTATTAATGAACGTCTTAGAATATTTCTTTCCATACTACGTCTTAATGTATCCGAATCACCAGCACTGCCAGGTAGTGTGGACACCAAACAACCAGCTCTTTTTGACTCATCAAAAGCACGCAATGCCTCTGAGGTAAGAGTTTGATGTGAGACCGTACTAGGAAATAGTTGTTGTACAGCTGAATTGGGCCTTAAAGCATTTTTAAAGAGGGTTGAATGCTTTTTAATCGGTATTAGTTCGTTAATTTGATTATCCTCTTCGACATTGGATGACTGGCCATCGACTTCATCGTTACCAATTTCTTCGGTGACAAAACGTACCGAACGTTTAAGGGTGCCATTGGAAGTTGAGCCAGCCTCATCTTCGGAGGTGGTGTTATTTTGGTCATCAGACTGCTAGGGGGTATTAGAAAAGTAAAATTTAATTCAAATGATGGTTGAGTAAAAGTAATTATTTACCTGTGAAATTGAATCTTGTTTCCATAATTTGCCACCCTTTAAGATGCCGCTAATTTGAGTTGTGGGTGAGGATTCCTTGGGTGGTATTGGTGGTGGTTTCTCCGAGTCAGACAAGTCATGATTAAGGGACGTTGCACCCGGTTTAGCTGGCAAAGCAGGCGGTATTAAATCACTATCACTACCACCTGCTGCGTTCAAAGTAGTTGCTGTTGCTACCGCTGCAATGGACGCCGATGTGGCTGGAGATCCGATTACAGCATTGGCTGCCAAATCCTCTGTAGCCTCGCGTACAATACGCCTCTCAGACACTGTAGTGGTAGTCATAGTAATTGTTTCAACAACGTATCTTTGATTGTTTGTTTTTTGTACAGTTATAAATTTATTTTTATTTTTACTTGAATCCCTTCTATTTTTGACTACACAAACATGGGGCGCCATATTATTATTATTTGTATATAACATTACATGACATTATTACATACATTAATTACATTACATTTTAAGTACATAATTAATGTTTCAATTACAGTTACAATGTTACCAGTAAGTACAACAATGTACAAATACACACACGTACAACAGTGGTTAGATACAGTTACAGTTAACAGTTATGTTATTATTAGTATGTTATTTAACAGAGTGATGTTGTAGGAAGTTGATGAAGGTGGTGTGAGTTAGTAGATTTATTTTTTGTTTTTTTTTCATTTTAAACAAATATTTATGTTTTGAAATTAAGAATAAGTGTTTTTTTTTTTTACATATTCAAGTAAATATGTAAACAATTACAAATGGAATTTTACATTAAGTAAAAACGACAAGTCAAATTTGTTTTAAGTAGATTGATTTTCATTGCACATTGAATACCATTCATTGATTAGTTGGGTGTTAAGTTGTTTGGTTGGTGGTGAATGGAATGATTAATTGTTTACCAAAGAGTCACACGAAGAAGCATTAGGTGACAAGCAGAGTCAAAACATTGGAGTAGAATATACATAAGTAATGGCATAAACATACAATTATCGATTTTAGTCATTCGCATATTTTATTGTCATCATTATCGTTTGCCAGAAGTTAATTATTGTCGTCGTCGTTGTTGTGATGGTGGTAGAAGTCGTAATGGTGATGATGGTGATTCCATCGAGAGTACAGTGGGTTGAATTGGTTGGTTGGTTGTTAGTTAAGTTGAATATGGATGTTGATTGTTATATTTGGTGTTAAGTAGCACGAGTTTTACACGCGAGACCACAATATTAATGAGAGCAGCAAGTGAAAATTTACAACACAATTATACATACAAAACCAAACGAAACGAAAAAAATAACGTTAACCAAACCAACAGACAACATTTGTGGTTATACTGAGTGAGAGTGATATTGGTGGCAGTGTCACCATTATTGCTATTGGTGATGGTGGCCAACGATGTAGAGATTTTTGGTTTTTTTTTAATGCGACATATGAAATTATTTCATAACAATGGCAAAAGCATAAAATAACAAAAAAAAAATGATGAAGAAAAACATAAAATGCAGTTGGAAGAATATGGAACGACAACGTCGTAATGTCTGAATCTGAATCACTACTATTTTTAGTCATGCAATAAGGCAACATAGCAATTAAGATGGTTCCAAGATGATTTTTATTTAACTTAAGTTCTTAAGTTTAACTTAAGAAATAGGCAGCATTATCTACATGTTTAATAGCAATTTAAATTCATAATCTTAACAAAAACTGCATTACGAGTGCTATTCAATAAGTCGATGTCTTTTTGAATGAAAAGCAGGTTTTTACACAAAAGGTTTTTATATATCGTCATCTTAAAGACCAAATAACCTATCAGCAAAAATTTCAAAATTGAGTTTTTTTTATGGATTATTATTCCCTATATCATAACGTAACATTGTGAACCGCCGTGGTATAGCAGGTTAGTCATCCGCCTAGCATACCAGAGGTCCCAAGTTCAATCCCTGTCAGGCTCACTTGAAAAAAATTAATTTTCAAAAAAAAGCGGCGGTTTCACCTCATAACTCAGCTAGCCACTGGTTATTGAGTATTAGGCTATGAAAAACTTCTCTAACTAATGCATTTGCCGTTCGGAGCCGGCGTTAAAACGTAGGTCCCTTTCAATGAGTCTAAAAATAGAATCGGATGCAGCTCATTGTCTGAGAGAAGTACCCCTTGCTCCAATTGGAATGTTGTCGGGGAATTATATATATATATATATATCATAACGTACATATATTTATCTGTGCAAAATGTTGAACATCTAATATCACAAGTGACCAAATTATTACAGTTTAAGGTTTAAAAATGATGAAACTAAATCATCAAAAATCGCGTTAAAAGTTAAATTTTGTTGCATTGTGTAATTTAAACAGTCATTAAGTATTTTCATTTGCTTAAACTAGTTAAAGAAACTATAATGTTATTATTTAATTTATATAATATTTATATGTATAACAAAATTTTATTTATTCATACTTATTTCTACTGCAGATAGGTTATTTGGTTTCAGATTTTTGCAAATCCAAATAACCAAAGTGACATAACATAAGCTGTGTTTAGAAAAACAAATTTTTTTCAACCGATATATATTTCTGGTTTAATTTTAATCTAAATACACAACTTTCGTTTAAATATTGCAAATAGGTCCAATTTTATAACGTTTCTTTTCCTCTCCTGTAAACTTTTGAAAACTGTAGATAGGTTATTTCGTCTTTTAGGGGACGATATATTATGTCCTACATTGCAGACAAATCTACTTTTGCCTAGCCATTTTTTTAAGTCTGAGAACAAGAAGTAGTCAATAGGTTCCTAATCTCAGTCCAGGTGGAAAAAACTTGTTTCTTGGCTAAATGAGTTCGTTTTTTACAATTCCCTACTCAATCAATACAATAAGATCGATAGATTAATATAAAAAAGGCCTAACTCGATTTTATAAAATTCGAAAAATTTTAGATACAACAATCGGATGGGGGGAGAGCGCGTGTTTAACTTTTATTACATTTTCGCAAATTTCAGATATTAAGTACTAACATGCCATAGAATTGTAAACTAGGTCTTGCTTTGGATTTTTTTTTTATTCTAATACCTAAAGTTATTGACAAGCAAAGTAAAAAATCAGGTATATTGCAAATTTTGGTCGGGCCATGGGCACGCTTTTCCCTATCCGATTGACCTCAAATTTTCAAGGCATTATTTTTTTTAGTATTTCGGGGTTGGCCTGAAACGTATTTCTTCAAAAAATGTCCCCATATAGGCTATTGGCACTCTTACATATGAATGTAGAGACCTAAACTGAGCGTCTAGAAAGTTCATTATTTTCCATGTTTGTACGTCCACATTCAAATTAAGACGAAACTTACTTTGCCAATTAAGAGATTGGAAATTAAAAACAGTCACGGACCTATAGGTCCGTTTTTGTACTTAACCGTTTTTGTAGAG
Organism: Stomorhina lunata; assembly: GCA_933228675.1. Taxonomy (NCBI): domain Eukaryota; kingdom Metazoa; phylum Arthropoda; class Insecta; order Diptera; family Rhiniidae; genus Stomorhina; species Stomorhina lunata. Next base: position 36,431,410 of record OW121743.1, on the reverse strand, counting down.
ATTAGGAGAAACTAATAATCATCATTCAATTGAAGCAAAGCTGTGGCTTTATATCAGTACAAGTGCATCTACAGCAAATTTTATGATAAGAAACAATAATATATAACAGTTGTTATAAGTAATAGTTCAAAAAAAGTTCTAAATTACTTTCCATCTCAAACTTCCAATTCTATATACTTTTTTGCAGAAGATAGCAACATTTATCATTCGTATTAATTTCGTTACAGGCCAAGCCTCTTAAACATTGAGGGGAATAAGCAGAACATGAATGATAAGTTTAATTTCAAAATAGCCAGAAATGTTATACATTTACACATGTTATACATTTACAATGTTATACATTTACACATAAAGGTATAACGGACAATGTTGCTTCATCTGTGACCCTTACGGTGCTAGAGATACTTTACTCCATCTGATCTGCTCACTATAATGGAGGGAGCCGGATTTAGGAACATAAAACTTTAGAGCAGACAAATTATAATCTCTCTCTCCACTGCAAGAGAGATTATATCAAAATATAATTTGGTGTCTGTCTGTGAATACATTATTTTCAGACAAATGTGACCCGTTAAAATAGGAAACGTTTTCGCGTTAATGTCAATATTAAGACTTGATGTATCTTTTCTTGTGTTTGTCATGACATGACACTGTGTTATTGGAAGCAACAATGAGGCACTTGTTACTTCTATTACCTGGTAAGATCATATTATACTCGTATGGCTGATTAGTTTTCAATTATACTTATTTATTATATAACGATATAGAGAGTAAGTCCAACTGTTAAGTAACACTCAACCTAATGTCTTTAAATATTAGGAAAATTAAAATGTTTTCTAGATAATCCATTAAATATTTCAATCCGCTGGGAACATTGTTTATATATATATTCTGTGGCAATAACTCAAGTCGAAAATTGAAGTTTTGAGATATCATCAATTTTGTGTAATTTTTTTCTGCTTGATTTTTTGCGAATAATTTATGAATTAATATATTGGTCACATGTTTATTGGAAAACATGGATGAATATTAAAAAAAAAATATTGTTAATTTTTTTAACTTAGGACCAGCACTCAGGGGATGACCCCTACTTATGCGATGCATTGTGTTGGAACTAGGAAAATAGGTTATGGGAAGGAGGATAGATGGAGTAGTGTTTGTGGACATTTGATTTGAATTTACCTATATTGCAACTATCAGGAAAAATTTCTGCGAGAAGCGAATTCCACATACGAACTGTACGACTAAAGAACGAATTTTCTCTGTAGTGTGTTGTTCGGTCTACCGGCCAATCGACCACAAAGGAATGTGCTCTAGCAGAATGACGTGTGTTGCGTAAAAAAGTTCGAATTTCGGGAACGAGTTCCCTGATTTCGTTAGAGCACATTCCAAAGTAGTAACGATAGAACAGTGAGACACAACCCACATTGCGACGGTGCTCCAGTGAATCAATAGAGTTGGATACCCTACTGTCACCGATGAGCACTTTCGCCCTCTCTTGCGCTCGGTCGAGAAGCTCCAAAATAGACTTTGAAGCACCGGCCCATACATGAGAGTTGTATTCCATTTTCGGTCGGATGTAGGTGGTGTAAATAGTAAGGAGATCAGAAGAAGTGAAGTATCTCTTGCAACGTTTTAGATAACCGAGGCACTTGAATGCTTCTTTCGACACTTGAAAGATATGCTTTGTCCAACGAACATCACATTGTATTCGCATGCCTAGAACATCAAGAGCATCTGATTCCTCAATATGTACACTACCCATTAATACAGATGAAGTAACATGGTTTACCGTGCGTTTATGTGTAAGCATACAACATTGAGTTTTCCGCGCATTAAAATGAACTCTATTCGCACGACCCCATTCTGAAATTGTTTCTAAATCGCGGTTTAATGATTCATTCATGTTTTGTCTCATAGAGTCAACCTCAAGGAGGCTTGGCCTACGATTGAATGAATATGAATGGCAAATGTTACTATCATCTGCAAAAGAGTAGATAGGATTGGAAGTTTGACGAAGAAGGTCACTTATAAAGATAAGAAATAGAGTAGGAGAAAGAACGGAACCTTGCGGTACCCCTGAATTAATCATGAACTCGTTTGAGGAGAATCCATCTATAACAACTCGTATAGTGCGATCTCTGAGGAAGCTCGATATAAACCGAGAGAAGTTATTACCGACACCAAAGGCAATAAGCTTTGATAGAAGTGCTCCGTGTCACACTCTATCAAACGCCTTGGAAATATCTAGAGCCACAACTTTACTTTCGCCAAAACGGTGTATTGATTGACACCATTTTTCCGATAGGAAGGCTAGCAGGTCTCCCGTAGAGCGTCCCCTACGGAACCCATACTGGCGGTCGCTTAGTAGGTTGTTAGACTCTAGATATTTAACAAGATGGTGGTTTACCATACTCTCCAAAACTTTGGAGAGTGCAGAACAAATTGCAATTGGGCGGTAATTTTCAGGGTTGTTAGCAACCTTCCAGCACCGAGGAAATGTACCGGCATGGTACAAGGTGCTGAAAAGGTTAGCTAATGGACGCGCAAGCATCGAAGAGCACTGCTTCAAGACCAGTGCTGGAATGCCATCTGGCCCTGGAGACTTATTTATATTGAGATCCGCTAAAACCCGTTTTACAGCACGAGCGCGAAAGAATATCTTTGGCATAGTTACAGATACTCTTTCGAGCTCGGGCAGAGGTTGAGTGCTTTCCGGCAAGCGAGAATTGCTTGCAAATAGTTCAGCTAAAAGGTTAGCTTTATCAACCGGGTCTGTGAATGTCAGACCATCCTTTAAAAGAGAAGAAATTGAAGAACTAGCATTATTCTTGACTCTTTTAACGAATGACCAGAAATTCTTGCTGCCCCTAGGAGCAGCAAGAATTTTAGTACGAAGGCGTTGCTCGTACAGAGCCTTTTCACGCCTTAATACTTTGGCACACGTACGCCTTGCCTGTTTGCGCTGCAAATCAGTAACTGGATTTTGGTTATAACGCCAGTTACTGAAAGCTACCTCTCGGGATCTGACTGCATGTTTGCACGTCTGATTAAACCAGGTTTTTAACTTTGGTTTAATCGAAATATTTTTCGCTGGGATGAACATTTTCATTCCCAGCTTAATAACATTCAGAAGATTTTACGTTTTTTCCTACTTAAGCTCTTTTTCGAAACTAAAATTTGCGTTGAACTAGACCTTAAGTGACTTTAAGCGGTTCCATTTAAATAAAATATATATATATTGTGTAGCCTTAGCTTTTGTAATACAATAAACGCCTTAACTCAATTCTCTCTTATGTCGACTTAAGCTACTCTTCCATATTGCCACAGATATATTTATAAATAAATTTTTACGTAAAACTGTTCTCAAGAAGAGCTACTTAGTTTCTATTTTAATTCAAATTCCCAATATATATTTTATTTCACCAAATGCTTAATATTTAATGCAGGAAAATTCTAGTTATTATAACCATATAAATGTGTATAGAATTGCATTTATATGAGCATTTTACCACTTAAAGGTGAGTATATTTGCGTAGGTGGTAGGTGGAATGACATGAGAGGTAAAGCTCAAGTTTACTTTTTAATTTCAATTTTTTTTATCTCATGATTCTTGAAAAGTATATGATGTTCGTTATAATTAAGTACGTACTATAAATACTCTGATACTTTGAAAATTTAATAGTTTTAATGCACTTGCTTTATTATTTTGTTCTTAGAAAAATTTAATTTAAGAATATATTTATAACTGAAAGTTTTTATAGAAACGTTTATTTCTGAAATTAACAAGATGTGGAAAAAGAATATGTTGAGACATAAATGCGTCAATCCTTGCTTTGTTTTCTGCTACCGTTGTTTGCTCACTAAGAGGCTTTTAAATATCTTGAACCGTTTAATAATGAGATATTTCCAAAGTCAAATATTTTTCGCTGATCGAAAAAAGTGTATCAATTTTTTACTTTTTACGAGAAGTTTTTTTTTTTTATCAAAAGTTAATAGAAGGGAAGGTTATTACAAAAAACTACTGTCAGTCGAACCAGCTGAACTCTGTGAAATATGTGATTGAACAGGACGTCACGCTATGGTATTTCTGCTGCAAAAAAGGCATTTTTTGGACTACACTTTTCAAAAATCGAATAATGTCATTTTATAGACAAGAATTTGACAATGCAAAATCTGTATTTTTTATTAATCCTAACATTAATTCAAATTACATTATCTTGAGATTTGCGAAGTGCCTCAAGTCAATAAAATTAGTAGAGGCATGTGACGAATTTCACTAAATTTTATTGAGAAGTTCGCCTTATCCATTGAGAATAAAAATACATAAAAAATAGGGGTCCAAGGCAGCTACCCCAAGAAGTCGACGGATGTCAACCAAAACTATTAGAGCTCATTTTTGGGTTAATAAAATAGAAGTGTATCAAATTTTTTAAAATTCTATTGAAAAAAGACGTTTTATACATTGAGAATAAAAATAAGTGAAAAAAGAGCTTCCAAAGGACGCAACCCAAGAAGTTGACGGATTTCAACCAAAAGTAGTGGAGCTCTTTTTTGAGTCAAATAATAGAGTTGTGCCGATTTTCATGAAATTTTGGTGAAAATTGTAGGTTATACATTGAGGAGAAAAATAAGTGAAAAAATGGGGGTCCAAGGGAGGTACCGAAGGAGTAGACGGATTTCAAAGTTTTTTTGAATTCTTCTTATCTATATAAAACTAAATAAGTGTGTCAAATTTCATCGTTGTAGGATCACTCCTTCTATTTTTTGCAGATAAATGTATGACTGTGCGTCACAATAATAACGCTAATAACGATTTTGACATATCACCACCAACATCTCAAGAAATAACTGCCACAATTAAACGCCTAAAATCTGGAAAGTCTGCAGGTACTGATGAAATTCCACCTGGATTATTAAAAGCCAATACAGATCTATCCATTAAGCTTTTAAAGCCTTTGATAATAAAATGCTGGTCGGTCGAAAGACTGCCAACGACCTCAAAGAAGGCCTAATTATAAAATATGGGCTATAACTTTATATGGTCAATAAAGTTATAGCCCATATTCTGCACAGTCGCATAGCGTCCATTGTTGAACCACAGTTTAGACGCGAACAAGCCGGCTTTAGACCGAATAAATCCTGTATTGATCACATCAATGGCCTTAGGGTTATCGTGGAACAATCAGTTGAATGGCGATCTCCAATTTACCCTTTGTTTATTGATTTTAAACGTGCATTTGACACTTTAGAGCACAGTGCTATTTGGGAAGCTTTAAGATGCAAAGGAGTCCCCTGGTCTATTAACATCAAGAAAACTAAGTCAATGCGAATTAACTCACAAAATGACGCCAAATATTATCTTGCTGGACAATTCATTGATGAAGTTGGAACTTGCTGTTACCTAGAGAGTATTATCTAAAAAATTGGAGTCAGCAGAGAAGACACCCAAAAAGGTAACGCAGAGCAAAGCAAGCTTTTGGCATACTAAACAAACTCGGAAGATCCAAAATAAAAGTTTTTAACACCAATGTTAAAGCCGTGCTCCTATATGGCTGTGAGATTTGAATATCACGAGTCTTGGGTGGAACAGTCTACAAGCTCTTGTTAATCGGTGTTTAAGACGTATACCGTCACAATCTCTAATGAAGACCTATGGTTGCGCACCGCTCAGGATCCGCTACAAATGAGCATACGCACTAGAAAATTTGGCTGGCTAGGACACACATTGAGAAAAGCGGTCACTGATATAAATCGTCAAGCTAATGAATATAATCCTGAAGGTTCCAGAAGGTCTGGTAGACCCGCAGACACGTGGAGACGCCAAACCGAGAACGAGCTGAGGGAGTTCGGTGTATCATGGAACGAGATGAAAGTGATGACTACCGATAAACTTATATAGAAAACATTTTTTTGAGGCCCTATGTTCCACCAGGAATTAAAGGACTGAATATATATATATATATATATATATATATATATATATATATGTATATATATATATATATATATATATATTCGTAGAGAATTAGGTTCTACGATGATTTTATACTATAATTTAAGTCGGTGCAACATTCACTTAACATACAGCATTGAACAAAATTTGTCTAATTTTTAGGAAAATTGTTGTGTTTTCGAACATATAACAAAAAAATTAAACCAATTTTACAACTTTCTGAAATGTAGTTATATAGTCCCATATATTCTCTTTAGATTTCAAAAATAAAAATTTGCAAGAATTTATAAGCGAATCCAGAAAATCGAATTTTATAAAAAATGGTAAATTTCTGTACACTCTAATTTTAATTGCAAAAAAGGTCAATTCGGTTTTCTTTTTTGAAAAAAACTGCAAAAAATTATTTATGAACTGTTTTTTTAGAAATTTAAAGTCAAATTTTGTAAAAATAAACTTTTCTTTCTTAAATTCTTAAATTTTGTTAAAAAGAGCATTTTTTACTAAATTTGACTTTAAATTTCAGAAAAACTGTACAAGGTACATAAATAATTTTTTGCAGTTATAAAGTTTATTTTATTGTTTATGCAAAACAATTTGAAAAAGCTATGAATTTGCGCTAATACAGAGCTTTTCCGCTTTTTAGTGCTTTGGCACAAGATTATATACCTCTTTTGCCATGGAACTGACATTATAAAGGTCGCACAAGGTGATTGTGCTCTACGAAAACTCAATATAATAATTATTTTGTATAACGAACAAAATACCCTTGATGAGATATTTTCAAATTAATGGTTAAATAAACGAAAAAGTGTCATGATTTGATATGTCTAAAAATATTACAGAATTTAAGTCCCATTTATGATCATTTTTTAAAACATAACAAAAAACATGTTAGTATAAAATTAAAATATTTCAAGCGTGATATCTCGATAACTAGAGCTGACTTTTAATTTCAAGTACTATAGATGTGGTAATCTTTTAAGTCTTATGTAATCGACGACTTTCAATGAAATTTTTTTTTGAAAAGCTCAATGATTTTCATTCAATGTGTATGAAAAGATATTTCAAAAATAAGCATCTACTTCTAACTCAAGCATTTATGAATGTATGTGTATGTACATAAGTACATATGTATAGAAATGTATGTATGTATTTATGTACTTAATGGCATTTAATGCTTGATTAGCAAAATTTATAATAATTTATTTCATGGTTTTAGTTCGTTAAATTTGCAAATATGAGTTCGGGTATCTCTATTTCCTAATTAGATAAATGAAGTTTGAATATTTCAATGCAATTTCTACAAAATTCTTGAGTATATGTAAATTTATATGTTAAATAGTTATGTTATGTATTTATGTGTGTATGTATATGAATAATGCAGTTATGTAAACAAATAAATACTTGTGTATGTATGAGTATTTGTAAATGAATATAATTTTTAAAGCATTTTATACAATTTTATTGAATTTTCAGGACATAATTTATTTTGTATTATTTTAATATGGCGCACGTGCATTATTGTTTCTGCTGTCATGATGTTTATTTACAATGATAGACGTTTTCAACATATCGTTGGTTGAAATGAAAAATTATATAACAAACATTTTGATTTTTTTAACAAAGGTTACATTTTTCAGAATTAGGGAACAACTTTGTCGATTTGCTTCAAAGTCATTCAAAATCTCTGTATCTCATTTTTTTATTCCAGCCAACGATACTTTATTTCATGGGAAAAACTCATTGTATGAATGAAATTGAATTTGAATTTGCATTTCATTTAATTTCATTAAACAAAGTGCAAACAACAAATAATAATATTATTATAAATTGTAAGTAAATAAATAGTAAAAGAATAAATAATAATGAAATTAATAGTCGAAGAAATAACAAAAGCAAAATGTACCTGGCGATGATTTGTATTGTGCCTGGAGAACATAACGTGGGCGTTCCTCGCCAGCTATAATTTCCTTTTGTGTCATACGACGTTCTGGTGAACTGGTGTGTATTGGCAAGAGAGCAACTGCTGGTACACCCAGTGGAGCTGTCAGTTCCTCCTGACATTGGGGTGAATTGCATTCTAAAAATATAAAAAAGTACAAGAAAACAATTTATGAATTAATTTTTGTAATATATTTTAGTTAAAAATGTTTTAAATCAAAAATTATAGAGGTATTTTAGGAATTGATACTTTCCTTTTAAAAACAAGGAAAAATTTACCTAACAATTATAAATGTTACAAGTAAGAAAATAGAAAGGTTAATCAAACCCGACCATTTTTACCCTACATCACTGATGTCAAATGTGGACTAAAAGTAAACAAAGTTAATGGCTTGTTTTTTGAGGTTAATATTCTTGGAAAAAAATAATGGAAGTTTTGTTTTTTGTCTATTTATTATGATTTTGTGAAAAAAACAATATCCCAGTTCACAATCCGTTGCAAATAGTCTAGTATCGTAGCATTTGCAAATCTGTATAGCATATTAAAAATATAATAATATGATACATTTTTTCATTTACTATTTTTTTTAGAAAAATCGTTGCTATAAATATGAAAAAACAAAAATTGAATTGTAAAATTGGAAAGGTCACATCTCCAATTTTTTAACATATACGTTTTTTTACACCAATGAGTTCCAAATGCGTCTTCATCTAATGTATTAAGCATGGAATATTCCTAGCATTTCTAGGAATCTAACTCCAAACTGTTCTACCGATCTTGCTAAAAAATGTTAAACTACCATCCAATAGAACTAACCTTGGTATGAATTCAAAAGTTCGGTCACTTGGCGTGAACTCCCCCATAAGTGACGCGCAAAATAGAAAGGGACCTAAGGAGAACCATTTTAAATACGTGCATCTTTGGTGTACCATCACTTGGTCTCATTTGAAAGCTGCATATATATATATATATATATATATATATATATATATATATATGGCAGATCGTTTTAACATAAACTTCTGCAACATACGCGGGCTAAGAGCGAATTTCTTCTCTGTTTACGCATCTGTCTACATCGGCCGGATATTTTCGCATTATGTGAAACCCAGGTATCTTAAATTGCTGATCCACAGGATTTTTATATACCTTTCTATCGCTTTTTAATTTCCATCGGGGCATTGCAATGTACGTTCGCGATGAAGTTGCGCACCAGAGCCAGCAATCGTTAGGCACGCATGATAGCGAATTAAACTGTCTCTGAGTAAAGTTAAGAATCAGGTCGCATCTTTTGCAGTTCGGTTTTCTTTACAAAAGCCCAAACGACGAAAGGGACACAACGTTATCTGGCTTAGATGCCCCCTCCGATTCAATTACAAAGATCCTTGAGAGTTGCCCTTACAGTGACATTGTTATTGCTGGTGATTTTAATGTTCACAACTCGTCGTCCAGCCACACAACTCTTGAAGGCCAATATGTTGAGCTATTCGCCGCGCATAATCACCTAGCGCAACTGATGAATGAACCAACGCATATCTCATATGTTAAAGGACACCAACAAAATACCCTTGACCTTTTCCTTATTTTACACCCTGACAAGTATGAAGTAAAGGTTCTTGCGCCTCTTGCAAATTCGGATCATTGTACCATTTCCGCCTCTTTTTCATTCTTCGTACTTCGGAATGTTTCACAAACAGCCACGAAACGTTTAAGTTATTTATACGAAAAAGGTCGTTGAGCTGAGCTCAATGAATTTTTTAGGCATTTTAACTGGAAACTTCGTTTTCTTGATAATAATGTCAGTGGCTGAAATGGTGTCTAATGTTATTAAGCTGGGAATGAAAATGTTCATCCGATCGAAAAATATTTCGATTAAACCAAAGTTAAAAACCATAGATAAAACACATAGATTGAGAACATATGTTCTACTAAGGCACCAAAAAAATGTGGTGAATAAATTAACTAAGGTGGTGAACTCACATACAGGTACTGTGAATTCAACATAGTCATTTTGACAACTGTCAAATGAAAATGTAAACAAATAAAAATTATTTGTAATTGAAAAGGGTAAGTAAAGAAATTTTGTTTGTTTTTTTTTTAATAATATTAAATAAATATATTCAGGTATGTGATGGACATTTTTCGTTTTCAAATCAATCGATTTCAGACATATTTTTTTTAGCTAATTTTTGGTTATTTCCCCCAAATTTCCTATATAAATGGGAAATTATAAAAATTTTCTGTAAAAATGGAAATTTTGAAAATTTCACCTAAAAAAGGGAAATTTTGAAAATTTCCCATAAAAAAGGGAAATTTTGAAAATTTCCCATAAAAAAGGGAAATTTTGATAATTTCCCATAAAAAAGGGAAATTTTGAAAATTTCCCATAAAAATGGAAAATTTTGAAAATTTCACCTAATAACGGGAAATTTTCAAAATTTCCCTTTTTTATGGGAAATTATCAAAATTTGACTTTTTTATGAGAAATTTTCGAAATTTCCCTTTTTATGGAAAATTTTGAAAATTTATCATTTTTATGGGAAATTTTCAAAATTTACCTTTTTTATGGGAAATTTTCAAAATTTCCCTTTTTTATGGGAAATTTTCAAAATTTCCCTTTTTCATTGGAAATTTTCAAAATTTCCCTTTTTTATGGGAAATTTTCAAAATTTCCCTTTTTTATGGGAAATTTTCAAAATTTCCCTTTTTTAGGTGAAATTTTCAAAATTTCCCATTTTTACAGAAAATTTTTATAATTTCCCATTTATATAGGAAATTTTCAAAATTTCACATTTTAAAAAGGAATATTCAAAATTTCCCCTTTTAACAAGAAATTTTTAAAATTTCCCATTTTTACGTTTTTATGGAAATTTTCAAAATTTTCATTTTTATTGAAAATTTTTAAAATTTACCATTATTATGGGAGATATTTAAATTCTGTATTGATTTTTTCATTTTTGCGTTTTTTATTTGACAAATATTTTTGACAAAAAAAAAATTTAAATCAGAATAACAATTATTTCTATTTAAAATAAATAAAAATCAGATCTTGACAAATATTTTTGCCAAAAAAAAATATTTGTCAGACCTTGACAAATATTTTTGACAAATAAAATAAAAATCAATTTTTGACAAATATTTTTGCCAAAAAAAATATTTGTCAGAATTTGACAAATATATTTGACAAAAAAAAAAAAAAAATAAAAATCGTAAAATAAAAATTATTTTTGAGAAAAATAATAAAAATCAAAAATTTAAAAAGCATGTCATTTTCTGAAAATATAGTGGAAAACATGTAAAATGATGTTTTCAAATTAGTTCTGCGATATTTCCATATGATTGCTTTTTTTCTTTGAAAATTCAAGAATAATTATTATTTTCGGTCCCTGGTTTATTTTATAAACAAATAATTTATTGACATTTTATTGTTGAGTTTCTTTTTCTTGTGGGGAATTAAAAATCATTCAAACCAGTGTTGCATTTCTAGTGCAAATTCAAAAATAAAAATTTAAAAATCAACAATACCAAGCAACTCTGCTTTAGTATGTGGTGGATATTTTAGTATGCACTAATACCACTTAAACATAATTTTACCAATACAGTAATACTTATTACAATATGGCGCCTCTAAAATGTACCATGACGTCTCTTAAATGTACTTGACAGTTGCGTCCTCAGTCTATGTTGTTAGTTTATGTTAAAAACTTGGTTTAATCAGACTTGCAAACATGCATTTAGATCCTGAGATGTTGCTTTCAATAACTGGCGTAATAACCAAAGTCCAGTTACTGATTTGCAGCGCAAACAGGCAAGGAGTACGTTTGTCAAAGTATTAATGCGTGAAAAGGCTCTGTACAAGCAACGCCTTTGTATAAAAAGAATTTCTGGTCATTTGTTAAAAGAGTCAAGAATAATGCTAGTTCTTCAATTTCTTCTCTTTTAAAGGATGGTCTGACATTCACAGACCCTGATGATAAAGCTAACCTTTTAGCTGAATTATTTGTAAGCAATTCTTGCTTGCCAGAAAGCACCGCGCTCGTGCTGTAAAACGGGTTTTAGAGGATCTAAATACAAATAAGTCTCCAGGGCCAGATGGCATTCCAGCACTGATCTTGAAGCAGTGCTCTTCGACGCTTGCGCTTCCATTAGCTAATATTTTCAGCACCTTGTACCATGCCGGTACATTTCCCCGGTGCTTTAAGGTTGCTAATGTTACGCCAATCCCTAAAAAGGGTGAGGCTACAACCCTGAAAATTGCAATTTGTTCCGCACTCTCCGAAGTTTTGGGGAGTATGGTAAACCACCATCTTGTTAAATATCTAGAGTCTAACAACCTACTAAGCGACTGCCATTATGGGTTCAGTAGGGGACGCTCTACGGGAGACCTGCTAGCCTTCCTATAGGAAAAATGGTATCAATCAATATACCGTTTTGGCGAAAGTAAAGCTGTGGCTCTAGATATTTCCAAGGCGTTTGATAGAGTGTGACACGGAGAACTTCTATCAAAACTTATTGCCTTTGGTGTCGGCAATAACTTCTCTTGGTTTATATCGAGTTTCCTCAGAAATCGCACTATACGAGTTGTATAGTTGGATTCTCATCAAACCAGTTAACTCAGAGGTACCGCAAGGTTTGGTTCTTTCTCCTACTCTATTTCTGATCTTTATAAATGACCTTCTATGTCAAACTTTCAATCCTATCTACTCATTTGCAGATGACAGTAACATTTGCCATTCATATGTAATCGTAGACCAAGCTTCCTTGAGTTTGGCGCTATGAGACAAAACATGAATGAATCATTAATCCGCGTTTAGAAACAATTTCAGAATGGGGTCGAGCGAATAGAGTTGATTTTAATGCGCGGAAAACTCAATGTTGTATGCTTACGCATAAACGCACGGCAAACCATGTTACTTCATCTGTATTAATGGGTGGTGTACATATTGAGAAATCAGATGCTCTTAATGTTCTAGGCATGAGAATACAATGTGATGTGCGTTGGACAAATCATATGTTTCAAGTGTCGAAAGAAGCATTCAAGTGCCTCGGTTATCTAAAACGTTGCAAGAGATACTTCACTTCTTCTGATCTCCTTACTATTTACACCACCTACATCCGACCGAAAATGGAATACAACTCTTATGTATGGGCCGGTGCTTCAAAGTCTATTTTGGAGCTTCTCGACCGAGTGCAAGAGAGGGCGAAAGTGGTCATCGGTGACAGTAGGGTGTTCAAGTCTATTGATTCACTGAAGCACCGTCGCAATGTGGGTTGTGTCTCACTGTTCTATCGTTACCACTTTGCAATGTGCCATAACGAAATCAGGGAACTCGTTCCCGAAACTCGGACTTTTTTATGCAATACACGTCATTCTGTTAGAGCACATTCCTTCGTGATAGATTGGCCGATAGACTGAATAACACACTACAGAGAAAATTCTTTCTTTAGCCGCACAGTTCGTATGTGGAATTCGCTTCCCGCAGAAATTTTCCCTGCCAGTTGCAATATAGGTAAATTCAAATAGAATGTTCATAAACACTACTCCATCTATCCTCCTTCCCATAAGCTATTTTCCTAGTTCCAACACGATGCATCGCATAAGTAGGGGTCATCCCCTGAGTACTGGTCCTAAATTAAAAAACAAAAAAAAAAGATCTAGTGTGACATCCGGACCTTATGTCTCTTATAACCACACAAACTTTAAATGTATTAAAATTTCGAAACACGTGCAAAATTTTGAGATATTCGCAAAAACCTGTTTTCGGGTAGGCCGTAGTACTTTAGTACCTCCAACTCTCACATTTACAGAGCGTTTTTTTAAATTTTAAAAAGTTTTGGAAAGTGAAGGGATCAAGCTTTTACAAGCTTTATGCATATTCTAAGAAATTATTAAAAGTTTTGATATTTTTTAAAAAAATATTCGTAATCTTTCAACTGTTTTCTATTAAAACTTGTATTGTTTTATACAGTTTTTTAAAGCTTGTAGTTCTATAAAGAAAACAACGAAATATTATTTATTGATATCGGTTTACATTTACAGAAGTTATTTAACTTTTTCCAAAGTTAAATTTGTTCGATTGCGAACAAAATACCTTTTAAATTAATTTCTGGTAAAAATGTTTACATGCCGTATTATCATATTTGTGCGTAGTATATCGCCTAGTCGGTTTATGAAAAGCTTAATAACTTTTAGGTTTTTCGTAGGATTTAAAAAATTAAAACCAAGTTTTATTAGGAACTAAATTATCTTGTTATAATGATATAAACTTTTATAAGCTTTCATAAAAGAGTAAGTAATAAAAAGCTACTAAACTCAAAAAAGTGTACAAATTCTGTTTTTAAATATTTTAGATGTTCTTAACAAAAGACACTTTTGATTTGAAAATTTGTAAAATCTGTTTTCTTTAATTTGCTGTTACGAAAAGTAAAATCGGATACAAACTGGCTGAGCTTTGGATCAATATGTTGACGAACCTCGTTAAATTCGGTTTTTTGCGTATAACTCCGAAATTAAGACATATTTTTGAGTGTAACATAGTGTAACACTGTGCACCAAGTTATGGGTCATCGATTTTTTCCCGAATGAGACCAAATGGAGATGATAGAAGGCAATTAGTAGACCAAAGCCCTAAATGGATTGTAAAAAGTTAGCTCGAATTTTAAAGTTATATATATTTGAAGTTTGGCTATTTGGGTGTAAAATTTTCCATATAAGTTCTTATGTAGAATAAATCATAAAATAAATAAATAAATTATATAAATTATTTTTTATAATTTTTGTGAATTTGTTTTATACTTTATTCTCAGTTCTTCCGTATTTTATACTAAAATTAGGTGAAATTTACTACATCGAGTATTTAACTTCTTGCAGAAATGAAAAAGTAGCTTTTAGTTAATTTATATTTTAACTTTTTATTTTTTTTATTGAAGATATATTTTGTCAGTCATATAAAACTACTTCCCAATTTAAAGAATTATTTCTTAATAAGTAAATTTTTGAAAATTTAAAAAAATGTCCTAATTTTTAACCAATATTCGAAATTTATTTCGAATATTGGATTAGTTCCGGTTTCGACAAATCGATTTACATAAAATTTCGAATCTTTTTTGGTTTCGGAACTAATTTACAAAATATTTCCCTCTAAGGCCAATTTAACTCTTTGTAGGCCGATATAATGAAGATTTCACGAGTTTATTATGTCTTCCTAATCTTGCGAGAAAATGTGATAAAATTTAAAATTAAATTCATGAAAATTATAAATCTAAATATCAAATAATTAAAATACTCAATAATAACTTTTAAATTTGTTTGCACATTAACTCCACATAAAAAATATATTGAAAACATTTCTTAAAATAGCCCAACTTCAATGCGCTATAACTTAAAAATTCGAGCTAACTTTTTAAAATCCTTTGGAAGTTTTGCTCTACTAATAGTCTACTTTCACGAATGTGATTTTGGTCTTATTCGGGAAAAAATTCCTTGACGCACAGTGTAATCAGAATCTTCTACTGTCCCTATATAAGAACTTTATGCAAAGTCCCAGCTCTTACCGAGCTATAAAAAAAGCTAAATACTTTGTTACACAAACACCTCGCCTTTAATTGATTTATATAGAAGTTAAAAAGTTCTAATTACTGGCTTAATATCAAAATTGTTAGAATATTTTAAATTCTAATATTTAAATACTTAATTAACTTAATTTAACAAGGACTTATACCTGCAAACTTTATACTAGCAATAAATCTCTTTCCAGCGAAAAATTATAATTGAACATAAATTTACAATGTCCAAATAAAAAATTTGTATATTTATAGACTTGTTGAATACATTGTACAAAATTTTATTAGTCCACTCTAGAGTGTCACTATTCCAAACGGAATTATGCTTGAAGGATTTTGAGCTATTTACAATTTATAGCAAGAACAACTTATGGTAGTAACTAATTTGTACAATATAATAGGTTTTAATACCCAAATCTACCAATAACAAAAATTATTCTGCTTAAATGACAAACGTTGTTCTTCCATGACTTTCTCTCGAGCCGCTAGGGGTGGAATTAATTAACAATTAAATTAGTCATTCATTCATTCAGTTAGTCAGTCAGTCCGTCAATCATTCTTTCATTCATTGTATAATTTTGAAATTTATTATTTAAAGGGATTGGTCGGTCGAACATTTATACTGTCGTTCTATTAAGGTAAAGCATACATACATACATACATACATATAAATACATAAAGACTGTATGTATGTAGAGATAAAGTTTCTGTAGTATTTTCAAGTTGAATTTTGTCTTTTTTATTTATTATTAATAAATGTTACGCTTCGTTGATATTGGCAACATAATTTTATTATTGACGTAATTTTTCACCAATCGGGGAAATGTTAAATGATTGCCACTAAAGATTGAATAAAAATTAAACGAAGAAAATTTTTTTCTTTATACTCAGCCGTTCGCAATCCTTTTTGAGAAATATTACGAATTATGTGAAGGAAGATGAAACTGAAAAATGTTTGTGTTTACTTTTGTTTAGCCGATAATCTGAACTTTAACCTTTGATTTACAAACATAATTCGTAATGATTGTGTTTGTAAAATAGGTAATAATGCGAGGTTTTCGATCTGTCTAAAAGTAGGGATACTCCTAATGAAGAAGATGGCCAACCATCAAAACTCGTCGAGGAATTGATAGTATCAATAAATTGTCTATTACATTCATAAATAACTTGAAAGAAATTAATTTTTAGTTGAACCATGAATTTATGTTAAGAGGTTGTGGGTTCGAAACTATGTGACACTTAGAAACTTGTGACACTTAGAAACTTGTCTTCATTACCAGCTGACAGTTGGTTAAAGTACAAAGTAAATGTAGATTAATAAAGGATAGGAATACAAAACATAAAGGAAAAAACTATGGTGGATAAGTTCGTCTAACTGAATCGATCATATGGTCATAGGTGAAATAGAATGAGTGTTAATATAATTCTCGTTTTCAATTTCGCTTAAGAATTCAGTTAAATAGATGATCTTAACTACTGGCATCTAACAGTTGGTGACACAGTGTGCTGATGAAGTCCGTAGCGGGACAGAAAATGCAGCATTCCACACTGCTAAGTGTCACATAGTTTTTTCAGTATTCTTAAAAATTATTAATCTAATTTAAAAATCATAAAAATTATTAAAATTAAAAAAAAATAAAAATTTATGATATGAACCTGAGCCCGGATTCGAACCCACAACCTCTTAATAAATAACTGTAATATATAGGGATCAATTGAGAATAATATTTTTAATTTCATCCCGACAATTTTGTTACTAAGATGCTACAGTAAGTTAGTCTATTTTTAAGTCAGAACAACTGAACGGACAAGAGTTACGAGCCCTAACCACTATTAATTCTTACACCAGTTATTACTTGATAATTTATATAATTTTGATAGGCCAAGGAAAAGTCATTGCTTACCGCACATCAAATGAAAAACGTCTATTATGGAAAAAAACGTCTATTATGCTCTTGGGTATAACGGCAGTGGGACAACATTATCATTAGCGGCAAAACCAAATTTCATGTATGTGTTGGTGATTCAAGAAAAAGGCTAATACATAAAAGCACATACAACAAAGGCTGCTTAAAGCGTACAGTCAAGATTCCAGATAACGTTAGGGTATGGGGATGTCTGTAGTAAAAAGGTGTCGGTCATCTCCATTTCATATTTGGAATCGTAAATGCAGAGAAATATTTAAAAACTCTAGAGGAACATCTGATACCATCGATATCGAAATTATCAACAGGATGGAGCTTCTTAACATATTACAAAAAAAAAATTGAAACGTGGCTTGAAGAAAATAAAATCGAAAGATGACCAATCCATGACGGTCATCTTCTAGTCCAGACCTTATTCCGATAGAAAATTTGTGGGCTATTATGAAAACAAAACTTCGAAATGAACCCAAAGGACTGTTGACGGGTTAAAGTCCAAAATTCAGGAAATTTGGGTCTCGAGGACCTTACCAAAGCAAGTCGAAACCGTTTTAATAAACAAACGTGGCGTAACACAACTCTAACTATAAAAATTGGCGACTGTACGAATTAATAGTGGTCACAACATTTGAGTTTAAAATAATGAACTTTTGTTTTTTTAAAAGTCCTTTTTTTGGTATTTTTTTCAATGCATGTCTAAAGAGAATAAAATGATCTTCAAGAAAAGTATAAATTTGTTTATGTGGTCATGATAGTTCCGAAAATATACACATTTTAATAGCACATTTGTGAAAAATGCTCCGTGTACGAATTTATAGTGGTTAGGGCTCGTACACGGTAAATGACAGAGGGAGACGCCTTCTTAATATTATGACAGCTTTTAAAGTAGTCATTACTCTGAAAATTGAGCTTGCAAATTGAGGGTTAAAATATTGCATACTATCAATCATAATTGGAGAATGTTTACATTGAAACTTAATATGTGTTTTTTTCTACCAGATTGTCTAAGGAGAACTATGAAGAAATTTTGTATTTCCAAATTACAATCCTATTTCGTCACCTAAAATGCAAAAGGGCATAACTACAAATCTTGTTTTTTTACAGGAAAAGCAAAAAACATTATAACTTTTAAACTACAAGGAACATTAAATCCAATTTGAAATTGGATCACAAGCCGTCAGCAAAGAAAACTCTAAAAACTAAAGTCGTACAAAAACGTTTAGTTTTTGAGAAATTGCAAAAAAACAAAAGGGCTTAACTACAAGTTGAATATTTTCTGAAACCAAAAAGTTTTAACTACCTACCATACAAATTTTGAGCAAAATTTTAAACCTTTCAAAATGCGTAAAGTTTTTTTTGTCAATAATATAGAGACGGGTCTTAAAAATAGTAACAGTTTATTTTCGAAATATAATTTAATGTAAAAAGATGAGTTTTTAATAATTTAAAATAGAATATACAGAGCGGATTTTTAACAGATATTTCAGAAATAAACCCGTAACTTTTAAACGGTTAAATATACTTAAATGAAATTTCGTATAGTTAGGGCAGATGACTAATCTGCTATACCACGGCGGTTCTCTATCTGGTATTTAAAAATTTCAAAAAGAAATAAATAGCCTATATTTGCAACCTGTTAAGATAGATAAACAGGTCAATGTACGATCGGAAAGCTTACTTATAGCCTTTCAAAAATCTTAGTCTCGGGTAATAATTATTTATATGATAAGCAAAAAAAAACATCATAACTTTTAAACTAAATGAAATATTAATTCCAAATTTTGAAATTTGGTCATCAATGCAACACCAAAGACATTCTTGAAATTAATGACAAAAACGAGTAATTTTTAAGTAATTGCGAATAAAACAAAAGGGCTTAACTACAAGCTGAATATTTTCTGAAACCAAAATGGCAACATTTTGCCTTTGGTTTTAAGTTAATAAAATCGCTGTTTTTGACCGTACTCATAAAAAATTTTGTTGCTAGATATATTTTGGGTTGCTGTGATATAATGAAGCAAAAAATCATCTGCTATTTTTGTATTAGTTACGCCCTTTTGCATTTCAGGGACGATATATATACGACAATTTATGACGATTTCGGCCTATAAAATGCTGTAAAGGAAGCTTTTATTCCTAGGTTAGGTTAGGTTAGGCAGGATGCAGACTGTAAGGTCCACCTCACTTGGGTCCATAAAGAGGTCCCTTTGTAATTCCTGCAAGGATAGAGAAAATTAAATTCTTAAGACTACCGAGAGTAAGAGGCTCAGTTAGAGCCAGCCAGATGCATCGATAAAAGAGCCTATTTTACGAATATTGATGTTCGAGATCTCTGAAAGATCGTGCAGAAATGGGAGTCCTAGATGGAGGGTTCTAAGTTCAGCAAGTGCTGGGCAGTGACAGAGGAAGTGGGATATTGTTTCTTCCTCCTCTGCATTATGACAACTTCTGCAGTAGTCATTGCTTTGAAGATTAAGTCTTCTAGCATGTATACCTATAAGACAGTGTCCTGTGAGTACTGAAATAAGGGTGCGAAGTCTATGGCGCGAAAAGCTGACCAGGATTGCAGAGCGCTTACTGTCGTAAGTTGGCCATGTAAGTCTGGAGATCGTACAGGTACTTTCTGTGGACCAGTTGGTCTGTGCGGACCTAAAAATAAACTGCTTTATGAGCAATTTGCATGCTGAGAGCGGAATACCTATGAATTGATCAGTGTTTTCTTGACTAAGAAGAGCACCATCTTTTGCTAGGTTATCCGCTATGATGTTGCCTGGTACATTACTATGACTAAGTACCCAGAAAAGTTCAATGTTGGAATGTCTCGCCATCTCATTTAGAGACGCCCGGCATTCACGGGTAAGAACGGATGTCGTGTAGACCGATGAAAGGGAATGAATGGCGGCAAGACTATCTGTACAGAAACGAATATCGTTAGGATATACTCGGTAGTACGTGAGCCACTTGCTCGCCCTATAAATAGCTGAAATTTCAGCTTGAAGAATGCTGCATTGTTTTGGGAGCTTGAATTTCACTATAATCCCAAATGATGGGATAAAGAAGCCCCCACCCACACCACGTGACGATTTGGATCCATCCGAATAGATAACCAGGGTCTCTTCACTAAAAGCGTTATGGGCCCCTGAGATATCCGCAGTGAAGGATTGCTCGAAAGCGGGTGAGGGAATACAGTAGTCTATATTATCAGGGAGATTAAGTTTCTCCAGAATAGTGGTGTGGCCTAGAGACGAAGTAGACCATTCACCGGTGGTTTTTAACCTGATAGCTGAGTTGAGGGCTACTAATTGGGCCATTAGCTCAGCCGGAAGCCAATTAAGCATGGTAAAGAGTGCCTTTGAAGGAGTAGTCCTTAAAGCACCCGTAATCATGAGAGCAGCAGATCTAAGGATCTTAACAAAAAGTCCCCCTGATTAGCCTTGTTTAGGGCAGGCCACCAGACAAGAGCGCCGTACATGAGAATGGGTTTAGCAACCATTTCGAAGAGCCAGGCTGTATTGGAAGGGGATAGGCCCCACGTATTTCCTAGAGCTCTTCTGCACGAGTATAGTGCAATGGAAGCCTTAGACACCCTAGATTGGGTGTTTGAGTTCCAGGACAGCTTAGAGTCCAGGATCACACCTAAGTATTTGGCATGATCCGTGAGCACCAGTTCCGTTCCATCAAGCTTCGGAAGATTGAACTGGGGAATCTTGTATTTCCTAGAGAAAAGAACGAGTTCCGTTTTGGCGGGGTTAACTCCCAGGCCATTGGAAACGCTCCATTCAGTAAGTGTGGCGAGAGCGATTTCGAGTCGCTGCGAGATAGTGTTTAGGTACTTGCCCGAAACTGCAATGGCGACATCATCTGCGTAAGCAATAGTTTTGAAGCGCAGAGAGTCCAATTCCATTAACAATTTGTTGATGGCAAGGTTCCAGAGCAGGGGAGATAAAACACCCCCCTGAGGAGTACCTCGGTATGCTACTTTATATACTGTAGCTTTTCCCAAGGTAGAGAAAATAGTTCTATAGGAAAGAAGTTTTCCAATAAAAGAGATGATAGAGTCATCAACTCCTATATCCGCCATTGCCGAAGTAATCGACGTGGGCTTAATATTATTAAAGGCTCCCTCTATATCTAGAAAGGCAACTAGTGAAAATTCGCCGAACTCAAGTGATTTTTCTAAGGAACTAACAAGTGAGTGGAGTGCTGTTTCAACAGACTTACCTTTATTGTAGACGTGCTGTGATTTAGAGAGAAAGCGTGGATTGATTGATGATCGTAAGTGAACATCAATAATGCGTTCTAAAGTTTTAAGAAGGAAGGAGCTGAGACTGATTGGTCTGAAGTCCTTCGATTTTGTGTGGCTAGCTTTACCCGCTTTAGGGATGAATACTACCTCACATCTGGTCCAGGATTCCGGTATATATGAGAATTTAAGACAGCTCATAAAAATCCTGATGAGCTAGGGAGTTATAGTCTCAGCGTTATGCTGAAGGTCAGCTGGGATGATTCCATCCGGACCCGCTGACTTATATGGTTTGAAACTGTCAAGAGCCCACTTGATTTTTCCTCTATCAATGAGGATGGGTGAGGACCCGATGACAGTCGAGTTACTGGACACTGGCTCGCGATGCAGAGCACTGCATCCAGGGAAGTGTGTGCCCATGAGGACCTCAAGGGTTTCATAACTACTGGTGGTCCAGTTGCCACAGACTTTTTGAATATAGCCAGTGACGGAGGGAGAGGAGGTCAGGATTTTACGAAGTCGGCTAGTCTCGGAAGATCCTTCCACGCCGCTGCAGAAATTTCTCCACGATTGCCTCTTCGCGTTCCTGACGACATTTTTAAATCTGTTAACTGAAGCTTTGTAGGGGACCCAGTTGGATGTCCTCTTAGCTTCGTTAAACAGACGTCGACATTCCTTGCGTATCTTCTCAATGTCGGGTGACCATGTATGCTTAGAACAGAGAGTCCCAAACCACTTGGGTTAGGAAAATTTTGACACACGTGCCAAGGATGGCAAACATGGTACAATAGCAACCGCGGTAATATCGCGTCATAAATAGTATAATTTGTTATACTAACTTTTCATTGTGTCGGGGAAGAAATAAACGATTTATAAAATTATCAAAGGCTTGTTGGAGGAATTTAGTATGAAAGAAATAAACGATTTATAAAATTATCAAAGGCTTGTTGTAGGAATTTAGTATGGAAAATTCGATTTACAACTTTTTGAATAAGGAAGTTAGTTTTTTGTTTATTTATTGAGTTTCGATAGACTCAAACTCATATTTAGCCATCTATTCTTCCATTCTGCAAATTTCAGTAACATAAAGAAAAAAAAAGTAAGAAAGTGCTATAGTCGGTCAAGCCCGACCATACGATACCCTTCACCACTATGTTCAAAGGTGTTCTTTTTCCTGCATAAAGACAAACATTTGCAAAATTTTGCCATTATACAAACATTTTCTCAAAACTTATACATTTAAGTTGTTTTCGTCATTTGGACTTATATGAGAACTATGGTCAAATGTTTACCGATTATCTCGAAATTTGTCTTTAGATTTAGTAATTTTTGTCTCATTTAGCGCGTTTTTAAAAATTATTTGAAACTACGATTATTATATTTATGTCGAATTGAGGTGTAGGCTCATGACAGCCAGAATTTTATGGAATTTCCAGGAATTCATATACATATAGTCACTATAAGGGGAATTTGATCATAACTATCATTCACGATGTTTTTTAAAAAATTACTTTGATACTTTGGAGTCCACACTTGACTCTCATATTAAAACTAAAATTTTGCCTAAAATAACTCAAATATACATAAATATTGTATAAGATTCCAGTATGATGGCAAAATGTACACAAATATTTTCCTAAGTGCTTTTGGGTATCACTGAATCTGTAGAGCCCGACTTTCTAACTTATTTTGCATAAAAAAATATATCATGCCTAAAGCAAAGGTGATTATGAATAGAGATAGGTATTGACTTTTATGAGAGCAAGGGTCAAATGTGGTCCGATTAACTCGAAATTTAGCAAATTAATTACAGTTATTATTTAGAAAAAAATGTATGCAAGAAATAAAATTAAAATTGTCATTACCTTCAGATTTACCAGCGTTCTAGTGATTTTTGTCTCATTTAGAGCTTTTTTTTTAGAAGATTTTGTATGGGAGCTATGGTCAAATGTGAACCGATTTCAACAAAATTTGGTACAGTAGGTTTATATAAGCAGTATCTGATATAATTTTTATGAAAAATATTGATATTTGTGGCCAAAATATCAATTCCGGGAAGAAGGACCTATGGGAGGTACCATAAATAATAAACCAAATTTGACGAATTTAGCAAAGGTGATTATCAAAAAAATTATCTGTACCAAATTTCATCAAATTATCTTTAGAATTGCAACATGTACTTTGATTACTAGGTTTACATCGTTAAATTGACTGAGGAAGTGATTCTAAGTCTATTGGTATATTTAAAGGTGGTTCTAAGACCAATATTTTTATGCGTTACATACATCAGCACAAACTTCTAATACCCTTTCCACCTATGGTGGTGAAGGGTATAAAAATATGTTCCAAAGTTCTAAGACAAATAACTCTGAAGTACCTCGTATGTATACTTCAAAAGTGGGTATAAGAACATCTTCATTAACTCGTATTTGAAATCGATTTTCAGCACAGGTTCCGATTAACCGTATAATTTCAATTTTTAGGTACGTTATTACCTACAGATCCAGATAATTGTTCCTTGGTATAGTTTTAATTTGACACCCATTAATACAATATATTGTAAAAATGGTATTGCATGGCCTAAAATGTACCTTTTTTTAATTTAGTATAGAATCAAGAAACCCATTATCCATCCCTGTCACGTAAACTACACACAACAATTGTAAAGAGCATACGCTTTAGTTTTTTTTATACAGTAATCGATAAAGCGATATTTTATAATCTGCTGCTAGTAGTACAGTTGCATGCTTATGCTTATGTTTTAGTGGGCATCACTGATCTAGAAGTTAATTTTTCAGTTTGTCTGACTGCCAAGTTGAGTGTTCTTTATTGAGCGATTAACACATTTGGGATTTAGTTTAGCATAGAAAAAATTACCTTATGACCTAATGATACCTGCTATAGTTAAGAAAGTAGAGGATCTAAAAATATTTAGATTTAGTATTAAAGCATCAGAACAGTTTAGAGTTCATAATAGCCTCAAGTGATTGGTATGGAAAGCGAACACAAGTTCAACTTGTATTATTTATGGAAAGTGAATTTTGGTATAATTTATTTTAAGGATATATTTTATTTTAAGGGGTACTCCACCTTGTATTGCTTGAGAAACTCTGCTAGAACCTACAAAATTCAGTGGTGGAAAAGAACATTTAAATGTTCATAAATTTTGTAAATATATATATGAATGTGTGTATTTATGTGAATGTGTCTGTTTGTCTTGAAGATAATATTAGGTCTATTCGTTTACTTTCCAGTAAAAGTCCAGTAAGCTGAGTATTTACTGAGTAAATGAACGAATTTACTCTCACCAAATCATTTGTACAAGAAAAGTAAACGAACAGAAAATTTGTAAAAATCCAGTAAGAAAATCAAAACAATAAGAAAAAAACAATACAAAAGGCAATAAATAAATAAAAAATGACCTAAGCTTTTAATTTTTAATTAGTTATATACTTTTTAACTTTAATTTAGTTAATTTTATTTCTTTTACTTCAAATTTTTAACTTAATAAAAATTGCGGCAAATTTTCAACTGCCTGTTTTTCTTTTGTTTACGTTTTTTATTCATGTTGTTGTTGTTACTGAACTTTTACAAGCAAAAATTTTCCCCGTAACATTTTGCAAATACTCAGCAAATAAACTGTCACTTTTTCTCAAAAATTCTCTCTGTTTACATTTCCCCTCTTACTGAGTTTTGGGTAAACGAACGACTTTCCGTAATATTTTGTAATATTTTGTAATAATTTGTACAAATTTTAACGTAAACGAATGAATCTATTATTTTATCGACAATTATGTAAATAAGTAAAGAACGCACGAAAAACTAGCGGAAAAAGGCAATAACTCATACCAACATGAACAAATACGTATCAGAAAATGTTCAATCAACTGGAAATATTTTATTTTTTGGAAAATTTTACAGTTTTTCGTTACACCTTAATAATAAATAAAATATTTAAATAAAACGAAGTTGATTTTAAAATAAAATGAAATAAAAATGCGTATGAAAATTTTCGCAGGTCATAGGAAAAGGTATATACATATGTATGTGCGTGCTTGGATTCTCCCTGCTCTGGTTCAAATGATAAAAATTGATTTAAGGCAAGTCAGTAAGTGAAATAGTTGCGGAATTCCTACACTACTGTAATCAAATCTGTGGCTTAGGGCTAAAAGCGCCAAAATAAAAAAACAGTTTTAAGAAAATTTGATTATAAGTTTTTATTTTCCATATTAATTCATAGAAACATTGCCCAGAAAAGCCCTTGTAAATCTGTTCTAAGTTAAGTTAGAAGGTACAGAAGGGAATCTAATGGAATGACTAACTCAAAATAGCAAAAAATTGACATTGACCCTTTTAGCACCAAGCCACAGAAATGTTGTTGTATAAATGTTTTTTTTTTAAGAATAGGAATATATCTTTGTTAAAATTTGTTATCACAGAAAACATTTTATGAGATTTTTTTTTAAACTAATTTATTTATACAAACTTTTTCGAGTCTTCTGTTCTTATATTAAAGCCATTTCCGTCATTGTGTCTTATATTGAAGGTATGAGAAATGTAGAATGATTTTCCCAATGGAGAAAAGTAAATTGGTTCAATTTTAAACAAATTTATTTCAGATTTTCAAGCGTTTTTATACCCACCATCAAAAAGAATGGGGGTATATTGAGATTGTCATTCCGTTTGTAATTTCCTTAATATTGGCTCAAAAACCAAAATATATATTCTGAATCCTTATGAAATTCTAAGACGATTGAGCGATGTCCGTTTGTCTGTCTGTCTGTTGAAATCACGATAACGCCTAAACGAAAGGAACTAGACCACTGAAACTTAGTAAAAATATTCTTCATCTCTGAGAAAATTTTGATATTGAAATTGGGCAAAATCGGTTCACATTTGACCATAGCTCCTGTATAACCTCGTCTAGGCTAATCGCTTAATTGTTAATAAATGACAAATTATAGCAGCTATGATGATAAAATTTGGTATATAAAAGTTTTACATTAGCCCTAGGCAGCGTGTAAAATTTCATCAAAATCGGTTCACGTTTAGCCATAGCTCCCATACAAAAAACTTACGAAAACAGCCTAAATTTCACCTAAAATACACTTAAATGCCAATAAATCTAAAAGTATAACAGATATAACCACTTAATTTGGCACAATAAAGTCTTATGTCAATGCCAACCAGTGCGAAAATTTTGTCGCAATCGGTCACCACTTGACCTAGCTCCCATATAAAAATCTTACGAAAACACAAAAATTCAAAAAGAAAAGGGGATTTATGTCCGTCTGTCCGTCAGATAAAATCATTATAGCTCCTTAACTACAAAAGCTAGTAAGACTAAATTAAGCACAAGGAAGTCTTATGTCAATGACAGCCTGTGTGCAAAATTTTGTCACAATCGGCCGTCATTTCACCATAGCTCTCATATAAAAAACTTATGGAAACACAAAAATAAATAAAGAAAAGGTTGTTTATATCCGTCTGTCCGTCAGATAAAAGCACGATAGCGCCTTAACGAAAAGAGCTAGAGTTACAAAATTTTACAAAAGTATTCTGGATATCTTGAAAAAGATGTGTGTTGAAAATGGACAAAATCGGTTCAAATTTAGTTAGAGCTCCCATATAACCCCGCCCCGGGAAACACATTAATGCTGATAAATTGAATACAATTGTAATAGCTATGACGATTAAATTTAAAGTAGGGATTTTTATGCAATTTTTGATCAGTTTATCAAATTTTATAGGAATCAGTCCATATTTGACTTTAGCTTTCATATAAAAATCACTCACGGAAACCAAAAATTTTAGCAAACTCCAGTTAAAAGCTATTAAATTAGAAACTATGATAGCTATGGCCAAGAATAAGCTCTATGTATATATCAGCCAGTGTGTAAAATTTTGTTACAATCGGTCAACATTTGGCTATAATTCTTATATATGTATATAACATCCCCTTTTTATATCTACAATCAAAAAGATTTGGAGGTACATTTATTATATTAAGATTGCACCTTAGAGTGGTTTGAAAAAACAAGTTGAGTCAGTCAGCCCCTAGGATTAAAGATAATGTAAAAATAATTCTAAAAAAAATTTTTTTATTTTTTTACCACGCCTACAAATACCGCCCTTTTACTATTTTGTTCACTATGTCGCCATTTTAAATCCGATCTCATATAGTTTATGAGATATTCCACTATTAAATCCAAATTTTTCCCGGTTTTTCCGAGTTTTATTTTATTTTATTTCAAAGGACCGTATAAATCACAAAAAAAAAAGAATTGATAGGAAATCTTTAGCCGAACATTATATGTATTTAAGTTTATACAATATTATAATTCTGTGCCCCAGAGTTATTAAGTGAAATGTTTATAAAAAAAACTAAACAAAATAGTTTTTTGGGTTTTCGAAAATTTTTTGGGAATTGTCGGATTGCTACTGACAAAATCTTTTTTTTAATTTTTGTATTTTTTTCCTATTCAAATACAATTTTGTTGTTTTTTTTTTAAATACATTCACAAATGAGTTTATTATTGAATTATGAAATCTTAATGAAAAAACCTTTTTTTTGGGATTTGAAAAAAATTTGGACATTCCCGAATATCTGCATCATTTGTAAAAGTTTACCAAAATTTTTTACGAATCCCCAAAAAAGGATAATTTGGATCCGATATTAGCAAAATTCTAGGCCTAAGTCGTCAAAAAGTCGAAAAACTGTTTTTTGAAGTCAAATATCTCATAAACTATAGGAGATAAACCATACCATATGTAGCAATGTAGATTCAGCTAGCAAATTTTGTAAATATGCGATGGTGCATAAAAAAGTGATCTAGGGGTATTTTGTGCGCACAGAGAAAGGGACCTATGGGTAAAAACGGTTTTATTCAGGAGAGCCATTTTAAAGATTTAAATATTATTTTTCTACCTTATTTTTTACCCTAAGGTCACGTTCTATTTGCGAAAAACACGAGGTGCCCCACTTTGACGGCATATATCTTCCCTCTTGACAAGTCTTTTCTATTAAAAGCTATAAATAGCACTACAAATGCAAACTAAAATGTTTTTATTTTCTACAAAGCGCCTTCCATATAACCAATGATCTATTATGTCTAACCAGGTAAAAGTAATAGTGATAATTCGGAAACTATTAATGTGATCAATAAAATTCGTATTTGAAACGCCTTCTATATGAGACAATGATCTAGCTTGTTGAATTAGATGAAATTAAATGTGATTATTCTTGGACTATGAATTTGATCCATATAATTCGTATTCATTTTGTCAAACAGCTTAGATATAATTAGGAGTGTCATAGAAAGTTTTTAAATTTGTCGGTTTTAAAACCCAATATCATAGAAAAAATAATATATAGAAGGTCGTCACCTGATCCATTAAAATTTAGTATTATACTAAATCACACGTGCACAAAATAGAAGCTTTTTTGACAAACAGAAAAGCTTTCTGTACTCAAATTTTTGTTTGAAAAATTTCGCGAAATTTTGGATATAACGCACATTTTTGCACATAAAATGTAGATTTTTTTTTAATATTTGTGTAATATTTTGATGTCGAAACATCAAAACATTTATTTTTTACAAACTGAACATTTTTTATTTTATTTTCTTTCGACATTCGTTTTTTTTTTTTTGTTTTTGTCTAAGAAGGGCTGCAATTTTTGGTATTAAAAAAATTAATAAAATTTAAAATTAAAAATGGTTTATGCATTTTAATTATCCTAAAATCGAGTAAAATACATCACAAAAAATGGATTTCTCATGAAAATATCCTCAAATTACGGAAAAAAAATCTTGAAGAAAATTTTCGTTCCATCATATAATGCTTTTTTGTACAACTGTACTGTATTTTTTGATTACTATTTAATAATTTGCATTAAATGTTGCCAACTAGCCTCTACAATGCCTATTGGCGCTGAGGCATTCTACAATTTTGTATACTTTTGTAATTGAATTTTAATAAAATAACTAAAAAAAAAAAAATAAAAAGCAAAAGCAAAAAAAAAAAAAAAAAAAAAAAGTAAAAGCTCTTTTTCGGCCATAATACTGATCCGTACTTTTGACATGTACAAGGTGTACTTTGACATTTCGTCGGCTTTCTAGGTATATGCCCAATATGCCCAATATTGGTTCTATTTGGTGTCATGAAACCAAGTCGGCCTTGTTATTATTGATTTCAAATCAAATAAAATGCTCGATTCAATTGTTTATTATTTCATTTAAAATTCATGTTTCCATGAAACATGAAAAATCAAATAAAAAAAATAAAAATTATTAAAAAAAATTATTTGAAGAAAAGTTTTCACTTTTTTGCGATGTTAGTGGTATGGATATAAAGAAAACGGGGCTATTTGAACAATTGAAGCATTTATAGCCTTACAGTTTTCACAAAAAAAGACATAAAAATGTATAAAAAATTGTTTTTACCTTGTTACACGATCCAAACACTATATAACCCGTATAGCTTTAACCCGTCTCTTTTATTTAAAACTTAAAGTTAAAAAGTACCACAAACCATTTTACCTGTTTTTTCCCCCTCTTTTTAAAAAAGTATCAACCACTTGTACTGTTAATTTTCCAAGGCCGAATCATTTCTTAGTGGATCTTTACATCGAAAAGGGAACCCGCTGGTCAGTAACGCGGGAAAGACCAATTTTGTAATGAAATCTTTTAACTGTAAGCTGCTTGGTTTATTTCCAATACTTAACCAATAATATTAATTTCTGTGACACATAAAACCAATAGAAATTGTAGTTCAAACATAAAATCAATAATACAGTAGACGCTCAGAAATTAGAATTCTCAGAAATTAGAATTTCCAGAAATTAGAATCGGTAATTTCATTGCAATAAGCGCTCTAAAATTAGAACTGAAAATTCTAATTTCCGAGCTTTTTTTCTTTTTTCGTTGTAAACATTAAAATTTTGACAATTTAGTTTAACCAAATAGAAAACAAAAAGGGGAATCCCATTTTAATAGTTGTTTTAAATATCTGGTTGATGTTGTAAGTATTTAAACGAAAGTTTCTTCGTCTTTATACGCGGCTTAGCAGTTATTATTTTCATTCGATAAATAAGTTAGAATTAAATAAAGTAAATTAAAATAACAAGAAAGTGGACTATTAAAATGCCGAATAAGCGTAAGAAAAAAACTTTGTCTTTACAAGACAAAGTAAAAATATTGGAAAAGATTGACAAGGGTGTTACAGGAAAGCGCTTAGCGCTTGATTTTAACATAGCCACTTCTGCCATCAGTTATATTAAATCGCATAGGAAATCAATATTGGATGCTGTTGCCAACACCTGTCAACACGTACCCAATAAAACTTTACATAGTGCCGAATATCCGAAAATGGAAAGTCGTCTCTATCACTGGTTCCTTAATCGGCGTAAAAAAGGCCACCTTAAATGGGGCTATATTAAAGGAAAAATCTAAGGCATTTTTCATGCAGAAATATCCGGATAAAGGTGAGAATAATTTTCGCGCAAGCGATGGGTGGTTTACTAAATTTAAAAAACGTCATGGAATTCGCTTTCTAAAAATTAGTGGCGAGATTCTGTCCAGCGACGTCAATTCAGTCACTCCCTTTATTCATAAACTACGTGCTAAAATCTCGCAAATGCGTCTAGTGGAGTCCCAAATATATCGGGTGTTTTTTATTGAGGTATAGAACTTTAAGTTGGCATCACTTTTTTAACTGGCGGCCATTTTGTCAGCTGTCAAGTGATTAATATTTAGTTTGGTTTGCCATTTCATCGTGCAAATTTATTTCGAAAATAATGGTTCAGTTCGCGAAGTTTACCGCAAGCTCCGTCCATTTTATGGTCGACATAATCGTCCATCAGAGCAATTAATTCGGTTAACCATGGATCGTTTTCGCACTACGTTTACTCTATGTGATAATACACATCCGCAGCGACGTCGAACAGTGCGCACCGAAGAAACAATTGTCGCTGTAGAGCAAAGTGTTGAAGAGAACCCGAATGAATCGATTCGCCACCGTGCACAGCAATTGGAGCTTTGTCCATCAACTTTATGAAAGATTTTGCGCAAAGATCTTGGCTTGCGACCTTACAAGATCCAGCTTGTGCAAGTATTGAAGCCGCGAGACCATGCAATGCGTCGTGATTTTGGTGTATGGGCCGAAAATGAGATTGATCTCGATGCTGATTTTCATCGCAAATTGGTCAATTGGCCACCAAGATCGTGCGATTTGACACCACTGGATTATTTTCTTTGGGGATATGTGAAGTCGCTCGTCTACGCCAACAAACCAGAAACGTTAGGGGACTTGGAAGCCAACATTCGTGGAATTATTGCCAACATACGGCCCCATATGCTCGAAAAAGTTGTTGAAAATTGGACCTGTAGAATTGGCTTTATTCGAGCCAGCCGCGGCGGCCACATGCCCGAAATCATATTTAAACATTAATGGCATAAAATTATCCTTCCAATAAAGCTAAATTGATGGACATTAAAACGATTTTCTTGTGTTTTATTTCAATTCGAAGTTCTATACCTCTTAAAAAAACACCCATTACAATGTGAACGAAACTGGGCTATATTACCGCTGCTTACCAGATAGAATTTATGTTTCAGCTTCCGAAAAAAGTGCTCCTGGACATAAAATCCAAATTCTACCTTACTTGGAGCAAATTCTGATGGTTCCTGTAAGCTGCTACCAATGGTAATTGGAAAAGATAAAAAACCAAGGTGTTTCCAAAAATTTGACAACCCACTACATTACGATTTTTCAAAAAATACTTGGATGACATCTCGCATCTTTTATAATTGGTTTCATAAAATCTTTATTAATGAAGTGAGTGCAAACATTATTAAAACATTATAAACAAAAGCAGTGGTCCTCATATAGCAATTCTATTTCGAAGAAGTCCATATATTAGCTCCTTTCGATTCTGTAAGGATCATAGGACCATAAAAGAGTCCATAGGGTACAAATCACTTTGCTAAAATGTAGTAAAAATGCGTAAATGTAGTAAAAACCACTACTCATGAAATTCAAGATTTCAACAATCATAGCTTTTATATTTTGCCAGCGACTAAGAAACTATTTTTTCGACTTAAAGCCACAAGTCTAACTTTTCGAAAACAGCAAAGACTTTGAAGATCTGTCCAAAATAGAATTGCTATATGAGAAGTCTTGCATATTTCTTTTCTTCTGATTTGCATCGCCGTGTTATTTATAAGTTCCACAATTTTAAAATATATTTTGAATAGGACATTCGTTTTTCCGAAGAAAATAATTTGCCTCCAAAAGCCCTTTTACTAATTGATAACTGCTCCGCCCACTCACCTATTGAGGCATTGCAAAGCGAGGATGGAAATATAGTAGCGTATTTCTTTCCACTAAATGTTACTTCAGCGCTACAACCAATGGACCAAAACCCAATAAAGCTAACGAAACTTATTTATAGAAATAAATTGCACAATTAATTGCTGAGAATGGTGATCTAAATAAAAGTTTAAAATCCCATTCAATAAAGGATGCAATAATTTTATTACAAAAAAGTTGGGACTAGGTCCCACCAACAGATTTAGAAAATGCTTGGTCAAAGTTGTTTAATTGGGACTCTGAAAATATGATAGTTCTGATGATGTACCTCTATCACGGTTGATGGAAAATCAGGACTATAATGAAGTTGTCAGAATAAATCAAAATCGTTCGACTCAAATCGATCCTAATAGTCCTATATCTGTCAAAGAAATCGAAAGGTGGAATGCAGATGAATTCGAGAACGAACCTATTCATATATTTGTAGCGAAAGTTTGTCTTCAGACATGGATGAAGATAGTGGCGTGTTCCTAATGTTTCTTATTCCGAAGCTACTATAAGCGTAAATAATTTAAT
This sequence comes from Stomorhina lunata, assembly GCA_933228675.1. Taxonomy (NCBI): domain Eukaryota; kingdom Metazoa; phylum Arthropoda; class Insecta; order Diptera; family Rhiniidae; genus Stomorhina; species Stomorhina lunata. The sequence continues at coordinate 36,397,898 of OW121743.1, read as the reverse complement.
ACAGTGGTGCAAAAGCAGTGAATTACTTTCCACTAAGTACTTGTCAAATCTTTTAGATCTCCGCAATGAGATCGGAAATGCAAAAACCAAAAAAAAAAACAGACTTATATTACTGATTATATGATTATTTTTAAATTGAACTACATATATGTATACTATGTATATTACACTAAAGTCATATGTATTCTAAGGTGTTAATGAACCGAATTGTTATTTTTTGTTATGTTTCGTTATGTTTTGTTAAGTTTTTTATAGTTTTTATGTTAAATAAACTAAATTTACCTAAATTTTAGTTCAAAAAAACCGTCCAGAAATTAGAATAATTCGAAAATTAGAATTGCTCTAAAAACAAAGTGGTTCTAATTTCCAAGCGTCCACTGTATTAGAATTCATGACACCAAATATTTTTTTTTGTCGTTTTCAAAACCAATTCTTATTAAATTGGTTTCTATGACAACCCTGAATGCTTAATTTTTGATCCGTCTAGAATAAGGAATATCTTATGATTGAGGCCTTGGTTTAATCAAGTACTGTTTGTTACAATAATAAATAATTGTAATAAATTGGGATCCTAGTGCGATACACCTTTGTAAAACTTTTCATGAAAATTAAAGAAATTAGGAAGTTTGTTTATAATTGGTTAATGGTAATGGGTGTTTTTTATTGAGGTATAGAACTTTAAGTTGGCATCACTTTTTTAACTGGCGGCCATTTTGTCAGCTGTCAAGTGATTAATATTTAGTTTGGTTTGCCATTTCATCATGAACAGGTTGACAAAAGAACAACGCTTGCAAATCGTGCAAATTTATTTCGAAAATAATGGTTCAGTTCGGGAAGTTTACCCCAATCTCCGTCCATTTTATGGTCGACATAATCGTCCATCAGAGCAATTAATTCGGTTAACCATGGATCGTTTTCGCACTACGTTTACTCTATGTGATAATACGCATCCGCAGCGACGTCGAACAGTGCGCACCGAAGAAACTATTGCCGCTGTAGAGCAAAGTGTTGAAGAGGACCCGAATGAATCAATTCGCCACCGTGCACAGCAATTGGAGCTTTGTCCATCAACTTTATGGAAGATTTTGCGCAAAGATCTTGGCTTGCGACCTTACAAGATCCAGCTTGTGCAAGAATTAAAGCCGCGAGACCATGCAATGCGTCGTGATTTTGGTGTATGGGCCGAAAATGAGATTGATTTCGATGCTGATTTTCATCGCAAAATTTTGTTCAGTGATGAGGCTCATTTTTGGTTGAATGGCTACGTCAACAAGCAAAATTGCCACATTTGGAGTGAAGAGAATCCACATGAGACCCTTGAGACGCCATTACATCCACAAAAACTGACTGTTTGGTGTGCTCTATGGGCTGGTGGAGTCATTGGGCCATACTTCTTCCGAAATAATGCTGGAGAGTCAGTTACCATAAATGGAGACCGGTATAGATGGCATGAATGTGGATGAGTTGTGGTTCCAACAAGACGGCGCTACATGCCACACAGCGCACGTCACAATTGATTTATTGAAGGAAACATTCGATGAGCGCATAATTTCGCGGAATGGACCTGTCAATTGGCCACCAAGATCGTGCGATTTGACACCACTGGATTATTTTCTTTGGTGATATGTGAAGTCGCTCATCTACGCCAACAAACCAGAAACGTTAGGTTACTTGGAAGCCAACATTCGTGGCGTTATTGCCAACATACGGCCCCATATGCTCGAAAAAGTAGTTGAAAATTGGACCTGTAGAATTGGCTTTATTCGAGCCAGCCGCGGCGGCCACATGCCCGAAATCATATTTAAACATTAATGGCATAAAATTATCCTTCCAATAAAGCCAAATTGATGGACATTAAAACGATTTTCTTGTGTTTTATTTCAATTCGAAGTTCTATACCTCTAAAAAAAACACCCATTATAATGGCATAATATGATCGATATACATATATACTTATCAATGACAATTAAGTATTTAAAGACTAGAGTATAAAAACAGAAACCAACTTCTTAACCAAACTTTATTAAAACATAATGCCCAAAAAGGAGGACATTGTCACCATGAAAACATTTTAGTACTTTAACACGAATATATTTTTCATTAAATTAAGCCAACTTTTTTTTCTCCTAATATACCAGAGGATGGATTTTTTTGCGTTCATTTATTACGCAATTTGCAAATGTTGTCGTATGCAAATTAAATCCATAGTTCAAAAATAAGTCACAACTCTTAAAAGTTGTCTTAAAAATGGGGGTTTGGTTGGTTTTGAAATGAATCACAACATTTTCATATGCAAAGCCAAGCATCATCATAATGTATGCAAACTTTGTAGAAAAGATTTAAGTTGCAATTTGCATTGAAACAAGGCGTCTAAACGGAGGAGAGTCAATATTAAAATTTATGTATGTATGTGTGATAATACATGTGGTTATGTTACTTATGCACACATACTAAATTAGAAACACATACATTAACACACACAAACACACCCACACACATAGAAAACCAATTGTGTAAAACATGTTGTCAAAAGCCATTTGAGTCAGCCCAGACTAATTGCATCATTGCCAGTCACCTCCATTATAATTGAGCAAATGAATGGCTACAAGGGATGGAAAGTCAAGGAGAGAAGAAAAGAGTAGTTCTACTGCTGCACACATACATACAAACATACATACATATTTTACACAAGATTCAAGATTCAGATTCACACATAAAACAGAAACATCAAATGAGTGCAAGTGGCCTGCAAATGTGGGTAAATGGGTGGCATGGTTATGACATCTTTGCTTCGCAATACATTTCTCCGATTGTTTTATTTCATATTTTTATAATTTTGTTTAATGTCCTGACAACATTTTACTTAGAGCAACCACAGAAGTTAATTCCCATCAAAATTATCCTTTCCTCTCGTTAACATGATTACAAGTACTTAATATTCATTCATATTCAGCAGAATTTTAATTTTTTAAAGGAAATAATTGTTTATAAAGGAAATTGTCAGCGAATTATTATATGTATACAGCAGTGAATTGGCAAAACGAAAAACGAACAATTCTTTGTGTTAAATGAAATGAAAGGAAAAGGATTGGAGATTCAAACAGGAGCATATCTACATGCATATATTGATTAAAGATAAGGATAAGAGCCGGAATATATAATAAAAACCATTCAGTTAAATAACGGATACAAGTATATTGGGTATAACAAATTGTACTAAATTTCAGAATGTTCCTTAAAAAAAATTCGTTTTATATACACATTATGCGAATTATAGATCGAAAAAAGATGTATACAGATGGTTCTAAAACAGAAACTGGGCCATTATTACATTCAAGGCAACGATATTGCCGACGAACTGGCCCGTGCTGGAGCAGACATGGATATAAGTAATACTTCTGAAGATGTATACCCAGGACTTGACTTTATTTTCTACAACGTAAGACAAAAAATCAAGACAGAAGCAGATGCATTGTGGTATGGGTCACATGGTTGCGATCAAACAAAAACTTTGTGGAAGCAAAATAATACCAATCTAGAAAAACTAATAAACTTGGAGAAGCATGAACTTAGAATGGTAGTAGGTATTATTACCGGGCATAAAAATCTTAAATACTTTCTTTGAAAAATTACGATTATGTAATGATGATATCTGCAGGTGGTGCAACGAGAAAGAGGGGGATACTTTTCACTTTCTCTGTCAATGCGTTGCACTGTCGCATTATCGATTTAAATGTTTTGATTCTTATTTCTTTCAGAACCTAGAAGAATTAAGAGGAGCGGACCCCATCAAATAAGTTTTGAAGACTTACAGCGATAGTAAACGCGAAATAATAATGTAAGCTAATTTCACTGGAGATAAAATTAAATACACTTGAGGATCACTCTGGATCAACTTATGGTGTTGTGAATTCTCCCACAATCCTGTGGGATACTTTTATAATCCAATCTAATCTAGACCGATTTGACTTTTTTATAACCAAGTCGTTACTATTTTTGGCAATGCTCATTATATGGAAGCTATGGTCTCATATAATGGAGATGCTGGAGTCCTCCGTACAACATATCGCGATTTCTGCTATAAAAAATGTCTACAAGGAGAGACAAGAGAATATGGATAGATGAACAAGCGAGCCGAGCTGAATCAGCTGCTAGTAAAGACGACATGAAGACCTTATAAAATATATCAAGGGCGTTGTGTGTTAAACCTACCTACACCAACAATCCTATCTTGAGTAGTAGCGGTACACTTCTCTCAACTCCGGATGAACAATTAATATAGTGGATGGAACATTTCATGTCAACGTTAAACATTCCTATTGAATTGGAACTACTGGCGGAAGTGCAAAATGAAACCAACCATGACAGTTTATTCAATGGAATTTCAGACAACCCACCAACAATACAGGAAGTGAAGAAAGCTATGAAAAGCCTAAAGCGCAACTAGGCCCCGGGCAATGATAATATTTCAGCGGAGATATTATGTGATATTGAATGATAGGCGAGACTGTGGCGCCCATTTGTGCGTAAAATATGGAAAGAAGAAGCTCTGCCAACCTTCTGGAATGAAGGTATACTAGTCAAAATTCTAAAAAAGGGTGACTCCAAAGACTGAAATAACTACACCTCTTCCAATTCCAGCCAAAATACTAAGTCAAGTAATGCAGTTTCAGCTACACTCCACGAAAATCAGTTTGGGTTCCGAGAGATCTTGTTTTGACCTAATCAACACAGTATGAATAGTACAAAAGCAATGTAATGAATTCCGCACCCCATTTACCTAGCGTTTATCGACTTTATGAAGGCCTTCAACAGTGTTAATAGGAGCTATTTATGAATAATTTTAGAAAATCTTAACATGCTAATGAAAATTTCGAACTTAATTCGGGCAATGTCCGTGGATTTTAAATGTCGGGTACAAAGGTAAATTGTCTAATCCCTTCGAAGAGTAAGACAAAGATGTATCTTTTCACCTATACTTTTTATCCTCGTCATCGTCAACATAATGCGTATGGCTCTAAATGGTGGATACAGTATCTAATGGACCCTTTGAACAACTTGAGGACTTGGAATACGCAGATGACGTATGTCTTCTAAACCAAAGCTAAGGTCACTTTCAAGAAAACACAAACGCTATCACTGTTGAATCTCGGGCATCTAAGAAAAAGATTATGCCGGGAGGCTATAGATCAAACATATCAATGTGTATAACGAGATTATTGGATGTGTAGTTACCTTTAATTTTTTTTGAATATTGAATCGAGTATTAATCAGGCAAAATCTGGATTCGGCATTCTCCGAGCTATTTGGAAATCTCGGCAAATATCAGCAACAACGAATACACAACTCGAATGTCAAGTCTATCTTGTATTATGGTTGCGATATTGGAGACGCACAAGTGCAATCGATAAGAGCCTACAAACCTATGCAAACAAATGCTTGCGGCAAATCCTTAATATATAGTTGCCGAATCGCATAAGAAACGAAGATCTACTAAACGCAACAAACCAAATCCCTACTTCTGTAGAGGTATGTCAATGAAAATGGCAGTGGATAGGCGTCACGCTTCGAAGGCCAAATACTAACAATGCTCGACAAGCACTTTGATAGAATCTACAGGGAACGGCCGTCATGGGTCACCTGCTAGAACATGGAGAAAGTCAATTGATGCGGAGTTGCAGGAAGCAAAACTATTTATGGAATGACGTATGACTAACATCTTGCAATAGAGTTCGATATAAAAAGATGGTTGAGGTCCTATGCTCCACTGGTAGTCAAGGATAACAGAAGAAGAATGGTCAAATGTGAACTCGATCGATTTCAATACTAACTTTTCAGGTTATATCCTGTTTTCAACAGACAGACCGACAGACAGACATCGCTCAAAATGGCCCGAGGTGGGAAACTTTGGTCCACTGTAGATCCTACTGTGCTACCGATAGATATGTCCTTAAACATTGCTCTAGAAGAATAGCTCTTTTTTTTTACTGATGTTTCAAATTTTGTCAAAATCCGTCCAGTATTTTAGAAATTGTCAATACCAAAAAAACCTCATTTGCGCGAGAATGAGCAACAGTCGGATGTCTCTGATATCCTTTGAATAACAAATATAATATCAATTGACAAACCCGATCCGGCAGATATAGTTTCTGAAATGGGTGAGAGGAATTTCTAAACAAGAAGACTAACAAACGATTGAAATTTTTTTTAGTTCGTAAAGCTCCAATCGGGCTCAGGGCACAAGCATGAATCTCGTCATATCCAGAGGACGCATTCGTGTAGATAATCTCTTATTCAGAAAACGATAGCAAGAGTTTTTTAAGCACTTTAGTTTTTTTACATAAATCTATTCTTCTCCTAAAGAGCAACTACAGTTCTTATCCAGATCTAGTTGTTCAGACATCCATATCACAGGCTTCTACTGTTGAATCATCCGAATCTCTTTCAAATGTTCTTAAATCAGTTCCTTAAAGTGTTCAAAATATAGGAGATGTTGAGCGGTTAGTGGAAACGATAGTAAGTACAAATAAATTATGATAAATGAAGGCCTCTTCCAGAGGCAAGCAACTACCTCCCACGTAATAACTGGACCTAATTAATTTCAGGAGAAATCGGCCAAAGCTTAACTACACTGAGACATAAAAGTCCAAGTCCAGGGGCAAAAGAAACGTTTGGAATTTACTTATCTTACGAAATGTCAAGAAGATAGAATAATAACTTTTTCGTAAAAAATCACTAGAGTTGCTTCTCGAAACTAACTTTCAAGGCAACACCTTTACTGGGAAGTATGAGGACAGCACTGAACCAGGGTTGACGTAGATCTCCCCACTAGATGTATATGTATGTGAGTGTTGGTATACTGGAAAATCCAGGGTACTATAGAAGGCGCATTTGCAAGATATGGGATATCTTATCCTTAAGCAAACTTCTACTCCGAGATAGAGCGTAACATTTACTAAAGGTGTTCGAAGAAGTGTTCCTTACTTTTGCCCATTTTGTCATGACACAGTCTGATTGAAAGGAAAAGACGTTTGCAGAAGTTGTGACGCAAGAAGAGGCTTGTAATTGCGATAATGTTTCAACAAGGAACACTTGTGGTTTTTACTAGTTTCCTTGGTATAAAAATGATATCCCCACTCTACTAACCAAAACTAATCTGGTATAGTCTTCAAAAAATTATTAGTTTATTATTCACTTCTAAAGTCGATTAAATTTGCTTGAAACAAAATTTTAAATCCATGTACTCAACATTAACCAATAAAAATTGTAATGAAAATCTCATTTACCTGCATCCTGTTGTAATTGTTTGGCCGCACATTCTGCACATTCGGCACACTCTGTACACACACCCTGTGTATCGTCATCTGGAGAATGTTGTTGCAATTGCTGTTGTTGTGTGGCACCACTTTGATTCATACCATTATTGCTGACAACTGATGTTGCCACAGCGGCAGCTGTAGATGAAGGTGTTGATGACGACGATGATGATGATGTCAATGGTGATGCTGCTGATGATACTGTTGCTGATGACTGTTGTAGTTGCTGTTGTTGTTGTTGTTGTTGATTTACAGATGCAGCTGATGGTGGATTACCAGTAGCTGGTGGTGGCGGAGGCGGGATTTGTGAATTATTACGTGCTGCCAACATGGCAGCACGTTGCTGTTGCAAACGTTGTATAACTTGTAATTGCTGGAGGTGTTGAGCACCAAAGATGTGTCCGCTCAAAGCACCACCAAGTGTATTTTTCAAACCATTATCTTTATAGCCATCGGGTGGACTTAGAGCAGCTTCGTCAACAAACTCAATGGGTGGTGCGAATTTGGGACTCTGTAATGACAATGAAACAAATGAACACAATTATCTTTTAATAATGACTTTATAAGGCACAAAAAGGTGCGTTTGAATGTGTTTGTCAGAGATTGCGTTGCAATATATTTTCACTTTTTGTCCTTTCTACTGCGAGTATTTATTGCTCCCAGAGATTTCAGGATAAAATGACAAAAACAATTTGAATACTTATTAAGATAGATAAACTTTTTTAATTATTTGTTTGCACTTTCAAGCTAATGTTTAAAGAAATCTTTTATAAAGTTTAGTTTTAGTAAAATTTAACCGGAGCGATTTAGCTTTAAAATTAAAATGTTATATTATAGATTTTATGAATATAAAACCAACTAAAACAAGACAATTGCTATATTATTACGAACATAAGAAAAATGCATTAACCTAGCAACTATGAAAATACGATGAGTTTTATTGGATTAAGTTCTTAAATAGATAGGTGGATTACACGGGTCAACAAAATTCAACTTTTTGTGTGTTGATTGGAAACTTGATGCCATTTTTTTACTAATTTGAGGTCGCTGATTTCCAGGGACCGAAAATAACTGTTATTTTTGAATTTTTGATTAAAAAAAGCAACCGCAAGGAAATGTCGGACTACCATTTTGGTAGTCTTGGACGAAATTTTCATAAAATACGATGATTTTTACAAATCTGATTTTTATTTTTTAGAAAAAAATAACAGTTATTTTTTTATTTTTTTGAGCAAAAATAAAAGTTATTTTTTAACTTTTATTTTGTCGAGCAAAATTGTGTAAAATCCGTTAACATTTGACCATAGCTCCCGTATAACCTCGTCCAGGCTAATCGCTTATTTGTTAATAAATGACAAATTATAACAGCTATGATGACAAAATTTGGTATCTAGAAGTTTTACATAAGCACTAGGTAGTATACAAAATTTCATCGAAATCGGTTCATTTAACCATAGCTATCATATAAAAAACTTACAGAAACAGCCTAAATTCCACCTAAAATTCACTTAAATGCCAATAAATGATTGGCACTAAATTTGGCACAAGAAAGTCTTATTTGAATGCCAGCCAGTGTACAAAATTTTCTCACAATCGGTCACCATTTCATAGCTCCCATATAAAAAACTTACAGAAACAGAAAAATACAAAAAAAAACGGGGGTTTATGTCCGCCTGTCCGTTACATAGCGATAGCGCGATAGCGCCTTAACGATAAGAGCTATCGAAACCAAATTTAACAAAAGTGTTTTCGATATCTTAAAAAAGTATTGTATTGAAAATGGACGAAATCGGTTCACATTTAGTTAGAGCTCCCATATAACCCCGATCCGGGAAGAACACTAATGCTGATAAATTGAATAAAATTGTAATAGCTATGACGACTAAATTTAGAATAGAGAAGTTTTATGCAACTATTGGTCAGTATATCAAATTTTATAGGAATCGGTCCATATTTGACTATAGCTTTCATATAAAAAACACTTCCGGAAACCAAAAAAATGTAGCAATGGTCAGTTAAAAGCTATTAAATTACAAACTATGATCACTTAATTTTGCAAAAATAAACTCTATATACAATCGGTCAATATTTGGCTATAATTCTTATATATATATAACATCCCCTTTTTATATCTACAATCAAAAAGATTCGGAGGTACAAGATGATGCATTAGGAACTCCTAACAAAATATATGGACCTGTCCTATTACTGTCAGCATGTTTATTCTAACTAAATATTAAGCTAAACGAAAAGCATTTAAGAACTTATTAATGTAAAACCATACCAGGTTACGATACCGAATTTTGTTCAATGTATATACTAGGTAAACTACTTACATATCGTTACTTTAATATGGAAAGGCCCTAAGTCGCTTTTCATTCAAATCGCTTCTAAAAACTTTAACTAATATAATTTTGTAAAAATTATTTAATTTTAAAAAACATTGTTATAGCATTAAATTCTTTAGAGAATTTAGTAAAAAACTGCGTTTAGAAAATTTCTATAACTTCAAAACTTGAGATTTTATTAACTTTTTTTCCTTCTCCTCTAATGTAAGAAAAATATTAGTTAGGGGTTTTTTATATTAAAGTAACGATATTTTTAAATGTTGAACTATAAAACTCCTGCAACCGAATGTTGTCCAAATATTTTACTAACAATACCAACAAGCGTAACAACTTTTTTCGAATTTGGTCCACATTTTGAATTAGCTGCACCCTCGTAGATATATGGGAGATATTTCTAAATTTAACATAACTTGATGGTGGGTATATAAGATTCGGCACAGCCGAATGTAAAACTCTTACTTGTTTCATTTTTTATTGTGAATTGTTAAACTTTTTTGTTATATTACCTCTTATTAAAAATATAAATACTCGTGTAAAAAGATTATTGAAAAATTTACTCGAGTAATTTTTAGAAAAATATTTCACTCGAGTAATTTTTTAACGATTAATCGATTTTCCGAGTAATTGAAAATAGCAGTTTCAAGTTATTTGATCACTTAAACAATTAAGAATCGAGTAAAATGAACACTCTAGTATTAGGATTCCAAAACCCTAAAAACTCTTGGTACGACGAGGAGAGCCGCGATGCCATTGCTGCGAAAAATGCAGCCTACAGGACAATTCTGCAGTCAGTAGTTACTCGTCGAACTGTAGAAAGATATCAAGAGAGAAGGAGGGAAGAACATCTACTCCGAAGATAAAAGGAGCGATGGAGAGACGTGTGTTCCGAGAAAATTGAGATACATAAGAGTCGTAATGAAGTGCGTAAATTTTTTAAAAAGTAAAACACCAAATGGATGGTTTTAGCAATTGTATTTTCTCCTGCAAGGACGACCAAGGAAACCTGGTAACAGATGTTGAAAACGTACCGAAACTATGGAAGGTGTTAAATGAAAGCGACTGAGATGACACGCCTGAACAAATTAATGATGACAGCGTTATTTGTCCATCACCCAACCAAAATGATGTTAGAATTGCAATAACTCGACTAAAAAATAACAAATGCCGATAGTTTGCCAGCAGAGCGTTTTAAAGCAGGATGTATTATATATTATTGATTTTCTTACCATATGGTAAAAAAAAAATAATGCAAGACGATTGGAATCTCAGTGTTTTTTGTCCAGTGCACAAAAAAGGAGGTAAAACTGTATGTGCAAATTATAGAGGGATAAGCCTCCTCTCAATTGCATATAAGATACCGTACTGTGTGAGAGGCTTAAGCCCAAAATTAATGAAATAATGGTTTGTACCAATGTGGCTTTAGACCAGGTTAATCAACCACTGACCAGATCTTTACTCTACGTCAAATCCTGGAGAAGACTCAAGAGAAACAAATTGAAACGTGTCATCTCTTTGTTGACTACAAAACAGCTTTTGACAGCCCGATATGGAAGAAAGTGTTTGAAGCAATATCTGAGTTCGGCATCCTTACGAAGCTAATAAAGCTATGCATGATACCACTAACTAATACAACATCATCTGCTATGATATGTAAGAACCTATCAGAGTCTTTTATAACTAAACGGGGATTCAGGAAAGGTGACAGTCTTTAATGTGAAAATCTTGCGAGATGCTGAAGTTAATACAACTGGTATAATTTTCAATATAAAACATATGCTACTCACGTTTGTCGATGACATTGATAATCTGGGACGCACTTTGTGCGAATCAAACAAAATAGGTCTAGCTGTCAATGAATCAAAAACAAAACTGATAGTTTCTACATGCAGGCAGAGCACTAGAATTGTATCGCGTATGTCCGTTAAGAACTATAGCTTTGAGAGGAATTTGTATACCTTGATACCGCTGGTATCGATGCTATGTTGGCCTTAGCAAACAGCTAAGAAATAAAGTCCTCCCCGTAAAAACTAAATAACGTTCTATAAAACGCTTATACCACCCGTGTTTTTGTATGGTGCTGAATCATTGGCACTTGCACAGGCAGATAAAGCTATCCTGAGAGGAAAATTTTACGAAAAATCTTTGGACCAGTCTGCGTCAACAATGAGTATCGACATTGAATTAACCATGAGCTATATGAGTTGTACGCTGACATAGACATAGTCAAACGCATTAAGCAACAGCGGCTGCATTGGCTAGGACATGTTGTGCGAATTAATTAAAATACTAGGGCAAGAAAAGTGTTCATTATTAAAAGTCAACATTATGAAAAGTCAACAATATGAAAATCATTATTAAATCACATACCGCTTTACCTATAACGTAACGTTTATTAACCGGAAACGAATTTTAAAAAATTGGTGCATCCTGCAACAGCACAAAATGCACAAAAAGCATGTTAAAAGAAATATAAATTTTATAGTTTTAAATTTATTAACTTTTACTTGCAATATGTACAAGTACAAAACAAATCCATTCATTAACATTTTATATGCATTAAATGCACCCTACATTGTTGCAAGTACCAAAATACACATTTATTACAAACATTTAGCCAATTCACTATTTAGTTGTAGTTTAACTGCAAGTTAGAATACTTGTAAAATTAAACTACGTATGTACATATATACGGGAGTAGGCAGCCAATGCCACCAGTAGCCGATGTATATTTTCGTAAATACAACGATCATTAATAAAAAAAAGAAAAGACAACAACAAAATAGGCAAGAAACAAATCAAAATCCAATTTATAGCAACAAAATACATGGTTCGAGAGAACAAAGAAATATAATCGTGAACATTGTTGCCACGACACTATTTTTTTTTTTTTTTTTTTGTAAATATTGGGAATATTTTTCAAAACAGAAATATATTCTAAAATTAAACAATTTAAGATTTTATAGATATTTAAGATCCAAACATTTTTTATAGAAACATTTTTAATAAAAATAGAAAATTTTTCGATAAAAATATTTTTCTGTAAAAATGTTTGATAAAAATATTTTTATAAAAAAAATTTTCAAATCTTCTATTTTTGACACACAAATTTTCGATGAAAAAATTTTCTATAGCAAAATTTTTGATAAAAAATTTTCCATACAAAAATTTTTGATAAAAAAAATGTTCGATTTTGATAAGAAAATTTCTTTAGAAAAATTTTTGTAAAAAAATTTTCTATAAAAAAAAAATTTTATAAACAAATTTTCTATAGAAATTGTTTGATAAAAAAATGTTCAATAGAAATATTTTTAATAAAAAAAATTTCTATAGAAAATTTTTTGATAAAAAAATTTTCTATAGAAAAATTTTTGATAAAAAATTTTTCTATAGAAAAATTTTTGATAAAAAAATTTTTGATAAAAAAATTTTTTATAGAAAAATTTTTGATAAAAAAATTATCTATAGAAAAATTTTTGATAAAAAAAATTTTCTATAGAAAAATTTTTGATAAAAAAATTTTCTATAGAAAAATTTTTGATAAAAAAATTTTCTATAGAAAAATTTTTGTAAAAATATTTTCTATAGAAAAATTTTTGATAAAAAATATTTTCTAAAGAAAAATTTTTGATAAAAAAATTTTCTATAGAAAAATTTTTGTAAAAATATTTTCTATAGAAAAATTTTTGATAAAAAATATTTTCTAAAGAAAAATTTTTGATAAAAAAATTTTCTGTTGAAAAATTTTTGATAAAAAAATTTTCTATAGAAAAATTTTTGATAAAAAAAATTATCTATAGAAAAATTTTTGATAAAAAAATTTCTATAGAAAAATTTTTGATAAAAAAAATTTTCTATAGAAAAATTTTTGATAAAAAAATTTTCTATAGAAAAATTTTTGATAAAAAAAATTCTATAGAAAAATTTTTGATAAAAAAATTATCTATAGAAAAATTTTCGATAAAAAAATTTTCTATAGAAAAATTTTTGATAAAAAAAATTTCTATAGAAAAATTTTTGATAAAAAAATTTTCTATAGAAAAATTTTTGTTAAAAAAATTTCTTATAGAAAAATTTTTGATAAAAAAATTTTCTATAGAAAAATTTTAGATAAAAATATTTTCTATAGAAAAATTTTTGATAAAAAAATTTTCTATAGAAAAATTTTTGATAAAAAAATTTTCTATAGAAAAATTTTTGATAAAAAAATTATCTATAGAAAAATTTTTGATAGAAAAATTTGCTAGAGAAAAATTTTTGATAAAAAAACATTTCTATAGAAAAATTTTTGATAAAAAAAAATTTCTAGAAAAAAATTTTTGATAAAAAAATTTTCTATAAAAAAATTTTCTAAAGAAAAATTTTCTGAAGAAAAATTTTTGATAAAAAAATTTTCTATAGAAAAATTTTTGATAAAAAAATTTTCTATAGAAAAATTTTTGATAAAAAAAATGTTTGATAAAAATATTTTCTATAGAAAAATGTTTCATAAAAAAATTTTCTATAGAAAATTTTTTGATAAAAAAATTTACTATAGAAAAATTTTTTATAAAAAAATTTTTTATTAAAAAAATGTTTGATAAAAAAATTTTCTATAGAAAAATTTTTGATAAAAAAATTTTCTATAGAAAAATTTTTGATAAAAAAATTTTCTAAAGAAAAATTTTTGATAAAAAAAATTTCTAAAGAAAAATTTTTGATAAAAAAAATTTTCTAAAGAAAAATTTTTGTTTAAAAAGTTTTCTACAGAAAAATTTTTGATAAAAAAATGTTCTATAGAAAAATTTAAAAAAAAGTGAGTAGAAAAATGTTTCTTTTTAAAAATTCCTATTTTAGTTAAAAGTATGAAAAAACGGCAACTCTGTCGACTATTTCTTTGTTTTTTTTCTCTTTGCGCCGACCCGTGGTATATATGTACTTATATCAGTTGAAAAAAACAATATTAAAACAACTGATGCAAACTGTCGTGAAATCCATTTACATATAAAACATACAACATCTTATGAATTGAATTATTATATCTATAGTACACTTTCATACTTGTAAATTTAGCCTTTATTTTACGTTGTCGTACATAAAACACATAAATCACACAAGACACAAAAATCATTTCTGAAGGAATTAGGTTTATGTGCTGATTTGATGTAAGACATAGAAAATGGAAGATTTAGCCAAACGAAGTTTTGTTTTTTGAGACATTTAAACATCGACAATAATGATGATAAAAATGTTCGAAGACACAAAGGGTCAAAACAGTGAAACAGGGGTATGTACAGATGTAATTCGTGCCTTAAATGTATACAGTTACAAACATTATACCAATACATATATACAATGAAAAAGCAAAAAAAAACACATACTTATTCACACGGATGCACACGCAGACATAAAGGAAATCAAATATGAAAAAATAACGAGTGTTAAGGACTTTTATATGTTAGAAAAAAATACATATATTTATGTGTTTGTATTAAAGAATAATATATATTAGGAGGGTATCATTCCGCACTTTTCATTTATATAAATTTAAATTTATGTCAAACAAAATATTTTTATAGAAAATAAGAACAAAGCTAATATTCCTTTCTCTGTACCACCCTAATACTTGTACTTCTTATATATATGTTAACATTTCTATATATTAAACACATTCATACTCTTGTAAAGAATAAATCATGACTATGATGATGGCGATGGCTACAAAAGAAGAAAATAAAGGAAGAAAGAAGGAAGGAAGGCTGCTGTTCAATTTAGTTTTGAGTTTTATGCGAAAAAAGTTCATTTTCATTATGTTTAGAGGTTTTTTTTTCGTAACATTTTTCGAAATGTTTAGAAATCTGGTTGTATTAAAATACTTTGTTTGTATTAATGTTGAAGGACTTTTTCATTTTTACACTTACATACACGAATACTTCTTAGAATTAAATTGCTATTGTTTTAGTGTGTGTTTTTTTTTTACTTTTCCTTAAAGGTCCTTGTCCGCATCAGTAGTTGTTTAAATTTTATGATAGTGTCTACATATTGTTAAAAGTGTGAGAGTGTTCGATAAATACATATGTAAGTATTTTTCTTTATATAAAGAATGGGAGTGGGTGGTTAACTTTGGAAAAGTCTAGTAATTGTTTTAATAAGTTATTTGAAGGCAAACTAAAATAAAATAACAATAACCATGATTATAATGACTTAAATTTTCTTGTTATAAATAAAAATTTTGCTATTGAGTAAACTCTACACAAGTGTTTTTAATTATCTTAAGGGGCTTAAGAATCTATTACTTTGGATATAAAATATTCTTTTATTACATTATATATGTACGAGTATATACAATTTCCTTCTAAACGGAAAATACCTCTTTATTTTTAAGCCTATCATATATATAAAACTTGGTCGCGCTGATTCCAATCTGACAAAACAGAGGAACGAAAAAATTCAAGTCAGAATCCCATAAGCATAACATTTGCTATGAAGAGGGCTTAACTAGTATTAAATCCATATGACCTGACTTCTAAAAGATACGTTTTTAAATCTGACAGATGTCAGACTATCAATTTGGGAGATTACACATTAGCTTATGAAGAGCATAAAATCAACCAAATCCAACAAAGAAATTAATAATGGATTCAAATATTCGCTTCGGTATGTGAAATCCAATTTCACACTAAAATTCAATGGATAGTTTGCGGAGTAGACTACACGTGATAAGCTAAATTTAAAGTTTGGAGAGACGATATTGTCAGCTGGCAAGGTAATGGAAACATTACTTTGAAATAAGCAGAGTTTACTATTATCTCGAAAAGTGAAAGGCAACATCGACAACAACAACGCTATTAAAGCTTTTGAAGAACAAAAACTCGGGAAAGACATCGCCCTTGAAGGTAACTAGATCTAATAATAAAATAGAGTTTTGGGGCTGTTCACATATTACGTAACGCTATTTTTGCAGAATTTTACCCCCTGTGTAACACATTTTAATAAAACAAGCGGATCTTAACATAAACAAGTCTCCTGGGCCGGATGGCATACCAGCACTGGTCTTTAAGCAGTGCTCTTCGACGTTAGCCATAAGCCAACCTTTTTAGCACCTTATACCATGCCGGTGAGTTTCCTATGAGTTGGAAGGTTGCTAATGTAACGCCAATCACCAAAAAGTGAGACTAGCAACCCCGAAAAATACCGGCCAATATAAATTTGTTCTGCGCTTTCCAAAGTGATGGAAAGCATGGTAAACTATCATCTAGTCAAATATTTGGAGTCTAATAACCTACAAAACGACCGGCAGTATGGATTTCGTAGAGGCCGCTCTACGGGTGATGTATTAGCCTTTTTATCGGAAAAATGGTGCCGTTCTATTCACCGTTTAGGCGAAAGTAAAGTTATAGCTCTTGGTATTTCTAAGGCGTTTGATAGAGTTTGGCACGGAGCACTTCTATCAAAACTTATTGCTTTTGGTGTAGGTATCAATTTCTCTCGGTTTATATCGAGCTTTCTGAGAGAGCGCACTATAAGAGTTGTTATAGATGGGATATCGTCAGACGAGTTCAAGATTAATTCGGCGATACCACAAGGCTCCGTTCTTTCTCCTACTTTATTTATTTTATTTATTTTTTTTTCTAAATGACCTTCTATGTCAAACTTCCAATCCTATCTACTCTTTTGTAGATGATAGCAACATCTGTCGTTCATATTCATTCAACTATAGGCCAAGCATGTTGGATATCAATTCCAAGAGGCAAACCATGAATGATACGCTAAATTCTGACCTTTCTACAATATCTAATTGGGGTCGTTATAATAAGGTCGATTTCAACGCTCGAAAGACCCAATGTTGTGTGTTAACACACAAACGTGTTATGAAGAATGTTGCATCATCTGTAATTATGGGTAGTATAAATATTGAGAAATCAGAAACTCTTGATGTTTTAGGCAAGAAAATTCAGTGTGATGTCGGTTGGACTAATCACGAATTTTAAGTGTCGAAAGAAGCATTCAAGTGTCTCGGCTTTCTTAAGCGGTGTAAGACATACTTCACTACAACTGATCTTGAAAATGGAATACAACTCTCATGTATGGGCCGTTGATTCAAAGTCTATTTTGGAGCTCCTCGACCGTGTACAAGAGAGGGCGAAGGTGTTTATCGGTAACAGTAGGGTAGCCAATTCTATTGCCTCATTGGATCATCGTTGTCATGTGGGTTGAGTTTCACTGTTCTATCGCTATTACAATGACATGTGCTCAAACGAAATTAGGGATCTTGTTCCAGAAACCCGTACATTTCTTCGTAGCACACGCAATTCAATAGGGGCTCTTCCCTTTGTAGTCGATTTTCCAGTGGATCACACGACGCACTAAAGAGAAAACTCGTTTTTTAGCCGTAGAGCACGAATGTGGAATAAACTTCCTGCATCAGTCTTCCCCTCTAATTATGATATCCAAAGGTTCAAATCGAATATCCTCAAACACTACTCCCTCCATCCTCCTTCCCACAACTATTTTTCCTAGTTCCATCACAATGCAAATGCATGCGTACGTGTCATCAACAGAGTGTTTTTCCAACAGAAAAAAAAAATTTGGTTGTGGTTTTATGGTGAACAAAAGAATGCGAAATCAGTTTAACAGATTCACCCCCTTTAAGTGAAAGGATAGCGACAATATTCGTTAAAAGAACATACTATCACCTGAGCCTGATTTGTGATCACGCATCCACAGAGAAAAAAGATGATGATCCTACTGTTGGTAAATTCAGCCTTCACGGTGAAACATCTGACAATGGTATGAGGTTGATCTCCTTTGCGGCGGCGGCGCCGTGTGGTAGTGAGCAGCACCAGGTTTCCACACCCTCAAATCCATAAAGCGGCAGGTGACACCCAACCTGACCAAAAAACAAAGAATCAGATTGATCATGTTGTATTCGAGGTGCTAATATGGACTCCGATCATTTCCTTGTTAGAGCCAAGGTGAAAACACGTCTGAGTGTGTCGAAGAACATACTGAAGTAAGCTCAAAAAAAGAAGAATTGCTACCGATTTCTCGCAACGAATAGCTCCATTGCTCAGAGAAAATGTTTCAAACGACATCTGCACGCATTGGCAAAACATTGCCAATTCCATGAAAGCAGCTGCAAAATCTGTACTGGGGTTTCAAAACCCTCCCGCCAAAAACTCTTGTTATGACGAGGAGTGCCGCAAAGCCTACAGGGCAACTTTGCAAGCAGTAGTTACGCGTCAAACCGCCGTGGTATAGCAGGTTACTCATCCGCCTAAAATACCAGAGGTCCCAAATTCGATCCCCGGCAAGACCCACTTGAAAAAAATAACTTTTCAAAAAAAAAGCGCTATGTAAAACTTCTCTAACTAAGCATCGCAGTAACTCGACTGAATAACAACAAAGCTACTGGTGCCGATGGTTTGCCAGCGGAACTTTTCAAAGCCTGAGGTCATGAGTTGATAAGGTGTATGCCCCAGCTTATAAGAACCAAAAACATATGCCCGAGGTTTGGAGTCTCACATGATACTCGCGTTTGCCGATGACATTGATATCATGGGACGCACATTGCGCGAAGTAACTGCCGCCTTTTCAAGTATCGAGAAGGAATGTAATAAAATGGGTCTAGCCGTCAATAAATCAAAAACAAAACTGATGGTTTCTACAAACAGACAGTCCACAAGTGTTGGACCACATATGATCGTTGAGAACTATAACTTCGAGGTTGTAAAATAATTTGTTTACCTTGGTACCGCCGTCAACATAAATAACGATATAAGTTTCGAAATCAAACATTGAGTCAACTTGCCAACAAATGCTATTTTGGCCTAAGCAGGCAGCTAAGAAATAAAGTTTTGTGCGAATGGATGAAAATACTCCGGCAAGAAAAGTGATCGATAATCATCCAGGGGGAACTCGTAGAAGAGGGCATGCAAAACTTTGATGGAAAGACCAAGTAGAAGAAAATCTTTTAAAAATTGGCCTACGAAACTGGAGAATATTATATTGGTTTAAATTATATTGTGAAGTATGTGAGCCTTAGATGGTCTGAGCAAATATCATAAACAAATAGATTTATAGGAGTGGTTCTCACGATCAATTGTTACGGTATTATCCGGAAAATTTCCATAGCGGAATGTCTCGACTTTTCATTGAGAGATGACCGACATTTACGAGTAAACACAGATGTCGTAAAAGCATGAGATAGGTATTCTATGACTGCCTGACTGTCAATACCTAAACAAGTATCTCATACATATATTTCCTTGTATCTAGACATTTGGTCCCCTGACAGTAAAGATTGGGAACAAATCATATTCTCTACCTCCCTATATTCTCAGACTAGACCCATTCGTGTGATAGCAGGTTAGTTATCCGCTAAGCATACCAGAGGTCGCAAGTTCGATTCCCGGCCAGACCCACTTGAAAAAAATAAATTTTCAAAAACATCGGTTCACCTTATAACTCAGTTAGATACTAGTTATTGAGTATTAGGCTATATAAAACTTCTCTAACTAAGGCATTTGCCGTTTGGAGCCAGAGTTAAAACGTAGGCCCCTTTCAATGAGTCTAAAAATAGAATCGGATGCAGCTCATTGTCTGAGAGAAGTACCTATTGTTCCAATTGGAATGTCGTGGGAATTATGTGTGCATGTATGTAGACCCATTTGTGTAAAGCTCAGAATCATTTTAACTAAACTAAAACTTTGGATTTTGGATTAAGACGATTTTGCAGCAAATGACTGAATTGTTGAAATGAAAATGCTATCTTTATGATTTTTAATTACAGGCTTTCTTATGAATTTGGAATTTGTGGTTACAAAAATTATAATTAATTGCAAATGCTTTAATTAAAAACTCATAAGATTAAGACACAAAGCACTCAAAAAAGAAAGGGAAAAAATTTGCATAATGACACTTTTACTCGTATATGGTCCATTTAATTTTGTTTAATGTTTAAAGAGTTAAAAAATAATTTATTTCAGTTTTTGTTTCTTATTGTCAAGGTCTTAAACTATTTAAAACATTTTCCGGAGTCCTTAAGCGAAAACAAAAACAAAAAAGCTAAAATTAAATTTTGTTTTAAAAATAAAAGGATGAAGGTAAAATAAATATTAAAATGAAATTTATTTAAAATTTAAAAACAAAAACTGTTTTAAATTTTTATGAGTTTTTAATGTAGACAAACGATATATCTCGAACAAAGAATTTGTGTATACAAAATTCATGTTTTTCGTAATTGAATGAGACCTAAACCTAAACCTTGCTCGCCCAAGGGACCAACATAAAAATGACAACGTTTTCAAATTAAACCCAAGTGTAGGCGCTCAAGGTCGCAAAAAATTTAATACGACCGACTAAAATATGTAAGTACTACTCGTACGTATAGTACGAGTATGATAAAAAGTACATGGTGTTTAATTTATTATTTAGTGGTTTAACAAATTTAGTCATTTAGGGGAGCTTTTAAGGAAATTTCCCTTAAAACATAAACAGTTTTGAAACAACTCAAGGTTTTGCCACTTAAATTTAGAAGAAAAGAAAAACATTTTTACTGAAAAGTTGTCATAGAAACAGACATAATTTCTTTTTATTTTTTTATGTAAATATTTGGGATAAATATTAAAAGGAAAATGGAGTTACTCTGTTTAATAGATACTTGTAGAAGGTACAATATTTCAGCAATAACAAAAGTTTAGATAAGAATTCTGTATACAAAAATAGATTTTATGTAAATAATAACCTTCTTTCTTTTAAGTAGATAAGTAATTGATTGATTTTATGATGTATTTCAAATGACATTGAACTCAGAAAAAGCTATTCATCAATCTCTCGTTTACAATCAGTGACAATCAAATATTTTTTGTACAAATATACCTTTTGTATTCTAAGGAAATAGAAAAATTGACTAAGAAAGGAAAGCTAAGGTGAGAAATAAGCCGTAATCTTTAAAAAGGCATAAATAATTGTCTATAGATACTTCCACTTATACACTGCCGGTCATCAGCTAACGACTACTTTCAAATAAAACCTTGGGTAACAATATCTAGCTAAAGTATGAAACACAATTGGAACGAACGACCAATTTTTCGGAACGAATATTCGTCGTTAGAAATAGAACATATGGGTTTATATGAAAGTGCTCACAATAGATGCGTATGACGAAATTCGTTGTGCGTATCGAATAGTGCGATAGGTTTATTTCTATTTCATACGCAGACGAACGACGATTAAACTGGTTTAGAGTGGCTGTATTTCTATTTCTGTTCTAAAATATTAGAAATTATATGTGTTTTTGTAAAATATGGTCACCTTATAAATTGTAAACAAAAAAAAAATATTTCAAATAAAATTAATTAAATATTTTCTTTTTGTGAAAAAATTAAAGAATAAAGTAAAAAAAAAATTGCAAATGTCGTGAGTGCGCGATATGTACGAAAGTGTGTGTAATTTGTGCTAATGAAAAATAAACAAAAATGGCGTCAGCAACGTTTATTCGTCCCAAATGTGTTCAATGGACGAATATACAAGACGAATTTTTAAAATCGAATTCGTCGTGCTGGACGAAATTAGTCATTCGTCCCAATTGTGTTTCTACCTTAACATTTAACTCATTACACTGCTCTGCAAAAATTCATTTTTTGTCTTTCCTTTTAATAAAACTATGCGGACTATATGGATCTTGATGCGCTAAACTCAAATCCTTTTTTGGTTTTTCTCCATTAGATCTGGATTTTTTTATGGGCGTGGCAAATTTTTCCCCTTAAGTTAGTCAGGTACGGAGACCTAAAATTTTAACTGAAAAATTAGGTTTAATCAGGCTTGAGTTCATTTAATTTTCAAATTATTAATTTTGAAAATTTGAAAAGTAATTGTGGAGAAAAACTGAAAAAAATTATTGTTGAACACGGCTCAGTGGATTTCTGTCCCGCCACAGGACGTCATCAGCACTTAGCGCCCTCGACCACAGTCAAATTGTAGTCGAGGGCGCTAAGTGCTGACGACGTCCTGTGGCGGGACAGAAATTGCAATCCACTGAGCCGCGTTCAACAATAATTTTTTCAGTTTTTCTCCACAATTACTTTTCAAATTTTCAAAATTAATAATTTGAAAATTAAATGAACTCAAGCCTGATTAAACCTAATTTTTCAATTAATTCTAAAGTTCGAATAATTAATTCCGAAATATGTAAAATTTTAACATTTTAAACATTTTTCTAAGAGCTACATATCTTAAGAATAAAATAAGCTATAAACCATAAAAATCGGTTTAAATTTTATTACCAATTTACAATTTTGCAATTTTGTTATGCATCTTCAAGTGTTTTAATTTTGAAAATCGGATGAGTCGTTCTCGAGTTAGGACGAAATAGGTCTCCGAACCTGACTAATTTAAGGGGAAAATTTTGCCACGCCCATAAAAAAAATCCAGATCTGATGGAAAAAAACCGACAACGGATCTGAGATTAGCGCATCAAAATCCATGTAGTCCACATAGTTTTATTAAAAGGAGGATTTGGCTGCAGAGCAGTGTTATTAGGCACTTAGTTCATTTGATTATGACATTTTGAATAAAATTAAACATAAACTTAAAATTAACCTAATTTGTTCAAAATAACCCGTAATATAGGGCTCCTAATGGTATTATAAAAATTTTAATGGAATTTTAATATCAGACTTTACTAATAACTACACTTTCTTAAAAATACAAAGTAATGGGTGTTTTTTTTAGAGGTAGAGAACTTCGAATTGAAATAAAACACAAGAAAATTGTTTTAATGTCCATCAATTGGGCTTTATTGGAAGGATAATTTAATGCCATTAATGTTTAAATATGATTTCGGGCATGTGGCCGCCGCGGCTGGCTCGAATAAAGCCAATTCTACAGGTCCAATTTTCAACTACTTTTTCGAGCATATGGGGCCGTATGTTGGCAATAACGCCACGAATGTTGGCTTCCAAGTCCCCTAACGTTTCTGGTTTGTTGGCGTAGACGAGCGACTTCACATATCCCCAAAGAAAATAATCCAGTGGTGTCAAATCGCACGATATTGGTGGCCAATTGACAGGTCCATTCCGCGAAATTATGCGCTCATCGAATGTTTCCTTCAATAAATCAATTGTGACGTGCGCTGTGTGGCATGTAGCGCCGTCTTGTTGGAACCACAACTCATCCACATTCATGCCGTCCAATTGGGGAACAAAATAGTCGGTTATCATGGCTCTATACCGGCCTCCATTTATGGTAACTGACTCTCCAGCATTATTTCGGAAGAAGTATGGCCCAATGACTCCACCAGCCCATAGAGCACACCAAACAGTCAGTTTTTTTGGATGTAATGGCGTCTCAAGGGTCTCATGTGGATTCTCTTCACTCCAAATGCGGCAATTTTGCTTGTTGACGTAGCCATTCAACCAAAAATGAGCCTCATCACTGAATAAAATTTTGCGATGAAAATCAGCATCGAGATCAATCTCATTTTCGGCCCATACACCAAAATCACGACGCATTGCATGGTCTCGCGGCTTTAATTCTTGCACAAGCTGGATCTTGTAAGGTCGCAAGCCAAGATCTTTGCGCAAAATCTTCCATAAAGTTGATGGACAAAGCTCCAATTGCTGTGCACGGTGGCGAATCGATTCATTCGGGTCCTCTTCAACACTTTGCTCTACAGCGGCAATTGTTTCTTCGGTGCGCACTGTTCGACGTCGCTGCGGATGCGTATTATCACATAGAGTAAACGTAGTGCGAAAACGATCCATCGTTAACCGAATTAATTGCTCTGATGGACGATTATGTCGACCATAAAATGGACGGAGCTTGCGGTAAACTTCGCGAACTGAACCATTATTTTCGAAATAAATTTGCACGATTTGCAAGCGTTGTTCTTTTGTCAACCTGTTCATGATGAAATGGCAAACCAAACTAAATATTAATCACTTGACAGCTGACAAAATGGCCGCCAGTTAAAAAAGTGATGCCAACTTAAAGTTCTATACCTCAATAAAAAACACCTGATACTTGCAGTAGTTCCCAAGTGAGTTGTTGATATCCTCAGTTTAATTCATTAGGTGTGTCGTAAACTGATTGCCGGCAGTGTAAATGGAATAATCTTTCGAACACATTTTATTGAAACTGTGACTTAGTTCTTTACTGTTTGTTTGTATTACTTGAAATAGAAAATTAAATAGCCTTCAGAAATAGTAATTAATGTATAAATAATTTATATTATTTAACTTCACTTAAAAAAGCTCTTTGATAATGCGTAAGTATAAACTACCTATTATACAACAAGCATTATATAAAATATTATAATACTAGGAATAACACTAAAAGACCAACAAATGGGTTGTTTTTGTTCGAACTTGAAGGAAAAATTGTTAGATTACACAATTCGACAAATGACAATTTTTGTTCTGATCAAATAAAATACACAGAAATTTCATTATCTATTTCAAAAACTAATCTCAGGGACAAGAGAAGAACTGTTCTGTGTCCAGGCTCTTATTCAGAAATGTCGAGAGGTTCTTTAGGACATTTTTCTATGTTTTGCCGGTGCAACATGATAAACTAATGGAAATACTAACGTCAATCGGAATAGATGATAAAGAAATTTGCTGCACTGGCAAATTAGTCTGTAGTGGCATCAAACTGCACAGATTAATGGGAATGGAGATTTGACTGAGGAAATATCAATATCCAGAGGTGTCACACAAGGCTGCATCTTATAATATATATATATATACAGTGGTGGTCACGTACTTAGCACAAATGGTACCTGTTATCTCTTATAGGAAATATTAAGTCCTAATTCAATTTTTTTCACTACTTTTTTTTTGTAATGTATTACACGTGATGCGAAGATGATATACATATTTTTTAAAAATTATATTTATTTTTGCAATTATTTAAAACTAACCCATAAAAAATACTGGACATATTTTTAGCACAAATTAAAAACAATATTTATTAAAAATCAAAAACAAGTTATTAATTCAAATTTCTTGAAAAAAACCTAATATTTTGTAGGATATCCTTTATTTTGTATAACTGCCGCACATCTTTTAGGCACACTCTTCGAAAGAGCCAGGTATCGCTCATTTGGGATAGCGTGCCATATTTTTTGGATTTCCGACCATAAATCATTTAAGTTGTTAGGTTTTACGCTTGTCAATAGGATTGAGATCTGGACATTAAGCTGGCCATTTCAAAACATCTATTTGACTCTCCTCCAAGCAACACTTCACAGTACGTAAAGTGTGTTTAGGGTCATTGTCATGCATGAAGCGCCAGCTAGGTGGCATCTGCTTATGGTATAATGATATCGGCTAGAATATTTTTATAAAAGTGTTGATCCATACGTATGTCAATTTTGTGTATTGGACCAACTCCATGCCCTGAGAATGCAAGCCACACCATCACATTTCCTCCACCATGTTTTACAGTCTTTGACGTATACTTTGGGTTGCGCTGCATGTTCGGAAGATACCATACATATCTCTTTCCATCAGATCCAAATCTGCAAAACTTTGATTCGTCGCTCCAAAGTATGTTTTTCCAAAAATCTAATGGCTTTTCCAAATGCTATTGGGCGAAAGAAATTCGTGATTTCAAATTCTTTTTTGGCACATGTGGCTTCTGTTGCACAATACAGCCACGCGAATTTTTTTTCATTAAGGCGTCTTTGTATCGTTCTGTCGGAGACATCAATACCGTATTTTGATGACATTTCACTATTTATTTCACTGGAGCTCTAAAAGGGCTCGGCCACTGACATTCTATGTATTAAATAATCCTCTTTTGTTATCGTTTTTCTTGGTCTAGGTGCCCGTGAACCCTTTTTAATTGTTCCGTGTGCTTTTATATGGCTCAAAGCATTATGTACCATTTTTCTGAAGCAATTTAAAATACTTGCTATTTCACTTACAGGACATCCTCTCGAATTTATTTCACAAATCACCTGTCGTTGCGTATCTGCGCACCATTTATTTTTAGCCATGTCTAATAAATATTTTATTTCTGAAAAACTGTACACAATATGATGAAAAACTTACCAAAAATTTATTAAAAATTAAAAAAATAACAGAAATGTTAAATGTTTAATATTTGTGCTAAATTTGTGTCCAGTTCCAAATACGTATTACCAACAAATAAATTATATATGAAGCAATTGAAGAAAGGAAATAACGAAAAGAGTAACCGGACTTGTCGATCACACCATAAGCTACACATCGTGGCAAAAAAAATGAAAATTATTACTCCAACAGAAAAATATACGGTTTTGAAAAAAACGCATAACTAGTGTGCTAAATATGTGACCATCACTGTATATATATATATATATATATATATATTTATATATATATATATATATATATACATATATATATATATGTATATATATATGGACAAATTTTTCATCGCACACTAAATTTTTTTTGGGGTTCTATTAAGACAGCTTAGGGAATGTAAAATCCGTTCGCGTTAATGATTTTACGCGATCCGCGCAGAAGTTATGACGATTACAACAAAAATTTCGAAAAAACACCTTTTATATTTTCAGGTGTTCTATCGTTTCAAGGTATTATGGTAATTTATATATGACCTAATACGAAGAAATAATGCAATTATGCAAACATAAAGTTTTAATAGGTGCATATCTTTCGAAGATATAAAATTCTTATTTGGTCCATAAAATCGTCAATCCTTATAATATTTTCGTGCTCTTCAAATTTAATAAAGAATAGTTTTAAGACCATTCCTGATCAATTTTGAGCTAAATTCCCGATGTGCTTCATTGAAACGTTTTTAGATAAAACCTTCGCGTTCTCAGTTAATAAAGAGATTTTTGACAAACTTTCGATGCAAATCGGTTATAAATGACATCGCTTTCACGCCTTATGTGATTTTGTCTCAGTTTGCATTCTAAAACCATTTAAACCAATATGCACTTTTTTGCACGATTTTCAAAATCTTCATAAAATTTAAGAAAACAATGATTTCTTGGTACCCTTTTGCTTTTAGGTGCTAAATGGCAAAAAACTCGGTTTACGCGGTAGTTTGGATATTTTCATTCATATTTGCGAGTGTGCTCCACGAAAAACCGGTATTTTGAAAAATTTACGCTCAAAAACTCGTCATTTACACCTGTCGTATGTTATACCTATATAGAGCACATTAACAAGACATATTTATATCAAACGATGCAAAATTGAAAGATCTACAAATCGTTATCTATTTTTTTGGAATTCTTTGAGGCGGCCAAAAAATATGCGAACGAAATTAAAAAGTGGCAAAAACGAGCTTCAAATTTTGGCAGCCATTAAGTAGTATTAGAAGTGACAAAATTAAAATTTAGAGGGAAGTGGATTTATCCCCTAAGTGTGGTGTCTATTTCATAGAACAACTACTTGGGTCCAAATGTTAAAACGAATGCAGAAGAAGACGAAATATGAAGAAAAACTTGAATGCTTCAATCGATTTTTTAACTTTTTTTTAATTTGCATGCCAATTACGCTTAGAAGCGCAAATTTGCGCAACTAAGATATTGTGTTCAGTATACAGAAGTTTTTGCGAGTTCAAGATCTGTAATTAGATTTTCCGAACTCCTACACTAAGAGAAAAATGACGATCTGATTTCAAGAAAAAAAATCTACAATATAAGATTGCGAAATCTTGAATTTTCAATCTTTAAAATATAGCCAGTAAGATTTATATTCTTAAATTTAAAAATAAATTCTTAGTTTTGAGAATACAATCTAAAAATAACATGCAATTTGTTTGCTTTTAAGATTTTAATCTTATTATAAGATTTTAAATCTTAATTTTAGATCGTATTCTTTATTTTAAGATTGTGATCTTGATTTCAAGATTTTATTCTTATTTTGAAGATTGTAAGTTCTAATCTTAAGATCGTATTCTTGATTTTGTAGATTTGTGGGCTTGTTTAAGGGAAATTTCTCAGTATTTTGTCATAAATTGTAATCCGCCGACCAAAGTAGTTGCGAAAAAGTGAAAAACTAATTTTTTGAGAAAAAATATAAATTTAATAAGAAATATAAATGGAAAACCTTAATCCGAATGAAGTGATCCTTTTAAATATTCCAATAGAAGGCAATTTAGTTCCGGTGTGTGATGGGGAGTATGAAATGAACTGCCCTTCACAAGAAATTTCATGAGATCTCTTGGACGATGACGTGTTGCTGAAAAATCTTTTGAAAGAATTCGATCTAGAATGCGTTTTTCCGTACCTGCAGTGTAAGTTTTTCATCATATTTATAAATACATAAGTAAATTTCTTTATAAAAAATTATATTAATTTAATTTGTTTCAGGCTCAAATGTAACTTTTAGAAGTCTTCAGTATATGAAAGCAGTGAAAAATTATTTGTCTGGAAAAATAAATATTTTATTTAGAAAGTAAATTAAACCACTAATAGTTTTGTCCTTTAGTTTGAAATTGATGAAGATACACTTTCGATGCCGTCGAAGGTAGGTCAGTGGCTACAAAAATGTCCAGATGTAACTTCCACTTCATCGTCTTCTGTAAATGTGGAAGTTAACAAAAAAGTGTTTGACAAGGTAAAAGTATTAGATAATTACTTAATAAATTAAAATGTGTACAAAACATAAAATATTTTCGTTTATTTATATAGGATTAAGCTTCATTATTGAATGAATCAGTAAGTGGCAAAAACATCCTAGAATTTTATGTTTCACGCAAAGATTTAAACAATAACTATCGTGATGAGCTGATCCAGATTATAGTCGTCAAATTCTAAAAAAGGATCTCACACTTCATCCTCACTATTTCCAAGATATATTGACAGAAATATGCACACTTTTTCCAACGGAAGATGAAGTCAAGGTATATTTAGGATAAAATTTTTTACTAACTACCTATAATCTAAAATAAATAAATCAAAATTTTAAAATATAGGAATACTATTACGTTCCTCGGAAGGGGAAAAAATAATAAAAAATGTGTTTTATTTTATCACCAAATACGAATATTCTAATAAGATTTTCTGCTTGAAATCGTAACTTTTTCTGCTTGAAAGTAGAGTAAATGCGAAAAATCTTATTTTAAGAATAAAATCTTATTTTTCAAGATTGTTTGTAAGATCGCAATCTTGAAAAAGTTCTAAGAACCAGATCGATAAATAAGAATGCGTTCTTATTATTTAAGATTATGTTCTTATTAATTAAGAGTGCATTCTTAAAAATTAAGAATTTAATCTTAATTAATAAGAACACATTCTTAGTTATCGATCCTGTGATTAGATTTTTTTTTAAGATTGCGATCTTACAAAGAATCTTAAAAAAAAAAGATTTTATTCTCAAAATAAGATTTTTCGTATTTACTCTACTTTCAAGCAGAAAAAGTTTCGATTTCAAGCAGAAAATCTTATTATCAGCACGTTTTTTCCCTGAGTGTAAGGGTACAAAAATTATTCGAGTTGAAAGTCGGTTTCAAAGGAATAAAATATATATATATATATATATATATATATATATATATATATATATATATATATATATATATATATATATATATATGGCCAAGGCCGCGGAAAAGGGGAATTCAATGAAAATTTTTTTTCTTATTATCTAGTCCAAAGCCTCACAAAACAAAGAGAGTACATTTGTGAAGTATTAATATATCAAAATTTTTGAGCATCGGTTTCTATTCTATTTTATTTTATTTAATTTTTTCTTTACAACTTTATGAGAAAATAATTTCACTTAATATTGTTTTTTAAAGAATTTACGTACCTACTGAATAGTGTAACGGAGACTTTTAATTTAAGTTATTTTATATTATTAATTGTTACTTGTTTTAAAAATACTTGTTTTTGAAAATTATTTTTAATCATAAAAACATAGTATTTTACTTTTGAAAAATTCAATTCAAATTTTTCCTATAAAAGGAAAAAAATTTTTAAATTTGATTCATTGTCATTTTAATTGTGATTCTAATTTTGAAAACTGATTTTGTTTTTTTTGCCAAATAAAAAAAACTTTTAAAAAAAAAAGCAACAAATAAAATTTTTTCAATAATTTTTTTAAAAAATATAATTCAATAAATTCTGAAGGCGAATAAGACGATTACGTCCATTCAAGCCTCAGAATTATATAAATAAAAAAACAAATAAAAAACAGGAACTGAGGTCGGAAAGGACGATATCGTCTGGCTGACCCTTTTCCCAAATACTCAACAAGAGTCCATCCTCTACATTGGCGCCCAACGAAAAAAAATCCTTGGAATCTCCAGACATTCTAAAGCCAAATTGGAGTATTTTATCAAAATCTGAAGACAAATTTTAGAAGAAATTAGCTCCAGCTATTCCTGTTTTGGAGGTAAGGTATTTGCTTATTTATTTTATGTGTGTTTTTTTTGTGGTGTAAAAAAAATAAATCAAAATGCGTCGAAGCCCAAAACCAGTGTCTGCTAATACGCGTAGTGTGTCTCAAAACTTAGCTCAATCCCAAAGTGAAGAAGACAGTACCTACACCTCGGCACACAACTCTTTACCCTCAAACTCTGGAAGTAATCCAGTTAATTATTCATTGTCTCAAGGACAATTTTTGGAACTCCTAGGCGGTTTAAATTGTAGGCAAGAATCAAAAAACACGTTCTCTAACTGTAGTGCACGTTTTAGTGGAGGAAGAAATACCGCTAAAGTAGAAGACTTCATCGCCACAATTTTGGTCTATAAGGAAGCAGAAAATGTATCCGATTCTCTGGCGTTAATAAGCTTGCCATTACTTCTAGAAGGATACGCTTCATCCTGGTGGCAAGGAGTGAAAAGTGAAGCAAATAATTTTGGAAAAGCGATGGAACTGTTACGAAATGCATTTTCCCCACCAAAGCCAGATTGGCGCATTTTTGCTGAAATAAGCCAAGAAAAACAAAAAGCTTTCGAATTAACTGATAACTTTGTTTGCAGAAAACGTGGCTTATTTGCACAGTTGACCGAAAAGCTAACAGAAAACACAATGCTAAACATCATATATTCGCAACTTTTGATAATTATTAGAGATAAGATCTCAAGAGATAGTTTAAAAAGTTTTCAAGATCTTTTGGAAAAAGCCCGAGAAGTCGAAATGTTATTAAAAGAAAACCATGAACCTGTCCACAATACTATACCCTCATCAGAAAAAGCTCTAGTGCGTTGTTCGTTTTGCCGGAAAAGGAATCATACCGCAGACGTTTGCTTTAAAAAAATAGAAGCTGATAGGAAGGGAAAACCAAAAGTTCAGGAAAATGCGTTAAATTGTTATGGTTGTGGATTAGCCGGTTATTATAGGTCTAATTGCCCAAATTGTAATAACAAAAATGTCATAAATAGCCCTGAAAAGCTGGATTTTAATTCTATCCAAACAACTGTAGTCGGTCGTGATGTACCCACAGTTCAAATAAATATTAATGGCCTAAATGGAGAGGCATATTTTGACACTGCTGCTCGAACCAGCGTAGCCGGATATTCACTTTTCCAGAAATTAAAAGAGAAAAAAGTAGAATTTCAAAAAGTTTCAGCTGAAATCATTTTAGCTGACGGCATTTCCCGCGAAGAAATTGTTTATTCAACTATTGTTCAAATTTTAATTGGCAAACGTTTTAGACGAATTCGTTTTATTTGTTTACCTAAAGCTCAAGGAAATAGAACACTTATTGGTATAGATTTTCTTGAACAGGCAGGTATTGTTCTCGATTTGGCTCAAAGAAATTGGCATTTTAAAGATGACCCAAATACAATTTTTGATTTTAAAATGGATAAACCAAATACTAAGAAAACTATTCCAATTTCTCAAACTAGTATTACCGAAAACAACTCAGTAAATAATTTTTTAAATTGGTTTGAAAATAATAGTATTGAAAAGGATGGTCAACAAACTCCAAATAGTGATGCAGCATCAACTTATGATTACTCTCCTGGTGGGATAAATAGAATTTTTGAGGGTAGCATTCCCAATGATATTAATACAGACGTTTATGACTGGGACCTTTTTCCTCCAATGAAAAGGTTGAAAACACATAATTCGGAAAAACTTAAATATCCAATTCTATTAAAATCATTTGATTTAAAACTAAAAACATCAGAAGGAAGTAATTTGGTAAATAATGAAAAATATATTTTAAACAATCTGTTAGAAAAGCACCAAAGTATTTTTGAAGAAACTTCGGAGCCGATTCCAAATATTGAACATTTTATAAATACTGGTTCACACTCACCTATTGCCTGTGCCCCATATCGCATATCTCCAGTAATGAAAGAGAAACTCAGGAAAGAGTTGAATGAAATGTTGGAGAAAAATGTAATTCAAGAAGAAGAATCTCCGTGGGCTTTTCCTGTGGTCCTAATCCCTAAGAAAAATGGTAGCCTTAGAGTTTGTGTCGACTATCGTCGTTTAAATAACATAACAATCAGTGACAAATACCCACTTCCTAGAATGGATGACTTGTTACACGCTGCAAAAGCAACATCATTTATGTCAACAATGGATTTGAAAGCAGGATACTGGCAAATCAAAGTAGCTGAAAAAGATAAATTGAAGACAGCATTTACCACTCCTTTCGGAATTTATGTCTTCAACAGAATGCCATTTGGTCTTAAAAATGCGCCATCAACTTTTCAACGACTAATAGATAAATTTCGAGCTGGTCTCCCTCAAATAACAATTCTGGCATATCTTGATGATATCATCATCTGTTCAGACAGTTTTGAAAACCATATAAAGGATTTAGAAAAAGTTTTTGAACGAATTAAATTATTTAAAATCCAACTGAATAGAGAAAAATGTATTTTTTGTAGGCCAGAAGTTAAATACTTGGGTCACATTTTAACAAATTACGGCTTGAAGCCTGATCCGGAAAAAATTGAAGCCATATTGCAAAGACCATATCCAAAAAATCTAAAGCAATTGATCTCCTTTTTGCAGACATGCTCGTGGTATCGTCGTTTTATACCAAATTTTGCTCAAATTTCGAAGCCATTATCAAACTTAACCAAGAAAACTGTAAAATGGAAATGGACTGATGAAGAAACTATAGCATTTGAGAAACTCAAGCATTTGTTGGTGTCACCTCCAATCTTACAACAAGTGGATGAAAACAAACCATTTTTTATAAAAACAGATGCTAGCAATTATGCACTCGGAGCAGTTTTACTCCAGGGGGAGAACGAAAATGAACATCCGGTTGAATATGCCAGTAGACTTTTACTTCCGGCGGAAAGAAACTATTCAACGACAGAGCGAGAAGCACTAGCAGTCGTTTGGGCAGTAAAAAAGTTTCGGGGCTATATCGAAGGTTCCCAAATATCTGTTTTAACAGACCATCAACCCCTTAAATGGCTCTTTAGCCTAAAATCACCAACTGGTCGTTTGGCACGATGGGCTTTACAACTGCAACCGTACAACATTCAATTTGGATACACGCCAGGAAAGAAAAATGTTATTGCAGATACACTTTCTAGACCACCATGCACACAACATGCAGATATATCCTGTGAATGTTTTCATATTTCAATTGATTTTCCTCGTCAAGGTTCAGCAGAAATAAGAAAAGCTCAACTCGAAGACGAATATATTAAAACCATTATAAATGCTTTTGAAACAAATGATGACAGTATCATACAGTATACCAATCGTGGTTATATATTAATTGATGGAATACTATATCGATATTGTGAAGACCAAGAAACAGAAAATGGGCAATTAGTAGTTCCAAAATCTATGCGCTCAACCATATTAAATAGATTTCATGATGATCCTATGGCTGGTCACTACGGAATTCAAAGGACAATTAGTCGCATTACGCCTCACTACTATTGGCCAGGTTTGAAAACCGAAGTAGCCAAGTACATAAAACAATGTGTAGAATGCCAAAAATATAAAATATCAAACCAGAAACCAACCGGATTATACCGAACAGTAGCAAGCAATCAAAGATTTGAAGTAGTAGCAATAGATCTCGTTGGACCACTGCCACTTACAAAACAAGGATATCAATGGATATTAATTGTTGAAGATATATGTAGCAGATGGGTTGAAATGTTTCCTTTAAAGCATGCAACAGCTGAAAATTGTTCAATTATGATCCTAAATGAAATTGTATTGCGTTATGGAGTTCCCAGACGTATTCATTCAGATAACGGGTCTCAATTTATTTCTGCTATCATGCAAAAGCTGACATTCTGTTTAGGTATTAAACAATCATTTACCCCAGTATATCATCCTCAAGCAAATCCTGTTGAAAGAAAAAATCGTGATCTAAAAACACAATTGGCTATATGTGTGGAAAAAGATCATACAACGTGGAATCTGAAATTACCCATGATACGTTTTGCTATGAATACATCAAAATGCGACAGCACAGGATATTCAGCAGCATACTTAACATTTGGGCGTGAGTTAAGAAGTCCTTTAGAGGCTCACCATGACCTTAAAACTATAATAATTTCTGAAAATTTTATACCACAAATAACACCACATTTAATAAATCTTGCAGATACTTTACAGCACGCTCGAGAAGAAGAAGAAAAACTTCAAGATAGAAATAGATGCTATATAAACTCCAAAAGAAGACCTTCAGATGACTTAAAAGTTGGAGACAAAGTCTTGGTATCAACACATGTTTTAAGCAACAAAGATACCAATATAACATCAAAATTTATACCTCGTCGAGATGGACCATACATCGTAATTAACAAAAACGGCTCATGCTTTACAATTGCCACAGAAGATAATCCAGAAATACCACTTGGAACTCACCATGTGTCAGATTTGACTTTATATAAAGGACCTGAAAATGCTCCTATATACCCAATTAGAAAAAGAGGTCGTCCAAAAACAGTTACAAATAACGAGACAACCAAAGATGTTAATCAAAACGCCATGCAAAGAGATGATACTGTAATCCCAACCAGAAGAATTCTAAGACCCAGACATCCCAAGTAGTTCAGCGACATCATCGGGACGATTTCAGACGCTGAGGGGGAGGCTGTAACGGAGACTTTTAATTTAAGTTATTTTATATTATTAATTGTTACTTGTTTTAAAAATACTTGTTTTTGAAAATTATTTTTAATCATAAAAACATAGTATTTTACTTTTGAAAAATTCAATTCAAATTTTTCCTATAAAAGGAAAAAAATTTTTAAATTTGATTCATTGTCATTTTAATTGTGATTCTAATTTTGAAAACTGATTTTGTTTTTTTTGCCAAATAAAAAAAACTTTTAAAAAAAAAAGCAACAAATAAAATTTTTTCAATAATTTTTTTAAAAAATATAATTCAATAAATTCTGAAGGCGAATAAGACGATTACGCCCATTCAAGCCTCAGAATTATATAAATAAAAAAACAAATAAAAAACAGGAACTGAGGTCGGAAAGGACGATATCGTCTGGCTGACCCTTTTCCCAAATACTCAACAAGAGTCCATCCTCTACAATAGTATAATCAAACATGAAGTGATGTTGTTTTTTTTATCCAATAAAAAATAAACAAATAAAATTTTTTAAGTAAATTTTAGTGTTTTATTTATTCACATTGGTCGTTTTTGCATGGCTCCTAAGTAAGAGAACTTTATGTGTTGTTCCAGTCTTTTTTTGGTGACGTTCCAGTCTCGCATTTTTGCATCCAAAACAACTATAAATGCAATTTTTTATAAATTTTTTGTGCGTAGAGTATTCTTTGATCTTTCACCTACAATATGTTAGAGGGAAACGTGTCCAGCTTTTTGAAAACATTACGAAATTTTGGAAAATATTGTACAAGCTCTTTTAATTTGCAAGAAATAGAAGCACATTTTTTTTGCGCCAAAGTTACAGCCTGAGATATATATATATATATATATATATATATATATATATATATATATATATATATATATATATATATATATATAATATATATATATATATATATATATATATATATATATATATATGTATATATATATGTATGTATATATATATATATATATATATATATATAAAATTCCCCGACAACATTTCAATTCGAACAAGGGGTACTTCTTTCAAACTATGAGCTGCATCCGATTCTATTTTTAAACTTATTGAAAGGGACCTACGTTTTAACGCCGGCTCCAAACGGTAAATGCGTTAGTTAGAGAAGTTTTACACAGCCTAAGTACTCAATAATCAATTTTTCTGTTCAATTTGAACACTTTGATATAATATTCTAACAAATTTGTTAAATAAGATTTCTAATAAAAATGTTAAACTCATGCAACATTGCGAAATTCTTTGTGTTCTTTTGACAAAAAGTGCAACTTTTTTAAAATTCATCATGTTCTTTTCATATGTTGCATCAAAAATATAGGAAAATGTTATATTTTCGACACTCACTCTAAGAGCACATGCAAGAAGTACCATATTTTACAACCCTGCTGTTACTCTAAATCAATCGAGTGTAAAATGTTTCAAAGATTAAAAAAAAATTAATCGAATAAATAATTATTTTACAATTTTCCTTCGAAGTATGTATGAATAGAAGATGAATAATGATTGGCTAAATTATTTAGGGTCATTAAAAGATTTGATTAAAAGATTTGATTCGAAAACGTTTAACTGCCAAATAGTAAGTGTGAGTACCTGAAATGCCCGAGGGACTTTTATGTAATTTTAAGATGAAGGGGTTTATGGAAAGTATTGTCAAATATGATCCAATTCCAAAACAAATTGATAGATGCAGCGATATCTACTTACGTAAATAACATTATTTCTACATCTCAAAAATGAAAGGTTGGTTCTTTACTCAGTGTCAGTGTCGATCGGTATATTTATGTGGGAGAAATGACTACTAGTTCTATGCGATGCATACATTACCACAAACTATTATAAATGGTCCATAGTAAAACCACGGACAAATTTATGGTGTAACCTACCATACCAGAAAATAAAGCTATTGAATAACTAATTCAAGTCTTAGGCTTATGTTTTAAAGAGAGGTAATGCCCAGGCAAATACTTTGGAAAGGGGATAGATGAATAGTGTAATTGCACGTCATGTATATGTTTACAACAGTTTGGTCATTTGTTGTTATTTAGACGCATTATTTGTTCTACATCATTTTTTTTTACATCGGCAGCGTATTAATGCTATAGGCTTGCCGCCCATATTTAGCCATAGAAATAATAAATTACTTAAGAAAATGCATATTTGGTCACCACTGAGATCAACTGTGCAAGCACAGGGTAACCATAAATCCAAAATTTAGAAAGCATGGGTCCTCATTAACAATTCTCCTATACATACTGATGCAATCAGACTTACGTTTTAGAAGATACAGATTTATTACCACTTTTTTTTTTGTTTCAAACCTTAACAGTGGGTCTGAAAGATTTAAATGGTGAGAAAAGCTAATCTTTTTAGTAAAATATGGTTCAAAATTTGTTAAAAAGAGCGGACGTCTGTCAAAGACATATACTTTTAATAATCCAGATTAAGTTTGTAAAAAAGTACTTCCAATTTACTTCCTAACTTAAATTTGTTCACCCTTTATTTGAATGAAGTTTACCAAAACTGTAAACTATAGTATTAGTGTATCATGTTGTTGCCCTATATTTGAACATACCTCCCATGCAACCTCAACAATTGTATTTTTGTCCAAAAGTTTTACACGAAAGTGTTTTTGCGCTTAATCCCAGTTTATTGCATTTATTTATTAATGAAATAAACAATTTATAAATACATATCGTCACCTGAAATGCAAAAGGGCGTAACTAATACAAAAAGTACAATTGATTTTTTTGACTGATTATGACACTGCAACTCAAAATACATCTAGCTACAAAGTTTTTTATGCATACGGTCAAAAACAGCGACTTTATTCACTAAAAACCAAAGGTCAAAAATGTTGCTCAAAATTTGTATTGGTTTTAGAAAATATTCAGCTTTTAGTTAAGACCTTTTGTTTGTTTTTCGCAATTACTTAAAAAATACTAGTTTTTTTGTCACTTAAGTTTGCAGGAATGTCTTTGCTGATGTATTGCTGACCAAATTTCAGAATTTCGAATTAATATTTCATTTAGTTTAAAAGTTATCATTAAAAAAATTATTCAAAGAGACTAAGATTTTTGAAAGGCTATAAGTTAGCTTTCCGACCGTACATTCCCCCTTTTGTCTACAGATCAACTCTAAAGCTCCTCTGTACTAACTATATAAAATTTTATTTAAGTATTTCCAACCGTTAAAAGTTACCGTGTTATTTCTGAAATAACTCTTAAAAATCCTCTGAATATCCTATTTATAATTATTTAAAATTTATATCTTTATATTAAATTATGTTTCGAAAATAAACTGTTACTATTAAGACCCGTCTCTATATTTTTATACCCTTCACCACCATAGATGGAAAGGGTATTATAAGTTTGTGCTAATGTATGTAACGCATAGAAATATTTGTCTTAGACCCATCTTTTAGTATACCAATAGGCTTAGAATCACTTTCTGAGTCGATTTAGCATGCAAACCTTGTAATCAAACTACAGGTCGCAATTCTAAAGATAATTTGATGAAATTTGACACAGATCATGGCTATTAAAATTCGTCAAAATCGGTCTATTATTTGTGGTACCTCCCATAGGTAACACTTCCCGGAATTGATATATTTACCACAAAAATCAATATTTTTTCACAAATACTGCTTATGTAAACTTATATCACTGTACCAAATTTCGTTAAAATCAGTCCACTTTTGACCATAGCTCCCATATAAACTCTTTTCTCAAAACACACAAAATGAGATAAAATTCACTAAAACGCTCGTAAATCCGAAGATAATGCGAATTTTAAGTTTATTCTTTGCATGCATAATTTTTGTAACAACTGTATTCAACTTGCTAAATTTCAAGATAATCGGTCCACATTTGACCCTAGCTCTCATATAAGTCCAAATGACGGAAACAGCTTAAATGTATAAGTTTTTGAGAAAATTTTTGTATGATGGCAAAATTTAGCAAATATTTGTCTTTATACAGGAAAAAGAACACCGTTGACCTTAGTGGTGAAGGGTATCGTATGGTCGGGCTTGGCCGACTATAGCACTTTCTTACTTGTTTTTTTCTCAAAATTTGTATGGTAGTTGAGTTGGTTAGTTAAGACTATTTGTTTTTTCAATTGCTGAAAAACTAAACGTTTTTTACCACTTTAGCTCTTAGAGTTTTCTTTCTGATGGCTTGTTGACCCAATCCAAAAAATTTGGATTTAATGTTCCTTTTAGTTTAAAAGTAATTACTTTTTTTCTCCTGTAAAAAACTAGAAGTATGCAAAAGGGTGTTGCATTTTAGGTGACGATATATTGATTAATTTATTATTGAAATATAAGTGGGAAAGCTATTTCATCGACACGTACTTCGATGTATTCCTAACTCTAGATATGTAAATCGAAAACCACCCAAGTTTCAAAATAAAATAAATACGAATTATACTGTTTTAAAAACGAAAAAAGCGGAGAATATCGCCTAAACAGAATTACACACACACAATCGAAAATTATCATAGCGTCAAAAATAACATAATTTGAATATAATAAAACATCTTTAATGTACAGATCTGAGAAATTAGGGTCATTAAGAACCTAGGACGAGTTAATAAATGCAACTTAAAAATTTTGTGATAGAGCTAATCCTCATCAAATATTTATTTTGTTGCTGCTATTATCCCATTTTTTCTAGTTGAATACAATTTTTAATTAGATTTTTAAATAAAAAGTACACTCATATCACTCAAATGAGCTTGAGTTTAATGTTCTTTAAATTTATA
Organism: Stomorhina lunata; assembly: GCA_933228675.1. Classification (NCBI taxonomy): domain Eukaryota; kingdom Metazoa; phylum Arthropoda; class Insecta; order Diptera; family Rhiniidae; genus Stomorhina; species Stomorhina lunata. The sequence continues at coordinate 36,357,462 of OW121743.1, read as the reverse complement.
TTATCATATAATTCATATAACCAAATTTTAGAGTACAAGGCAAGTTAATTATATTTCCGACTCTAGGATGTTAATAAGTTTATCTTAAAAACCAAATTATTTTAACAAAAAATGTAAGACCATAAATGGATCTTGAAATAATAGAGTATTTGTAAACCAAAACTTTTTTATTAAAAAGGGTTTTTCAAAATTTTTTGTTACGTCAAACAATTAATTTAAAAGTTTAAATGTAGTCTATTGCACTAAGATCACAATTTATTACAATTATTTATTATTGTAATAAATAGTTTTTTGTTAAAACCAAAAATGTTGGTATTTATTACAATAATAAATAATTGTAATAAATTGGGAAGTAGGTATATTACTTCTCGATTACTCTATGGGAAAGTGGGAACTTTTTTGTTGTTGTTAATACTATAATCCATATTTGTAAGAATTTTAAAGAAAGCGGAAAAAATGTTTTTTTAATATCCTTGAGTCCAAGATAGCTTTTAATTGCAAGAACATATCTAAAGGCGCCTAGGTCATATATTTTTTTATTAAGAACTTAATTTATACTTTTATGTATTTTAATTAAAATCAAGTAATAAGTTCTTAAAATTCCATATTTTAAATAAATACAAAATTATATAAATCCAACTTTTGGGAAAGAAAGGGTTAAGCTATTCTAATATCAGAAATAACATGTAAGAGTGTTATATTCGGCTGTGCCGAATCTTATATACCCACCATCCAGTTGTGTTAAATTTAGAAACATATCTCATATTTCTACGAGGGTGCAGCAAATTCAAAACGTGGACCAAATTGGAAAAAAGTTGTTATGCTAGTTGGTATTGTTGGTAAAATATTTGGAGTAACTTCGGTTGCAGTAGCTTAAAATACTACCGAATACAGTAGTTGCTTTAGTATCTGCCACAGGTGTTTATTTTTGAGAAAAGTAAAATGCAGTTTCAAAACTCTGCGTGATGGTTTTGTGTAAAACTTAATTACATTCCTCTAATATCCGAAAAACAGTCTGTTAACACAATTTTATAAACTAGAATTAGTCAAAAAGAAATATTTATGTGCATTAGGTGCATCATCAAACAGGTGATGAAGAAACACCTGACATTATACGAATATGTATATGAAAAGAGGAATACATTTTTGATCTAACTTCTGTTTGTTGTATATTAAAAATTAGAAACCCTAATTTAAATAAAATATACGAGTATTGTGGGGTATTTAAAATCTTAATAGAAAAACGGCTTTAGTAGTTGGCTCTTTGACAAACATCAATCATTAGAAATACTCATTACACGAAGAAGAAGAAGATGAAATAATACGGATGAAAATGATGGATGGATGAATTTATTAATTAGTTTTCTGAACTTAACATACCTGTGGTGTACGGTTGTCATCTGTTGTAGCTGGTGCCGTTGAATAGTTACACTGACACCCCTCCTCACAGCATAAACGCACCAATTCATGTTCACCGCACGTGCAGGGCTCCTCGTCTTCCTCATCGTACGCACAATCTTCGCGTATTAATATAATATAATCGGCTTCGAAAAATTCATTACGCGTTTCATCGAACACGACACGATTTTTACGTGTAGGAGGCGGACGATTTGGTTTCTTGAGTAAACCCCGCAATTGACCGTTAACTTCACGCATTTTGTTGAGTTCGTTTGATTTCGTTTGAAAAACGGATTCGTTTGGGTTTTCTAGTGATACTAGAGGTATCACGTTGTTGGGATCTACAATATAGAGACGATCACGAACACGTTCTAATTGTAGTTCAGTTTCTTGGGTTTGTTGTTGACAATTAATGCAATCGCATGGAGACGAATTAGTTGAACTAATGGAAACTAAATCGTCCTCTGGAGTTTCGTTGTCAATGTTATCACTGACATTTGTCGTTTCTCTGGGGTTTAGAAGTTGCGCTGCAAGAGCATTATTAGAGTTAACGTGTTGACTATCGTTAAAATTTAAGAGTTCATCATAGCAATAGGGTAAGTTTAGGGGATCTACCAGATTCGTTGTGGCATAAAACGGATATGGCAGTTGCTGTAGTTGTTGTTGTTGGTACTCTTGTTGTATTGGCAACACGTGTCTTTTTAAAAGATCATTAGAGGGATTGTAGTTGTTGTTGTTGTTATTGTTATTTTCGTTGAGAGAATTTGTTATATAATTTAAATATAAAAAATCACTGAACCGTTGTGTATCAAATTCTGATAGTGTTACTGTAGCCGGAACCAGGGGAATTGGTGCTGTTAGACTTTTTGTTGTTGCTGTTAAGGGTTTAATAGTTTTATATACTTCCGGTTTTGTAGGCACAAATGCACTTTTATACTCATTTAGTTGAGGTTCAAATGAAAATGTTTCCGATAAAGTTGGTTCTGTTGATGATGATGTTGGTACTGGTGGTGCATGTGTGGGGGACCCAGAATCTTTTGTTAAATTTTCCTTTTGGTCTTTTTGGTATTGTTGCTGTTCTTGCTGTAATACTAGTTGTTTGGTTTTAACAATATGTTGTAAATTTAAATTACAAAGTTTTGAAGGTGATGAAATTTCCGTTTTGTTATTAATATTTACTAAGGGAAACCTTAAATTTGAGGAATTTTCAATAATAATTTTTTCTGTTTCTGGCTCTTGCTCTTCTTGTTTATTATGTGTTAAGTCAAGTTCTGCCAAAGGATTTGCAAGGAACAGCAGAGGCTTTTGGTTTGGCGTTTGATGTTGCTGTTGTTGTTGATATTTTTGTTGTGACAGGCGCACTATTTTCCTGCTAACATATGAATGTGGTGAGTTTTGTTCGTCTACTTTCAACTCTTTGTTTTTAGATACTTTCAAGTCTCTATTGCCAATTTCTTGTTTCTCTATATCCTTTGGATTCTTGTTCTTTTCGTCCTCTTTTTCTTTTGTGAGGTCTTTTTCGTTAAGGTCTACTTGTCCGTTTTTGTTTGGATATGATGAAATATCCTTTTGTTCCTTTGGATTTCTATTAATTTCAATTATTGTTTGTTGTTGTTGCTGCTGGTGCTGGTGTTGGTGGTGGTATTGGTGTTCGTTTGCTGTTAATAATGACGACCTTTCTAACGATGTTTCATAGTCTGCCTGAAGTTTCTTAGCCTTCGTTGCTAATGTTGTAGTCGTTGTTGCCTCTTTTTCTTGTTCTACTCCTTGTGGGTTATTCGTGTTTACCACCCCCTCTTCTTCTTCTTCTTTCTGTTGTTGTTTCTGTTTAAATGGAATAAATAAATTGCCCTTTAGTGTATCCTTTGAATGTCTTGCTATTTCTGTTTTCAAGGATTCCTTTAATGGTGTTAGTGTTTCTGTTGTGGCTGTGGCTGTAGTTGTTGTTGTTGTTACTGTTGGTATTGCATTAGTTTGTTGCTTATAGTTATCGAATTGTGTGGGTATTGTATCGTAACGTGTACGAAATTGTTGTTGCTGTTGGAGTAAACGTTTTAGACGTTGACTAGCCTCAAATTCCTCTAGATTTAACTGTTCCTCTTCTTCCTCCAACTCCTTCGATTTAGCAACTACTTGGTCCTTTGTCTTTAACAGCCATTGATTGTTATGTAGTTGTTGTTGTTCTTGTTGTTGGCAAGGATTATTTGGTGTTTCATGTTGTTGTTGTCGTTGCTGTTGATGATTGTTATTAATGTTTTGGTTTGTTTCACTTAATCTTTTAAGACCCTTATTGAGGTTAAGTATATCTTTTTTGACGTTATCTTGATTGTATACACTTTCCGTTTTATTCAAATTGGGATTATTGCGATTTATGTCTATCGCCACAGATTTATTTATTTTTTTTATTTGCAAATTTTTTTCATTTTCTACACTTTTTGCCTCACAATTAATATGCTCTCGATTTTCTTTGCACAATACACATTTTTCATTTGAAACGCTTTTAGTATAGAAATTTTCAGAACTTTTCAAAACACTTTCATTAATTAAACTAATTTTTTGAGAATTTTTCTCTAAACTTTCTGGTATTTTATTATTTTCAAAATCACTTAAACTTTTTAAATTTTCTTGATTTTTTAGAAAATTATTTATATTTTCTGAATTTTTATTAGCATCAGTTTTGTTAGAAAATTGATTTTTGTCTTGTTTATCTTTTAGAATTTTTTGTTCATCGTCATTATCATGGTTATCCTTTTCAGTTTTAACTTTTTTCTTAAAACGCTTTTCTATTTCATTTAGCGTTCGTCCGTTTTGTTCGAACTCAACATGATTTTTGTTACAGGTTCCATATGTTTTTAACAAATTTCCTCTCGCCAATTTACAATTACATTCACAAACATCATCATCAACATTTTTGTTGGTAGGAAAATGTCTGTTCAATTTATTTTCTAATTCTGCTTTAGCTTTTTCCTTTGCTTTTGAGTTTTCTTGTTCTTGTTCTTTTTCAAAATCTATTTCGTTTTCCCCCTGATGGACGTCGTTACCTTGTCGTCTCGTCGTCACCACCTGGCCTTCGTTTTTTGTTGGCCATACAAACGTTAAATACAACAATGATGGTTGGGAATTCTTTTCTCTAGTATAGATTTTTTCATTACAATCGAAATTTAAATCCTTTTCAAAAACTTCATTAATTTCTATATCAGATTTAGAGTTATTCGAATTTTTATAGAAAAATTCTGGTATTTCTTGAAACTCTTCACTCTCTTTTTCCTTAAACTTTTGGGCGTCTGTTCTTGTAGGCGATTGTTTGAAAAATTTAGGTGTTGACAAATTTTCAATTTCCAAAAATTGTGTATCCTTAAATTTCACAATTTCTGGATTTTCTATAAAATTTGAACAATTTATTGGAGTTTCATTTGAAAAATTATTTTTGAGTAATGTCTGGCTTTGACTAAGGCCATTGTCTGCTTTAAAATTACACTTTAAAGGAGTGAAAATTTTATTATATAAATTATTTTCTTTAGAAATTGCTTCACTTTTCCCATTACAATTTAAATTTTCATCTAAATTTTCACTTAAAACACAATTTTCCTTTAATTTGATTGCACTTGTTATTATTGTTAGATTCTTGTCTGTTTCTGCATTTTTTATAAAATTTGAATTAAATTTTTGCAATTTTTCTTTTTCATTTTGAATTTTTGTAAAATTCAATGTGTATTCAATGTCCTCGTCTGCTGATGGTTTTAGACATTTTGCAAAATCCCTTAACTCATACGCACTGGTGAACTGGTCTTGTTGTATTCCTACTTCATGTTGCTGCTGTTGTTGTTGTTGTTGTTGTTTTTGCCTCTTATATTCACCAAAATCAAAATCAGTTGGTGTATTTGTATCTGTATTTGTATCTGTATCTGTACAACAGGATATACTAAAAGCCTTAGCAGTTGATGCTTTGCCTTCGCTAACAGCAATAGCAGCCGTTTTGTTTGCGTTCAGTCTTTGACAGTGATTGTGACTATTTTGAATATTGTTTTGTGTTGTTTGTGGTGAAATGTTTTCGATCGATGACGATGAGCGAATTTTTATTATATTTTCTAATGTTACTCCATTTGTTGTGGTAGTTGCTGTCAGTGTTCTGACTTTACAACTGTTTCGATTTTGACACGTCTCTTTTGGTATCACGACAGCGCATGACTCGTGCTGCTCTTTACTGTTATGTTTATGAGTTTCGTTGCTGTTGCTGTTAATGTTAATATTGCTGTTGTCATTTGAATAAACATTTCTACACGTAACTGGTGTTTTCGTGTTCGTGGTTTCTCCATTCTCCCCATCCACCATCAGAATTTTGTTTATATTCGAGTCATGTAAAGGTATGGGTTTGTCATCTCTCTTTATTTCATTCATTTTCTTTAATGTTTTTATTATTTTGACTCTATTCTCTTCCTCTTCTTCTACTACTTGTTTCAGCTGTTCAGCTTTTGACTCTCTCGTTAATTCTTGTAGAATCTCTTTGCTCTCCAGAAGATTTTGTTCTTCTAAAGTTTCGTTTAAATCACAATAGAGCAGATTTTCAAAATTGTTCTGCTTAAGAATATTGTTGACATGAATTCCGTCCTCTGTCTTAGCAGAATTTGAATAATTTTCGGTTTTGATGTTGAGAAGTGCATTCAAAGAGGTTTCATCATGTGCTAATTTGTTGCATTTATCATCAGATATCATATTCTCTGTAAGAAAATTAAAAAAAATTAAAAGCAATTAAGTTATAAAGGGTTTTTGAATAAGAGCGCTATAAAAGTTTTTTTTTAATAAAACAAAAACGGTTTTGGATATTAATGAAATTCTTAATTCCTGTATAAGCACGTTTGATGTCATTATGTAAGGAACTTGATTTCTTTTGCATGGCCACCACGGGCACGCTTGAAGAAGTCCAAAGCTGGACAAAATTTTCGATGGTTTTCAAGCATAAATTGGCCGATACTCCTGCAATTTCACGTTCAATATTCATACGAAGTTTATCAATCATCGCTAGACTGGACGTAGCCCCATAGGAAATAGTCTAACGGCGTCAAATAGTACAACCGAGGCGTCCGATCGACTGGACCATTTCGTGATATAACCGTTCTCCAAACTTGGTTTTCAATAAAATGATTGTGACATTCGCTACATTTCTCCAAGTCCATATCAGCCAATAGGGGCCAAAAATATTCGGTTATCATTGAACGAACGGTAGCGATTCCCAATCACAGTAACGTGCCGGTCTTGATCATCACGGAAGAAGTACTGCCCTATGACGCCGCCGGCAAATAAACCGCACCAAAACGTAATTTTTCGGGATGCAATCATGACTCAAGGAGTACGTGTGGATTGCCGCCTTACCAATAAAGCATATTATGTTTATTGACGAAGCCATTCAGCCACCAGAAATGAGCCTCATCGCTGATGATGATTTGCGCTCTTAACGTTGAGGCCACTGGAATCGAATTTCAGTAGTAAATTTTAATAATTTCTTTCCATCATGAATTGGCAAACCTTACTGAAGAGAAATGTCAAAAGAGCAGAAAGAAATATGACGCCATCTGATGCCCCAGTCGCTGTACTTTTGTAGCGTCCCTGATGAAAACCCCGATACTTAAATTTAAGTATTAAACTATATAGGTAGGAAGTTACTTCGGTCGCCCGGAGGGTAATTTGATAATTATGTCTACGCTCCTACTGGATTTTAAATGCCGGTACCTACACAATGGTAAATTGTCTAATCCGTTTGAAGTTACTACTGGAGTAGGACAAAGATGTATCTTGTCACCTATACTTTTTATCCTCGTCATCGACAATATAATGCGCACGGCAGTAAATGGTAGACACGGTATCCAATGGATACCCGGACACGAGGATATTGAATCTCGTATTAATAAGACAAAATCTGCATTCGGCATTCTTAGAGCTATTTGAAAATCTCGGCAAATATCAATAACAACTTAGTTATGGATATACAGCTCGAATGTCAAGTCCATCTTGTATTACGGTTGCGATGGCGCAAATGCCATCGGTAAGCACCTACAAACCTTTGCAAACAAATGCTTGTGGCAAATTCTTAATATATGGTAGCCGAATCGCATAATAAATGAAGATCTACTAAACGCGACTTACCAAATTCCTACTTCTGTAGAGGTATGTCAAAGGAAATGGCAGTGGACAAGAGCAAGAGCTTCGTTGGAATTCACAGGATATCGGCTGTCGTGTTGGTTCACCTACTAGAACGTGGAGAAAGTCAATAGATTCGGAGTTGCAAGCAGCAAACTATTCAAAGAATGACGTATGCCTAACATCTCGCAATAGAGTTCGATATAAAAGGTTGGTTGAGGCCCTATGCTCCACTGGGATTCAAGGATAACAGAAGAAAACGTTCCTACAGAAATCAAATCTTAAAACAATAAATACGAGTTTTACGATATACTAAACAGTTGTACGAACAGTAATGTAAATAATTTTAATATGATACTGGGCGACTTTAACGCCAAGGTCGGTTCAAACACCCCCGGCTTGGAACATTACATTGGTAAGCACGGTGTCGGAGTAAGAAACGAAAAAGGGGGAAGATGAATCTAACTATGCTGTAAAAGGGAACTTGTTGTAGGTGGCACTAGGTTAGCTTATAAGCTCCACCATAAAATATCTTGAACCAAATTGATCATATTTTGATCAATTCTAAGTAACGATCATCTTTACTTGATGTACGCTCGAGGGCCGGAGCAGATATAAACAGCGATCATCATTTAATTATATTTAAAGTTCGATTAAAATTAGCGGTTTTGAGGTCTGAAACGGCAAAAGCCGATCGAAGAACTTACACAGAGGTTGATCAACAAGCGTTAGAATTCAAAGATCATAAAAGGAAATTTGGCTCACCCAAGCAACATGGGACCTGGTTAAACCATGTAAAACTTTAAAAAATACAATTTTAAATGAAAACGGAGATGTTGAAGTGCTCCATACAACATACCGTGACCTATCCAACAGAATAAAAGGAAGAAGGAGGTTTAGGAGAATGTGTATAGATGAACAAGCAAGCAAAGCTGAAACAGCTGCAAGCAAAGGCGACATGAAGACCTCATACAATATACCAAGAGCGTTGTGCGACAAACCTACCTACACCAACAGCCCCATCTTGAGTAGTAGCGATATACTTCTCTCAACTCCGGATTAACAATTAATACGCTATACGGAAGTCTTCAAGTCAATATTAAACAATCCTATTGAATTAGACCTACTGACGGAAGTGCATGATAAAGCCAACCATAACAGAATATTTAATGGAATTTCAGACAATCCACCAACAATACAAGAAGTGAAGAAATCCTTAAGAGCAGCAAAGCCCCGGGCAAACTCTTCGACACACATCAATGTGAATATCGAGGTTGTAAGATGTGTAGGTACCTTTAATTATCTTGGAAGTATAAGTTCCTCATAAGGTGGCGACGGGGATAATGAATCACATATTAATAAGGCAAAATCTGCATTCGGCATTCACCGAGCTATTTGGAAATTTCGGCAAATATCAACTGTAACTAAGTTACGAATATACAACCCGAATGTCATGTCCATTCTGTATTAGGCTGTAAAACTTGGAAACACACAAGTGCCAACGATATGCGCCTGCAAACCTTTTTAAACAAATGCATACGACAAATCCTTAACATATGGCGGTGGAATAACATAAAAAATGAAGATCTACTTAACGCGACAAACCAAATCCCTGCTTTGGTTTGTCGTGTTTGTCGCGCTTTCTTGGAATCTATAGGGAAGAGGCTGCCGTGTTCGTGCACCTGATAGAACGTGGAGTAAAAAGCGTATTTCTGGATGAATGGAGATTCCAGTTGGCACAGTTTCTTTTACGCTTGAGATCGGTTAATTATCAACCTCAAACATGCGATTTAACGCCTTTAGACTATTTTAAGACTCATGTTAATAGGGATAATGGTTGACACACCGATTGAGGGTTAATTTGATAAATGCCAACATGTTGCAAAGAGTATGCGAAAATTGGACCAAGAGTGTTAACCATTTCATAATTACATTCGGTCAATATTTATATACAATCATCATTAGGAATAGAATTATATATATAGATATAAAAACATTTGTCTAAATTGTATCAAATCCGAAAGCTAGAAGAACCTCACCTAAATGTCTAGTTTTTTCTGCATTTCATTTAACATTTCTCAATTTCAGACTAAGTCAAATTGAACCATGGAAGGATACAAAATCGAGCTTATTATAGGCGTTCGAATCAATAAGCATACCGTGCACTTCGTGATTTATTCGGTCAATTTAATAGACAGTATGTGCGTACAATCGGAAAGATTGACACAAATTTGATCAAACCGGGTCTGTACAAGATAACCTTACCTAGACCTGATACCCTTTAGATGGACATTAATAAAATGACAATTAAATATGCCCGATTAGCATTTTCTATGTCAATATTTATAATTACAACATATGAAATAATCTAAACATACATATCGATGTATGAAATATAGTATTTGTACTCCCGAGATATTAATTGTTAGCTAATACTTCGAAAAATGTAAAAAATATGCCCATATACTTTTGTAAAAGGGCTCAAAGGCTCCTTAAAAATAAAACCGATCTAAAAGATCAATGAAGTAAAAAGATAGTACTGGTTAGTATATTTCATTCTGAAAGAGTTTCAGAATGAGCACGAGTAAAGCACTTCGAAGACGTTTATATAGCTAAATTTTCAAAGAATTTAATTGTAAGCAGTTGCTATGGCGTTATTATTCTGAGCTTTAAACTCTTAAATACTATCACATTAAAGCCCTACATATAGAAACCCACATTACAAATTTAACCAAATTTCGTTTAGAATAGTATAAAAAATCTTTAAGTTCTAAATTTACATATAATTTCTTACCTTGACTACTTCTCAAATCATCGCTCAAATCAATTAAATCATTACATTCGGGAACACATTGACTCAAAGTTTGATTTTCCAATTTGACCGAATTCAGAAACTTTTCAAAATCTTCTAAAACGCTATCGACCGGACTATCTATTGACAATTGATTGCTATCCATTAAATTTCCAATTGGGGTTTCTGAAATGAGAAAAAGACAGATAAAATGTTGTTCTCTTAGAACATTTGAGTATTCAGCAATAGTCGTTTATATTAGTGGAGTGGTAGTAGCATTATGGGTGGTGGTGGTAGTAGTCATTGTATTGGCACTGTTTTCATATCCGTTTTGTATGTGTTTTCGTATTTCTTGTTCGCGCTCATTCTCGCATGTTAACCAAGAGCAGTCAAGCGTTAAAAAACGGTTTATATTCAAAATAACATTATTGTTTTTATTATTATTGTTATTGCTGTTTTTGTTATTGCTATTCCTCTTGTTGTTGTTATTGTTGTCGTTACTATTGTGACAATATCTACTACCACCACCATTACTATTTATAATCATAACCAGAGTAACCGCAGAAATGCAATTGTAAGTTTATTATTATTATTATTTTTTTTTTTTTTGCAAAAAAGGCTAATTTATGTTTCCATTCTATTAAAACAATCTAAAATTTTTGGCGGCCTCATTCGTTTTATTATACCCTTTACCAATATAGGTGGAAAGGGTATTATAAGTTTGTGCTGATGTTTGTAACGCATAGAAATATTTGTCTTAGACCCACCTTTTAGTATACCAATAGACTTAGGATCATTTTCTGAGTCGATTTAGCGATGTCAGTCCGTCCGTCCGTCCGTCTGGCTGGCTGGACAACCATGTAAACCTTGTAATCAAACTACAGGTCGCAATTCTAAAGATAATTTGATGAAATTTGGCACAGATAATTTTTTTGATAATGGGACCATGGCTATTGAAATTGGTCAAAATCGGTCCATTATTTATGGTACCTCCCATAGGTCCCACTTCCCGGAATTGATAAATTGGCCACAAATATCAATATTTTTTCATGAAATTTAATACAGATACTGCTTATGTAAACTTAAATCACTGTACCAAATTTCGTTGAAATCGGTTCACATTTGACCATAGCTCCCATACAAACTCTTCTTCAAAAACGCACTAAATGAGACAAAAAATCACTAAAACGCTCGTAAATCTAAAGATAATGAAAATTTTTTTTGCATACATAATTTTTGTAAACACTGTAATCAATTTGCCAAATTTCGAGACAATCGGTTCACATTTGACCCTAGCTCTCATATAAGTCCAAATGACGGAAATAGGTTGAATATATACGTTTTGAGAAAATGTTTGTATGATGGCAAAATTTAGCAAATATTTGTCTTTATACAGGAAAAATAACACCTTTGACCTTAGTGGTGAAGGGTATCGTATGGTCGGCTTGACCGACTATAGCGCTTTCTTACTTGGTTTTACTTAAATCAGTTCCTTGATCTACAGGAACAAATTTGGGTAAAATATATGTTCAGTCAAGCGGATACACAGAACTAAAATCTCCTAAATGTAATCGAAAATCTCCAAATGTAATAGCATTTTCGATTATACTACCATAGAGAACTTTATCAACTCTACGAACTGGCTGTTAAATTTAGACTTTTGTGTTAGGTATAGTTTTTAGAGAAGGCCAATTAGACCCGAACGAATTTCGGGTCTACATTTCACGACCAGTTACGAAAAGTGAATGATTAGATAGGCATTAAATATTTTTGAGATTTTCGACAGTCATACACGAGAAGCCGCGGAACGTTTCTTTTTGCAAATTTCTACATTTTTGTTTTTGTATTTTTGTTTAGAGTAAAATCTTTTAAAAACAATTTTGTTCCGCGGCTCTTCACATAGAAAATTTAATTAATAATGGATAAAATTGAGCTAAGGGATATACATATGTACGCATGTATGTGTCATCACTTGGCATAATAATTAAAAGCAATAATAATATGATAATTCCACGGCAACATTCCAATTGGAACAAGTGGTACTTCTCTCAGACAATGATTCTATTTTTAGACGCATTGCAAGAGACCTACGTTTTAACTCCGGCTTCGAACGGCAAATAAATTAGTTAGAGAAGTTTTACATAGCCTAATACTCGGATGACTAACCTGCTATACAACGGCGGTTCAATATTTAATAACTAATAATTAAAAGTACTTTTGAAAAAAATACGTTTAAAAAATGATGGATACAAAAATGAAGATACATTCTCTGTCAATTCGTTGCACTATCTAACAATCGTTTTAAATGTTTTGATTATTACTTCTTTCAGAACTTAGAAGTTCTAAGTCCTCTAAAGATGATACAATATATAAAGCTGTCAAAGCTATATGGGAATTTCTCAATATAATAATAACACTTGGACCTATTCGGCACCAAATTGAGCTAGCTGTTGGTAATGTTTCTTGGAGTGAAGCAACACAACTATGGATCAATACTTTTGGTCTTGTGCATAGTCTCGCAGTTTCCTGAGAGGTTTTCTTATGTAATCTAATCTACAGATTTTGGTTTGATTAATCACTTTTCTCAATGACTCTATTATTTAAAAAAATTTGCACTCCAAGAATTTTTTTCTGTCAAAAGTAAAATAGAAATATATAAACAATGAAAAACACGTGTGTGCGACTTAGCTTTCTCTCATTGGATAATCATCTATATTAGTTGTTTTCGAATTAGAGTAAGAGCGGTATACACTCTTTTTCATGGAAATTTTCAAAACAACCATACCGCAAATCAATGTATGGAAGTGCAAAATATTTGTATTAAAAAGTCTTTGATTCCCTCGATTATATCGCCTTTTTTAGAAATCGCAATATTCAAGTTGTTATAGATGGGATCTATACTGGGATCGAGTTAATATTTTTTCAACTGTAAGGCAATACATTAATGAGACGTTAAACCTAGATCTTAATACAATTTCTGAAATTCCTAGAAGACTCATTGTCGTGTATTACATCGTCAGAAAGCGTCAAATCACAAATCTTAATAGTTATGAGTGGTATAAAATCTTCGGTAACAGTAGAGTATTTATTGACTTATTAGAGTATAAAGCCAATGTGGGACATATTACACTGTTCAATGCTGGTCAAAAAATTATATTGAATTCTACAACGATGAATCCAAATAATACTCTTTTTGTGCGTTTGGTCGTGGTTTATTATATTTGAACTGATTACACCGGTCAATAGTCAAAATTACATTCAAGTAAAAGTATATTTGATGTCCCAAAATTGTTGATAAACCTTTTTAATAAATATACAGGCTGCACCTGTGCCAAGTTTTAAAATAAACTTTTGTTTATTTTAATTTTTTTTGAACCCCCTTTATAGAACTTTTGTCTAAGTCGCCAAAAAAGCAACAACAAAAGTGTGGGAAATAAAGAAAAGATAAAACCGAAAAATGTTTGTGTGTATGATAATATTCGCTTTGTATTGATAATTGCTGGACACAATAATTCTTATTTATTGTGTCCCGCAAAAAAGATATAATGTGTGGTTTTCGCTGTCTAGAATTAGGGATAATCCTCCTGAAGAGATGATCTAACCAACCATTGAAACGCGTCGAGCAAAGGTTTCCCCAACAACATTTTTTGGTTTTATCAAAAAACTATTTATTACAATAATAAATAATTGTAATAAATTGTGATCTTAGTGCAATACATTACAGTAAAACTTTTTAATTAAAAGTATTTCTTTTTTATCCGTTTTTTTATTTTGTCTACAATTTTGATTTTTGAAGAGGTTGTTAGTTCACCATATCTTGAAAACGACTTATTCAATTTTATTGAAAACCTGTTTAAAATAAACAAACAACATTTGAACTTTGTATATGGTGAAAATCTATCTATTATTTTGGGTATATCCAATAGGTATCACTTTCCGGAGTTGAGATTTTTGTTGCAAATTTCAGTATATTTTTATGAAGTTTAGAAGAAATATTATTTATACAACCAGAGATTACTGTGGAATACATTTTTTTGAAACCCTATTTAACCATAGCTCCCATACAAGACCTATTGGCAAAATTCACTTAAATGCGACAAAATGGATTTTCTGTAAATAAAGCTTATTTTGTTAAAAATATTCACAGCTTTATGATCGTGTAATAAAAATGGGGGATGTTGGATACCACGCAACGGTTCTGATTGGTCTTAACTTGGTAAGCCCAGACTTATCTTAGATTAGGTTTGAAAGGTGATGCCAGGGGATTTGTATTTACACTCGGAGACCATTGGGTCCATTGTGATCCTTTCTAAAAGAAGAGAGATAGCAGAAAGGGAGAGAAGAGAAGGGAAAAGGATATAAATGTAGATAGTGTTAGAAAGAAAGTAAGAGAGTAGTAGAGAAAAGGAGTGGTAGTTAAGACGCTACAATGGGGAGAGAGACCTATCTAAGCCATCTGAGTCCTATTATAAAAAATACAACGTTAGTACACACTGCCTCATTGAATCTGTTACCTAGCAATTAAAGTCTCTGGTTTTGGAACATAGGACAGTGGCAGAGGATGTGCTCGACCGTTTCGGACTAATCCCCGTCCGAGCATAGTCTGGATTGCTAAATCCCATCTATTTAGCCTAGTGGCCAGTTATAATACCTATGCGTTTCCTTATACTGGTATTATTTAGACCCAGTTGACATGTCCCGCGATTTCTCCCATAAGAACGATCAAAATATGGGTTAGGACGCCGGGCTAGAAAACCACTCCTGGAAAAAACAATTACTATGAAAAAGCTAAAATTAGAATAAAAACGGGTAGAGGACGTCAAAAACTTCTATGGAAAGACCAAGTAAAGAAAAATCTTTCAAAGCTTAGCCTACGAAATTAGAGAATATGCGCATAAGATCGAAGCGTATGGAATTGTTAAATATGCTCGGCCACTAGCCAGCATGTAAATATAGGCCATTTAAGTAAGTATTGTGATTGAGTTTGAAGCAAATATAACTCCGAATACATTACATTTAAAAACTTTGTTTCAAAGCGACTTAAATATTATTTCATTCGCTATTATATTCTGTGACTTTCAACAAAATTAAAAACCCTATTCCAAATATATGATAAAATCAATGGATCAGCCTTTTTCAAAAATCGCAAATTTTAGAAAACAATTTTAAAACTTTTCAATTTAAAAAAAATTAAACTTCGTCCGATTACATAATGAGAAAACTATATCGAATAATAAGAATATAGTGGCGATAAAGTGTAACGTTAAAAGTAAAATTTTTTGAACTTATGTAAATTATTCAGTTCTCCCTGAATTTCTGGTTACCCTGATCATGACAAGTTGCATTAATATAGTTACTATCGTAATTTACGCTGCAAATACATTTTGTTTAGTTATTTGTGGCGGAAGAAGAAAGAATACCTTTACTTTGGTCTACATCTCTCATACCCATACAAAGTTGAGAATTGTAACAACTACTGGGACTTTTACTACAACTGTTTACATTTTGTAATGTTATAGCCGCTATTGTTGTTGCTGCTGCCGCTGATGGTAAAACAAAAGTATTAAGGTTGACATTATTTTGAATATTTGTCAACATTTTTCCATTTTCTTTTACTTCTGTCACTCGTAAATTGTTCCCAACAGTATTTTCAGATTCGAGAGCTTTGAATGCGGGCTCAAAGGTTGTGGAGAGGGTGGGAATGGTGATGGTGGTACTAGTGCTGGTAATAGTGTCTGCAGCAATTGTTTTAGTTGCATTGTTTTCAATGGTTTGATGGTTGATGATGGTGGTGGAGTTTGTGGTATTGGTGTTGCTGCAGTTGTATGTTGTAGGTACTTTACCCCATTCGGTGGCACTGCTGTTGTTTTCATTATTTCTGTTGTAGTTGCTTTCGTTGTTTTGTTGTTGTTGTTCCTGTAGTTCTTCTTGGGGCATTGTATTGTCAGTAATTGTCGTATTATTTTCAATTGTTGTCTTTGCTAGTTCATCGTCGTCGTCATCGTCATTAAGATTTTCATTATTATTTTTAATCATTTCTGGTATTTTAGACTCTGGAGGTTCTGTAGGTGGCGTTGGCGACAACGTAGATGATGAATTCTTTGGTTTTATGAATTTTGCTATAACATTATTTTGTTGTTGCTGCTGCTGTGAGTCTTGATGTTGCTGCAGTTGTTTGTATTTATTTGTTGTCATTTCATACAATAAATCGTTAGCAATTGATGTTGTTTCTGATTCCGATTCCGATGTTACTGTTACTTTTATTGACATTAAATTTTTTATAACGTTTTCTGGCTTTTTAAATACTGAAGTAGTAGTTGCTGTTGTTGTTGTTATTGAAGATGATGAACTTGTAGTCCTTAATGTTGTTTGTTGTTGCTTCGTAGCTTTTGTTTTTATTGGTTTATCTGCTGCTGCCCTTGTTAAACTCAATGAATCCAATATATACATTTTTATACATTCATTCCTGTTTTAATCTGTAAAAAAAATAAAATTAAAGTAGTTTAATCATGAAGTTTAAGTACGTTCTTTTGCAGTAAATGTTATTTAATGAATTTATTGATCGAATACATTTATATTCACAAAACAGTTGTCTATAAAAGGGCTAATTTGCCCCTTTTTTGAATATGTTTAAATATTTATCGTTATTTTAGCTTTAATGTCAAAAGTTTACAGTTGATTGAGTATCGTGTCACCCCTTGAGTTCAATAAGGTTAATGTATGAGACATAAATTTGAAATTCTTTTCTTAATATATGTATGTATAAAAACCCTATTCGTATGTATGTATAAATATTAGATACTTGAAAACTTTCGGCAACCAAACTTAAACACTTTTGAAACAAGAGTGGATTAATCATATATATTTGATCTTTTGGTCGATAAACTTTTACTTTATACCAATTGGTAAAAGGGTTTTATAAATTTGTGAATTAGCTTGTGTTCTTATACCCTTCACTAATAGATTAAAGGATTTTATAAGTCCCAAGTTTAATCATTGTCACCCCACTTTGTATTTTTTTGTACCCATCATCAAAAAGAATGGGAGGTAATTTCCTTAGTATTGGCTCAAAAACCAACCTGAATCCAAAACTATTTTGAATTATTATGAAATTCTAAGACGATTGAGCGATGTCTGTCTATCTGCCCTTATGTCTGACTGTCTGTTGTCGACACGATAGGGCCTGAACGAAATGATTTAGGTCACTGAAGTTTCGCAAAATATTCTTCATTTCTTGGAAAATTTTTGTACTGAAATGGGGAGAAATCGGTTTACATTTCACCATAGCTCCGGTATACCCTCGCATGGGCCAGTCGCTTATTGGCTAATGACAAATTATAACAGATATGATGAAAAAATTTACCACAGAAAAGTTTTACATGATCATTACACAGCGTATAAAATTTCATCGAAATCAATTCACATTTAACCCCTTGACGTATCAATCTGCGCAACGAAGTTCGCTTCCAACTGTTCGCACACAAGTTGCACTAAACAAACCGGTTTTGATGCTTAAGAACAGTCGCACAACGAGTCAGACTCGTGATAATCATGTTAGGCACATAAATAGTACCACGAGTCGGACTCGTGATAATCATGTTAGGCACAGAAATTGTACCACGAGTCAGACTCGTGGAAATACGTCAAGGGGTTAAGTATAGCTCCCATACAAAACACTTGCGAAAACAGTCTGAATTCCACCTAAAATACACTTAAATGCGAATAAATGATAAACTATAATAGCTATGGCCACTAAATTTAGTACAAGGAAGACTTATATCAATGTTAGCCAGTATAGACCACAGGTCCCATATGAAAACTTATAGAAACACAAAAATACCAAAAATATTGGGGGTTTGTATTCGTCTATCCGTCAAATGAAAGCACGAAAGTGCCTTAAAAAAGAGCTAGAGGAACAAAATTTTACAAAAGTATTTTCGATATCTTGAAAAAGTTGTGTATTGAAAATGTAAATATTTTACAAATGTTTTCAAATTTGGTCCAGATTTTGAATTAGCTGCACCCTTGTAAATATATGAGATATATATACGGCACAGCTGAATATAACATTCTTACTTGATATTATTTTTCACAGATCCCATAACTTTTATGACTATTAACTCAGAATCGCAAGTAAAGTTGACATGGCTAAACTGTCTGTCTATTAAAATCAAGCTTATAAAGCTTCTGAAGAGCGAACCATATACGTAGAATATTAAAATTGGTATATAAGCACCGATTTTTAAGAAATTCTATAGAGTGCTGAGTAGGTGTCGGTGCACCCTACACGATATCTACAATAGTGATTTTATCAGATGGACTGCATCTCGACGCAGTCCGTTCGAACAAAACAATGTTTAATAGAAACGTGTTCCTTAGCTTATCTGTTGATTTTTGTCAATGTTATGTACTTACTAGAGTGTCTCAGAAAAAGTGAAAGTCATTGTATCAAAAGACGTACGCCCCAAATTTGTTACATTTGACCCCATTCAGATCAGATATCGGGAAAGCGTGCCGACTTGACGCCAAAGTTTGGACATCCCAGTTATATGGGAAAACTGAGGAGTTTCTTTAGATTTCTTCAAAATATTTCTACTTAGAATATGTTTTTAAATACATTATTAACAGCATCCTACAAAATAAGCTTTCCAACGAGATATAAGACATTAATATCGGTTAAAAGGTTTCCTAATTATTAAGGGTTTCCCAAAATATTTTATGTCCTTGAGGAAGCTCCTGAACATATGCAATAAAAAAATTCATTATTTTTAATACATTTTAAAAAGTTTGACTGGTTTTACTTTCTTGAGACCTCAAGATATTTAATTACCCATTTTTGTTGCAATGGGCTAACACTAAGTCACTTTTGCATAGGACGAAAGAAAATATTTTTTTTCATACCGTTTTTAGAACTCCTTTTTTTGGTTTTTTCAACAGTTTGTTAAACGAATTCGAAAAATGTAAAAAAACAATTCCAGAGTGTTACTAAAAGCACCCTGCAGATTAGCACAAAAGAAGAATTAAATCGATATCCCTAACGGCTTAGCCGTACCTGCGACTTAAAGTCAAAGGATTTGGTCAAAAACCCAATTTTTACCAAAGTTACAAAAAAACACGCGAATTGTTTTTGAACTATAATTATTATTGTTTCGATGACTAGAAGCATATATGTGAACTTTGGTTGAAATCGGATGTCATTAACCCTATTATTACCAGGGTCAAAAGTAAAATTTTTAAAATATTCAATTTTTTCAAAAAAGGCACTAACAAATGCATGTTTTTATTAATTTATGTTAATAAAAATTTCAACGAATCGTTCAAAGAAGACTTTAATTACATTTTTATACAAATTAACCCTTGTGTACCCATAGGCTCAAAATGTTTCTAGTTTTAAACTGACAAATAACTACTTATATATATATATAATACGCGTGCTAAAATATACTTCCAAAAGCTTCTTTCTGTCATATTTTTTTTAGAAATTAACCCTTAAATAACCAGGGGAAAATTTACTTGTTTAAGAAATTTTTCAAAAATTTACTTTTTATAGGAAATTTTTCAAAAGAAGAAATTTTAAAAAAATTATTCGAAAATTTACTTTTTATGGGAATTTTTTCGAAAATTGACTGTTGATAGGATTTTTTTTTTTTTTAATTTCCTGTAAAAAGGAATTTTTGAAAAATTTTCTATAAATAATAAATTTTTAAAAATTTCCTACAAAAAGTAAATTTTTTAAAAATTTCTATAAAAATATAATATTTCTGAAAATTTTCTTATAAAAAGTAAATTTTAAAAAAATGTCCTCTAAAAAGTAAATTTTCAAAAATATTCCTCTAAAAAGGAAATTTTTAAAAATTTCTTATAAAAAGTAAATTTTTGAAATTTTCAAAAATATATTTTTATAGAAATTTTTCAAAAATTTACTTTTTGCAGGAAATTTTCTTTTCAATTTAACTGATTTTCAATTTTCTTTTCAATTTAACTGATCGAAAAAACTATGTTCAAAGCGAATGATTAAAGGCGTTAAAAAGTACATTCATTATAAAACAAGTTAGAAAGTGCTATAGTCGGACAATTCCGACCCTTTACCACTGGTATTTTAATTTTTTTTTTTTTTTTTTTGGGTAAAAAGACAAATATTTTCTAAATTTTGACTTTATACAAGATTTCCTTATACATACATTTACACTATTTCCGTCGAACGATTGTCTAGATTTGATGATAGTTTTTAGAAACATTTTGTATACAAAAAATAAATATAAAGTTGTCATTATCTTTGGATTTACGAGCATTTATGTGGTTTTCGTCTCTTTAAGAAGGTTTTGACTAAAGTGTTCGTATGTGAGCTATGGTCAAATATGAGCATATTTGCACGAATTTCAATAGCCATGGTCCCAATACCAAATGAATTCTCTGTGCCAATTTCATCATATTATTTATAGAATTGCCAGCCGTCCAGACGGACGGACTGACATTGCACAGTGAGATAGTGAAAAAAATAATGGAAATGAGTCCGCAACTTCCAAACCGTTGGTCCGATTTTAAAATAATTTTAGGTGCATATAGCAGAAGTATTAGAAGTTAATATTGTAACAACAAGTTAGAAAGTGCTATAGTCGGTCAAGCCCGACCATGCGATACCCTTCACCACTAAGACCAAAGGTGATTTTTCCTGTATAAAGACAAATATTAGCTAAATTTTGCCATCATACAAACATTTTCTCAAAACTTATATATTTAAGCTGTTTCCGTCATTTGGACTTATATGAAAGCTGGGGTCAAATGTGGACCGATTATCTCGAAATTGATTACAGTTGTTACAAAAATTATGTATGCAAAAAATAAATTTAAAATTCTCATTATCTTCGGATTTACAAGCGTTTTAGTGAATTTTGTCCCATTTAGTGTGTTTTGAGAAAAGAGTTTATATGGGAGCTATGGTCAAATGTGGACCGATTTCAACGAAATTCGGTACAGTGATTTAAGTTTACATAAACAGTATTTCTTTTAAATTTCATGAAAAAATATTGATTTTTGTGTCCAATATATCAATTCCGGGAATTGGGACCTATGGGAGGTACCATAAATAATGGAATGATTTTGACCAATTTCAATAGCCATGGTCCCATTATAAAAAAAAAAATGATCTGTGCCAAATTTCAATTAATTATAATTAAGATAAGATAATAAGATAAGATAATTATCTTTAGAATTGCGACCTGTAGTTTGATTACAAGGGATCCAGCCAGCCAGACGGACGACGGACGGATATCGATAAATCGACTCAGAAAGTGATTCTTAGCTTATTGGTAGACTAAAAGATGGGTCTAAGACAAATATTTCTATGCGTTACATACATCAGCACAAACTTATAATACCCTTTCCACCTATAGTGGTGAAGGGTATAAAAATGGATATTTAAATATCTCGAGGTTCCAAAAAAGTCAAATTTATTAAAATTTTTTAAAATAATAGGTATACTTTTTACTGCATGTGCTCAGGAGAGTCTTCGAGGATTTAGAATATTTTGGAAAACCTTTAATAACTAGAAAAGTTTTGAATCTGTTTTAAAGTAATATATATCGTTGAAAAGCTTATTTAGTTCTCAGTACCATGCTGTTAAACACTTTTTTTTAAGGGAAATATAACAGACATATCTAAACTTTGGCGTCAAGGCGGCACGCTTTCGCGATATCCGATCTAAATGAAACTTTATATTTGGATTATGGGGGTCAAATGTAAACAAATGGGGGTACGTCTTTTTGTTTTATAAAGTTTAATTTTCTCCATAATACAGCTATGCAAAAATTGAGCTTTTTGCTGAGGCACGAACTTTTGGTATAATACTTGAATAAATTTTATCTGCTGAATTCGAAAATGATTTTTGTTTTTTTTTAGTTAGCTCTAATTTTCGAGATATAATTTTTTTGTTTTCTAAAAAGTGGTTTTGCACGGCTACCATTAATATAACTGAAAAACGTCTTACCCTATTTAAAAACCAATTAAAACCAAAATTTGGCGACAGTATTTTCTTCAAGTTACCTTATCAATATTTTTTAATACAGTTACATTTACAGAGATATTCTACAATTTAAACCATTTTTTTTATACCCTTCACCACCATAGGTGGAAAGGGTATTACAAGTTTGTGCTGATGTATGTAACGCATAGAAATATTTGTCTTAGACCCATCTTTTAGTATACCAATAGGCTTAAAATCACTTTCTGAGTCGATTTAGCTATGTCCGTCCGTCTGGCTGGCTGGACCCCCATGTAAACCTTGTAATCAAACTATAGGTCGCAATTCTAAAGATAATTTGATGAAATTTGGCACAGATCATTTTTTTGATAATGGGACCATTGATATTGAAAATCGTCAAAATCGATCCATTATTTATGGTACCTCCCATAGGTCCCACTTCCCGGAATTGATATATTGGCCACAAAAATCAATATTTTTTCATGAAATTTTAAACAAATACTGCTTATGTAAACCTAAATTACCGTACTAAATTTCGTTCGGTCCACATTTGACCATAGCTCCCATACAAACTCTATTCTCAAAACCCACTAAATGAGACAAAATTCACTAAAACGCTCCTAAATCTGAAGACAATGAGAATTTTAAGTTTTTTTTTTTTGCATACATAATTTTTGTAATAATTTTAAATAATCGGTTCACACTTGACCCTAGCTCTCATAAAAGTCCAAATGACGGAAACAGCTTAAATGTATAAGTTTTGAGAATATGTTTGTATGATGGCAAAATTTAGCAAATATTTGTCTTTATACAGAAAAAGAACACCTTTGACATTAGTGGTGAAGGGTATCGTATGGTCGGGCTTGACCGACTATAGCACTTTCTTACTTGTTTTTTTGTAATTTTTTGTTTTGCAAAAAATCATACAACCAATGTTCCATTACTGAACTGTTGATGTATAGATGGTAGAAGGATACAATATTTTTCTGCTAATTACTATAGAAATTTAAATAGAAAAATATTTTTTTTATCGGCGGTAGCTTTTTTTTTAATTTTAATAGATATACTTATACTTAACTTTAAAAAAAAATAAAAAGTTTTTGATGGATTTCAGTATGATATAGCTTATTTTGTTTAAAACACAACCACTTATCCATATGATAATAGAAAACAAATTGTTTTTTTGTTGTTTCTTCTGTTTTTTATAATTTTAAAAACGAAAAAATTAAATATTCTCGAATTTCGGTTTTTCTTATTAGCTTTTTATAATTAGTCGTTTTGGAGTTATAATTACAATATTTACAAAAACCCTGTTTTTCGTAAAAAAATAAAAACAAGTAAGAAAAGCAATAGTCGGTCAAGCCCGACTATATAATACCCTTCTCTACTAAGGTCAAATATGGTCCAACAATTAAACAAGTTTTCCTGTGCGCTATTTTTTCAAAATTTTCAGATTTATATCATTTCCGGCTAAGGGCCTGATATGGGAGCTAGGGTCAATTGTGGACCGATTGTTACCAAATTTTGATAATTAATTTATATTTACAAAATATTTATCTGTGCAAAGTATAAGTAATCAACTGCATTTATCTTTAGAGTTATTAACGTTTTTGTGCTTTTATGTGGATATAAGCGACTTTTGAGAATGTGTCTTGTATGGGAGGTATGGTCATATATGGGCCGATTTCTACAAAATTAGGAATACTGATTAAGGTTATGATAAGAATATTTGTGGCTGTAAAGGACCAAAAACTCTATTCCGGGAAGGCATCCCTATGGGAGGTACCCGAAATAGTACTCCGATTTCGCCGGAGGGATCGTCCTTGGACCAAAATATGAACCTGTGCCAAATTTCATCAAACACTCTTTAAAATTACGACCTGTAGAGTGATAACAAGCTTACATGGATATCCGGCCAGCCGGACGGACATCGTTAAAACAACTCAGGGAGTGATTCTAAGTCGATTGGTATGCTAAAAGGTAGGTCTCAGACCAATATTTCTATGCGTTACAAACATCAGCACAAACGCAATGTACCCTTTCCGCATATGGTTGTGAAGGGTATAAATAAAGGGTGGTTAAATTGTAAGGGCCGATGTTGAATGTGAACCACACCTAAACGCCACGTTTTTTTCCGAATTTTATTTGGCATTTCTCTATCTCAGACTTACTCAATTTTAACCATGGAGAGATACACAATCCAACAACGGGTTAAAGTTATCCAGACTTATTATGAAAATGGGCCTTCAAATCAAAATGCATATCGGTACATTTTCACCTCAGTGGATTCGTCAATAAACAGAATTGCCGCATTTGGGCGAATGAGAATCGAAGAGTGATTGTCGAAAAACCAATGCACTCACTAAGAGTGACTGTTTGGTGCTGTTTATGGGCTGACGACATCATCGAGCCGTATTTTTCCAAAATGAGGCCGGTCAGGCAGTTACTGTGAATGGTGTTCGCTATCGTGAGATGATAACGAACTTTTTATGGCCCGAATTGGAAGATATGGATGTGGACGATATGTGGTTTCAGCAGGACGGTGCCACTTGTCACACAGCTAACGAAACAATGGCTCTTTTGCGCAACAAATTCGATGGCCGTGTTATCTCACGTAATGGCGATGTCAATTGGCCGCCAAGATCATGTGATTTGACACCGTTGGACTTTTTTCTTTGGGGTTATTTGAAAGAAAAGGTATACGTCGATAAGCCAGCAACAATTCAAGAGCTAAAGGATGAGATAATTCGGCACATTTGCGACATAGAACCTCCATTATGCCTCAGGGTAATCGAAAATTTGGTCCATCGGATGGAGGTGTGCCGCCGTGGTCGCAGCACCTATTTGGCCAATATTTTGTTCCATAAATAATTGAGTAATACCAATATATCATAATAAAATAAAATTACAATAAGTTCCTAAATAGTTTGTGTGTTATTCAAAATCAACATCGGCCCTTGAAATTTAACCACCCGATATATCTCGAAAACTAGAGACAACTCGAAAAAATCAATATCATTTTCGAATTTAGTAGACCAAAGCCATCTAGGTTTGTTCGGCAAATCTCGTGTCTAAAAATTTTGTTTAATTTTAAACAAATAATAAATTATTGTTATAATTCAACCTAAACAAGTAAGAAAGTGCTATAGTCGGTCAAGCCCGACCATACGATACCCTTCACCACTAAGGTCAAAGGTTTAATTTTTCCTGTATAAAGACTAATATTTGCTAAATTTTGCCATAATACAAAAATTTTCTCAAAACGTATATATTTAAGCTGTTTCCGTCACTCGAACTTACATATATTAGAGCTAGGGTCATATGTGGACCGATTATCTCGAAATTTAGCAAATTGATTACAGTTGTTACCAAAATTATGTGTGCAAAAAATAAACTTAAAATTCTCATTATCTTCGGATTTACGAGCGTTTTAGTGATTGTTTTTTTTTTTTTCATTTAATGTGTTTTGAGAAAAGAGTTTGTATGGGAGCTATGGTCAAATGTTGACCGATTTCAACGAAAGCAGTATTTGTTTTAAATTTCATGAAAAAATATTGATTTTTGTGGCCAATATATCAATTCCGGGAAGTGGGATCTATGGGAGGTATCATAAATAATGGACCTATTTTGACGAATTTCAATAGCCATGGTCCCATTATCAAAAAATTATCTGTGCCAAATTTAATCAAATTATCTTTAGAACTGCGACCTGTAGTTTGATTACAAGGTTTAGGGGGTCCAGCCAGCCAGACGGACGGGCGGACGGACATCGCTAAATCGACTCAGAAAGTGATTCTAAGCCTATTGGTCTAAGACAAATATTTCTATGCGTTACATACATCAGCACAAACTTATAATACCCTTTCCACCTATGGTGGTGAAGCGTATAAAAATATGTTTAATTTGTTGTATTATTTATGTATTTCTTATACAAAATTTTCATTTTAAATTACGTCCGAATTCGGCCGACCCATAACTGCATAAATATTAACATTTTTCTGATTTACTTTTAAAATTTTATTATCACAGGTTATATCCACTTACCGGCTAAAATTTATTCTATTTTCGTATTTTACATAATTACAAAATTTTATTTTCACATCCATTTTTTGTTTTATCAATTCACACACATTTTTTAATTTTTTTACACAAAAAAAACTTATTTGCATATTAAAATAATACAATTTAAGGTTTTCACTTCGTTACAAATATTTGTCTTATCCAAATTAATTTCATTTCCTTTTATATTCGGTTAATTTTATTTCGGTGGGAAAATTTTTATATTAAAAATAAATAATCATTAAAAAGAATGAAGTGGAAATTTCCTCAAAACGAAAATTTATGACATAAAAAGGATACAACTTTTGTTTGTTTTTCCTTTCTTATTAATATATCACTTGTTTCTTTTACTTTTTATTTAGAAGGACCTTTAAAGCACAGGTGCAAAAATACACGTGACTTTTTTTAACGCACCTTAAGGATACAGGTTTGTTTGTCTAAAGGACATTCATTTTAAATTCTTTCACACAGACACACATTTTGGGTAATTTGTTGTTTGCTATTAGGGGGTGATTATGTACCGATAATTTATATTGTTCACTTGAGAATGACTGCGATCTAGAGGGTTGTTACGCATGAGTAACGATGTTTGCGCATAAATGACTACCGTACCGGCTAAAATTAAGGCAGAGCGAGCGTAATTTTTTTTTTTTTTTTTTTTGAGAGTGATATTTTGTTTTCTTTTAAATTCTCTTGTTGGTATCTTTTTTAATTTTAAAATATTATAACGATATAAGAAATACACGTCCGTTCTCGAAGACATTTGGAAGTAAACTGACAAATGTTTAAACGTCCCATAATGAAGTCTGACGAAAAATGCCAAAACATTTAAATGAACGAGGGAAAACTGCTAAGGTCTTTCCATTGTTGCTGTAGATATTTTGTATTTGTCTTGTTTGAGGCACTTCCAAGCCACCTTCTTCTTCTTCTTTTGCCAATGAGCATGTCTTCATTACTTTATGGCAGACTATGGCAACATATCAACTCGTACTTAAATTAAATATATACGAACTTAATTTCTATTGTTTAATTTTAACTTGGTTTTTAGTTTATTTTACTTGGGTTGGGTTCTTATGGTTCGTGCAATTGTTGTTTAAAAAACTAATAAAAGAATTATTCTCTCAGGTTTTGAAAACAATAGAAATTCACAAGAAACCCAAGTACAAATTCTCACTAGTAATGATCGTTATTACTGTGATGCGATTATAATGGTGTTGTCTACTTATTTAATTTAAGAAAAATCGTCAATCTATGATAAAAATAATTGCATTCTTAAACAATACTACACTATTTCTTATCTTTATAAATGACCTTCTACATCGAACTTCCAATCCTATCTACTCTACCTATATCCGACCAGAATGGAATTGGGCCGGCGCTTCAAAGTCTATTTTGAAGCTTCTCGACCGAGTGCAGGAGAGAGCGAAAGTACTCATCGGTGACAGTAAGGTATCTAACTCTATTGATTCACTGGAGCACCGTCGCAATGTGGGTTGCGTCACACTGTTCTATCGTTACTACTTTGGAATGTGCTCTAACGAAATCAGGGAACTCGTTCCCGATACTCAAACTTTCTTACACAATACACGTCCCTTCCCTTCGTAGTAGATTGGCCAGTAGACAGAACCACATACTACAGACAAAATTCGTTCTTTAGCCGTACAGTTCGTATGTGGAATTTGCTTCCCGCAGAAGTTTTTTCAGATGCAATATAGGAAAGTTCAAAGTCGCTTCAAAGTCTATTTTGAAGCGCTTCAAAGTCTATTTTGAAGCTTCTCGACCGAGTGCAGGAGAGAGCGAAAGTACTCATCGGTGACAGTAAGGTATCTAACTCTATTGATTCACTGGAGCACCGTCGCAATGTGGGTTGCGTCACACTGTTCTATCGTTACTACTTTGGAATGTGCTCTAACGAAATCAGGGAACTCGTTCCCGATACTCAAACTTTCTTACACAATACACGTCCCTTCCCTTCGTAGTAGATTGGCCAGTAGACAGAACCACATACTACAGACAAAATTCGTTCTTTAGCCGTACAGTTCGTATGTGGAATTTGCTTCCCGCAGAAGTTTTTTCAGTTGCAATATAGGAAAGTTCAAATCAAATGTCCCCAAACACTTTTTTTTGCTTATAAGATTTTTAATAAATTGAGATCTGAATCTTTCTGAACTTTATATGACTTAAGACCAATGTTGGGCCAAGTCTCTCTGATTCCTAGGGTTAGCAAAATACAAAATCAGAAAGACTTTGCCCAACATTTCTTTAGACAAGTATTAGAACATTCAACGGTACGAGGTGTCAATTTTAAACGAAATAACAATTAACAAATATGAGTGCTATTTTTAGCTGCACCGAATCTTATATATCCTAATATATATCTCAAATATTTATTTTTTTGGAATAAATTTGATTGTCGTCGCGTAGCGTTTGAGTGGTTTCCGAAAGTGGTGTTCTTATGAAAGCTATGGGTAAAAAAGGACCGATTCCCGTTAAAATACGTAAAATACGTTGCCTGATAGTAACAAACTTGCTTTCGGGGCTGGGTTTATATAAGACTTACTTACTAAAGTGTCCTAAATTTACAACCTGTTAAGGTCAAAGGCCGTTCTTATTTAAGAATTCCATGAGCTTCGTTCTTAAGCGTATATTTTCCAGTTTCGTAGTCCAAGCTTTTCAAGATTTTTCCCTACTTGGTCTTTCCATCGAAGTTTCGAACGTAATCTTCTACAAGTTCCCTCGGGATCATTTTCGAATACTTTTCTTTCTTATGTATTTTCATCCATTCGCACAACATGTTCTAGCCAAAAAAGCCTTTGCTGTTTAATGCGTTTTACTATGTCGATGTCAGCGTATAACTCGTACAGCTCATGGTTCATTCGATGTCGATTTTTCGTAAAATTTTCCTCTTAAAAACTCCAAGAATAGCTTCATCTGCCTGTGTAAGTGCCCATGATTCTGCATCATATAATAACACGGGTAGTACAAGCGTTTTAAAGAGCGTGATTTTGTTCTTACAGAGAGCTTTATTTCTTAGCAGCCAAAATAGCATCAGTTGGCAAGTATGACTCCATGTTTGATTTTAAAACTTATATCGTAATTTATAACGCCGTCAACGGTACCAAAGTAAACAAATTCTTTTAGAACCTCGAAGCTATAGTTCTCAACGATCGATACTTGAGATGGTGCAATTTGCGTCCCATGATATCAATATAATCGACAAACCTGGTCTAAAGCCACATTCGTAGGTCCCAATTATTTAATTTATCCTGAGCCTTTTAGTCTTTTATACAGTATGGTCGATAGAATTTTATATGCAACTGAAAGGAGGCTTGTACCTCTATAATTGGTACATACAGTTCATAGTTCTCAACGATCGATACTTGAGATGGTGCAATTTGCGTCCCATGATATCAATATAATCGACAAACCTGGTCTAAAGCCACATTCGTAGGTCCCAATTATTTAATTTATCCTGAGCCTTTTAGTCTTTTATACAGTATGGTCGATAGAATTTTATATGCAACTGAAAGGAGGCTTGTACCTCTATAATTGGTACATACAGTTTTATCTCCTTTTTTGTGCACTGGACAAAGAACGCTGAGACTCCATGTGGTTTTTATAAGCAGAGACATACACCTTATCAACTCATCACCTCCGGCCTTGGAAAGTTCGATTCTTCAAACACACGTCTCTTCATTTCTTTTTTTTTTCTTCCTAATAGGCATTTCTAATCCCTCCTTTTCTCTCGATAGCTTTCCAAAGTTCGAAGCGTAACTACTGATTACAGAGTTGCCCTGTAGGCTTCATTTGGCATTGCGGCACTCCTTGTCATACCGAAAGTTTTCAGAAGGAGGGTTTTGGAACCCTAGTACAGATTTTGCAGCTGCTTTCATGGAATTCGTAATGTTTTGCCATTGCGTGCAGAATTAGAAACGTTTTCTCTGAGCAAATGAGTTGTTCGTTGCGAGAAATTCGCAGCAATTTGATGATTTCAGCTTTTTGAGTTCAAACTTTATTTGCGCTTCCCTATGTGTGTTGGGATGTAAATGGGATGCAGTTGTTTCCTGGGTTTCCTGCTAACAGGTAATAACTGTATTCAATTCCTACTCACACCTCCTAGTGGTACATCCTGGAAACCTGAGCAACCTAGTTGAAGATGCGGTGAATAACCCGAGTGGGATTCTAGGTCAGGGCCAACGTGAGAGGGAGTTATCTTGGAGCCATTCCGACGTATTTGGTCTAAGGGTCTAAGATAATTGCACTTTGTAAAGTATGGAACTGCAGCGTCTGTTCAACATGTTAGTTGCGGCTACAAGGGGGTGTCTGTTTCGGATCGAGCGACTCGCTTTACAAACGTGGCTCTTGTCTTTGGACTCATCATCCATCGACTTAACACTTACGATGTTTTAAGCATAGAAAGAAACCACATAACAGAATATACTACTCCAAGGGGTAATCATGCGAGAAATCCCCCTGCTACGGCAGCTGGCACAAGGATTTTGGAGGTGCCTAATCTATGCAAGAACATCCTGATGAATGAAACCAAGAGGCCCTATGCTCCACTGGGAGTCAAGGATAACAGAAGAAGAATGTGTGTTCCTCGATGCACTTAGACGTGTTCTCACCTTTGCTGCA
Organism: Stomorhina lunata; assembly: GCA_933228675.1. Lineage (NCBI taxonomy): Eukaryota > Metazoa > Arthropoda > Insecta > Diptera > Rhiniidae > Stomorhina > Stomorhina lunata. The sequence goes on along the minus strand of OW121743.1, from coordinate 36,326,464 downwards.
ACAAGGAAATTATCGGAGTTGTTATTAGCTTGTCGAATTATGCGCACATCCATAACACTTGAAGAGTGTCTTTCGTCAATTACAACATGATCTATCTGATTTTTTGGTCAGGAGACACCCATGTTGCTTTATGGATTTTAGGGTGTGGAAACCTGGTGCTGCTCACTCACAACCTCATGCAATTGTCATTCACCGTGAAGTCTGAATTTACCAACAGTAGGCTCAAAGCAGTTTTCCCGTCTTAACTTTGCGTCAAAATCATCCAATATTATTTAATCGTCATAAGTGGGGGTATCTATCATAGGCTTCCCCAAGTTGATCATAGAAGGATTATTTAACGTCATCATCTTTTTCGTCTGTGGGTGCGTGAGCACAAGTCAGGTTCAGATAAAAGTTTCATTCATAAACAAAAAATAAAATAATCAAATTATGTATGGAAGATTTGATTTATAAGCTTGTCATAACATTAGTTCTAGTTTATTAACTTTAGAGTACGAGTATGTAGCCATATAATATATCTTTAAATATTTAAGTACACTTAATTTTGTGGATGTGAATTGGAGGTATAAAAAATAAACCAATTATAACCAAATTTAAATGCAATTTTAATTAAACTTATCTATAAAACTATGACCATGGACAGTAAACCACCCATTCGTGAAGACGAACGTAGTAAAATCGACTATTATGATTGTGAGGGCGATATTTCGCCAAGCAGAATTAAGGACCAATATTACGAAATTCTTTAAGACATTACAAAAATTATAAAATTAAGTCAAAATATTAAAAGCGCAATATCTCGCTAATTATTATGACTGCCTTGAGATAATGCGGATAAAACATTTTATATATATAGTTATACATGTCACAAGTTCCGTTCGGAAATTTTTCATGCAGATAAAATCCGATCGAAATAGTTTAGGCGCATTTGAATCGTATTTTAAATTTTTGCCCATTAGCAAAGCCTGTTAGCGGATAGTTCTGCCTGTAGAAGAGTATTGCTGACGGGAAAGCAAATTTCTAGTTACTTATTTAAAAAAATATACAGTTTGTCAAGAAAATGTTTTGACATAGTGAAATTATTTGAATTTTTACTTTCAGCTTAAAGAAAAACAACAAATGGTTATTTTTTTACATTTTTATTTATTAATTCTATTTACGCTAACAAATAATGAGAAAAAAAAAGCGGTAAGTAACGACTAATGAGTAGGTTAAAAAAAAAACAAAAAAACTTAAAATTTTACTGTCAAGAAAATGTTTTTACATAAGTACTATTATTAATGTAAAATGCGGAGGATTTTGAATTCCGCAATGATTAATATTTGGTGTGACCACCATCAGCATCAATTACGGCTTGCAGACGCCTTTTCATCGAATAAATTAATTTTTAAACATAATCAGTTGGTATTTTATTCCATTCTTCCAAATTCGGATTGGTTTTTGGGACTCCGCTTGGCAGTACTTTTTTTCAGATAAGATAACAAATTTTCGATTGGGTTGAGGTCTGGACTTTGAGCAGGAATATCCAGTACTTTGCCGCAGTTGTAGAGAAGCCACGTCCTTACCAATAGAGCTTTATGTTTGGGGTCATTATCCTGATAAAATTTGAATTTTGGCTTCCTATCAGAATAAAACCCAAATCTATCAGAGCTTTTAACTAAGTGAAGCTTCAAAATATCAAGATATTGGTTTGCATCCATTGTATTCTCAATAAAACAAATTTCTCCAACTCCTTTAGATGATATGCAACCCCAAACCATTACCGAAAGTTTCCCAAATTTTACAGTTAATGTTATGTGTCGACTTTCCAATGCTTTTAGAGGTTTTCTCCACACTCTATTAGGTCCATCATTATAGTAAAGCATCATTTTGGTTTCGTCGCAAAATATGACGTCATCCCAAAAGTCATCAGATTTTGAAATGTGGCTTACAGCAAAAGTTAATCGCCTTTCTTTATGTTGTAAAGTAAGTAGGGGTTTTTTTCGAGCTACTCTGGATGAATAGTCGTTCTTTTTTAACACATTCCTTACCGTTTCATTGGAGATTGTTACATTCTTTTTCAACTTCTTGTGAAAGCTTTCGCAGGGACACAAAAGGATTTTGTTCTACCTTTCTTCTTAAAACACGTTCAGTTCTAAGAGAAACTTTAGGTGGATGACCAGTTGAATGCCGTAATGACAGTCTATTTTTGTTTTCAGCGCGATTTAAAATATTATACACTGTTTGCCTTGATATTGAAAACATTTCAGATAACTCAAGCACGGTTTTTCCTATCTGATGGTTATAATATATTAACTGAATAACATCCATAGACGTTCTTTTGCCAGGCATTTCAATTTGAATTAAAAATTACCGTTTTTAGTATTAAACAAGAACTGAATTTTGCTTTATCACTTCTAAAAACTTATTAAAAACTTAATTTTAAAAACATTTTTTTGACAACAAAATTTGGAGTTTCCTTTGTTTTTTTTATCATATAATTTAGTCCTATCTTCTAGCTTTTTTCTTCGTGCCGTTATTAGTAACTAAATACATAGCGTAAACATAATTGATAAATAAAAATAAACAAAATTTACATAGTAGTTGTTTTTTTTTTTTTGGTGATTAAAGTCATAAGAAAATTATTTTTTCTATGTAAAAACATTTTTTTGACAAGCTGTAATTACGTAACAACTACTTTTTTATGTATCTTACAAGAGCCTCTAATCCATTGTCCAAATATAAGCAAGTTATTGTTAAATTGACATCGTCTTCATAGCCCATCTTATTTTACGCCCTCTAAAGTGTGTCCTCTGATTGATGAATACTATACAAAGTTCTCGATTTAGTGAAAAATCGACAATGTCATTGATAAATTTTTATTTATTTATTTAAAAATAATTCTGTAATAAACTTCAAATTTCCTTTAAAATTTCCTAAACTAAAATAAAATAGAGTTAGCAGCACTTTAAACCTTTTTATTCACTCTACATAACGGAAGACGAGGAAGTATAGATTTCAGTAGTTACACGAGTAGCGTTACAATTTCCATGGAACTCTGATAAAAATATAAAGTTAAAACACTTGAATTGTACCGAAAGTACAATTTAATTACAGACAAACAAGTTGGTCATTGTCACTTTTGTGGTTTGAAAAAGAGAAAAAAAACTTTATTTTATTGTCCACTCTTTCCTCTGTCATTTGATCTAACAGCTTGTTTGTTTGTTTGTTTGACGGACCCGTATTTGTCTGTTTATCCGTCTGTCGTTTAATGTTTACTTATCTCTTATTTCAATCTTTACATTTTACTTGCACAGAAGATGGTTTTATTTTGCCTCATACATGAATAAGTACAAGTGAATAATTATTATCGCACATATCAATTGAGCATGCGTCACATGTGTCTGGTTGCCAACCTGCCCCAACTATCTGTCAGTTTAACCTGAGTTAAAGATTTCATGAAATAAATAATAAGTAAAAACATTTGAACATCTTAGAGGGCTTTTAAAATACAAATATCGTCTGCGATTTCTTTCTTAACAATAAAGATGTGGATCTGTTTTATTTCATGAATCTTTAATTCTTCACATGCGGCTTTAAAAAAAATATATATATTTAAAAAAGTGGCATTATCAGACAATTAAAAGGTATTTTGTGATGGTGGTTTTGTGGCCACAGTGGTACTATTGCTGCAATTTTTTTTCAAATTCTAATCACTGAATATGATGTAAGGACAACAAGAATTGGGGTTTTAACCTCAAACATGTGGATATTTAATCTCTTAAGGGATTGGTCTTATTATTTGGATTTTTTTTAATTAAATTCTTGACTTTTTTTATAAAACAAAATATTTACAGTCACAAATAATTTTAATAAAGAATCAAAATTGTATATTTTAAATATGTATCTTATCTTATCCTTTATTCTTAAACGAGCAATAATTGTATGTATATATATATCTATATATATAGAATGTCTATCTTGAAAACGGCTCCAACGATTTTGATAAAATTTGGACAGTGGGTACCTTTTTTGACGTATAGGTCGAATAAGAAGGGACTTTAGGAACCTTTGCCTCTAAGAGGGTAAAAACGGATTAAAAGGGGAAAAAATCGAAAATGCTATATTTACTAAAAGAATAGGCATTGAAACAAAATTTAAATAATGTTTTGAATAGCTGTTATAATAAGCGGACAGGTGTTTGGTACTTTTTTCAATCTATGTCAGATAGGGAGTAAAAAGGGTGAAAATAGTTTTTTTTTTTGGTACCATTTTTAGGCCACTCTTATCTTTTGAACCAAACAACATAGAAAAGAATTTTGTAATGCAATCAATAAATGTGAGAAAAATATTGAACACATGTTTGGTACTTTTTTGATTTCGGGGGCCAAAATGGGTAAAAAAGGGATAAAATGATAACTCAGCACCTCATGAATTAATTTGAATAGTAACAATATGTTAACTGCGTTTTTATAAAAAATACCGAATTCAATTGGCACCAAGTACCAAATATGCATATGTAACTTTTTAGAAATTAGGGGATAAAAGGGGCAGAAATTTGTAACGTTATAACTTTTTAATAAATTCATGTTTTTATGTCTGTATGTCCTTTATAGAATAGTAAACTATGCATTTAAAATTAGCCAATAAATCATCAAACAACTGTCAGACAATCGTCAAACAACCATCAAATGATCATTAAAAATCTTCAAACAATCGTCAGTCAAACTATTAACAAACACCAATTATATTACCAATATCCGTAAAAGTGAACATGGTCAATTTGTATTTATGTAGAATCCCAACTTGCACTAAAAAACATGTCTTCATCGGTCCAAGCCTATTTTACCCACACATACAGTCAACATTTCTGAAAATCGGTCATCGGTCTGAAAATTTGTCATTTTTAATATTTGACCTACATGGGAGGTCAAGACCATTTGCATTTAAAAAAACGTACCCCATTTTACCCTCCGGTAACTCCTTATATACTGTCATTTTTAATATTTGACTTATATGGGAAGGGTCTCGTCCACTTGAGATTTAAAAAAAAACTGGCCTATTTAAACCACTGGTCACACCTTAACATACTGTCTTGATTTCAAAAAAATTGGTTCTCAGGGTCATCCATGTTTGTTATTTTTAATATTTGACTTATATGGAAGGGGTTACGCCCACTTGATATTTCAGAAAAAAACCTTGCCTGTATTAACCACCGTCACACTTTACCATACGTTAAAAATTTCAGAAAAATCGGTCCGCTCTGTCATTTATATTTGTCATTTTTAATATATTAGTTATATGGGAGGGGTCACGCCCACTTGAGATTTCAAAAAAAAACCTGGCCAATTTACAATACTGTCAAAATTTCAAATCGGTCCGCTGGCTTCGGAGATCCTTCACAACAAGCAACATACAAACAGACGCGAACATTTTTTATAGATATAGATGTCCGAGGGAGCATCAAATTAAATTGTGGACCAACTGCGATAAAATTTAGTACACTAGTTTGTATAGTTCGTGCAGAGGCCCCGCAGGTTCTATTAGCAGGTTATTTAATTTTGTTAGAAGTTCTAATGCACCCAAAGTATATTATGTCCGGACTTAAGACTGAGTGATAACTGCCTATATTCTTATATTTATATGGGAGCTATGACCAAATATGTACCGATTCCCATAAAATTGTATATACTGCCTTCTCTACACTAAATTTTGTCATCATATCATTATACTTCGTCATTTATTAGCAAATAACCGATTGCCCTAAGCGAGGTTATACGGGAGCTATGGTCAAATGAGTACATATTTCGCCCAATTTCAATACAAATATTCCTAGAAATGAGGAATATTTGTGGTAAATTTTTATGACCTAACTCCTGTCGTTCATTGGCCAAATCGCCGCATTCGATATCAACCAAAATGTAATATATTTTAGTAACTTTTGTGTAGCATACTTTTAGGATAATCTAAATAATATTATGTTATATATTGTTATATATACCATACCATCTAACTTATCTCTCAAAAGTTCTCTGATAGCAAAAGAATTTGATTTAAACTAAATGTTTTGACAAACAAACGGATATGATTGTACAGAGCGGCAGTAAGATCAATGCCTGGTGGAGGGCTTTTAAGAAATCTACTTACCGCAATATACTGAGAGAATTTGATTCTGTCTTTCTAAATTCAATATCATCCCTGGATTGTCGAAGATCTCTTAACGGGATGGCTCGCAGTTCAGTATCCACAGGGACATATCAGGAAACTGCAGAGCAGAAGAGGTATAATTTTTGTTGGCTTCCGGAATACAGTGAACTTTAAAGTCTATGTGAGTCTGATAAACAATCGCTGAAATACTAGACCTAGTCCTTTTGGACAAGGATCACCAAAACAATCCGAAAACATAAAATCTCTTTTAAGTGTAAAGAAATTTAAAGTTTCACGCTAAAACTTTGTAGAGATAAGTTTATACCTTTCTTCCATAATGTTTTATGTTTTATAATAATCTTAAGCCAGATAACTTTTATTGGGACTTCATTGAATGCCATTCGGGATTTCTTCATGCCATCCTGCGTTTAGGATGATGAATGTAGACTTGTCTTGTTTCCACTATAAGGCAGGTAATATAGAATTACCAAGCTTTCTTATACTACACGTATAATAAATCGGAAATCTAATATCCATACCCTTATCAATCATGCATTATTTAAGTTCGTAAAGTAAGTACTTCAGTAAGTACTTCATTTGCAAACAAGATCATTATTATATCCAACCACTGTTTTATTTATATCATCTTCTTGTTGAGTAGAGCTCATCGCTATTTTGAACTTTTTTTCTTTCGTTACATTAAATTCAAATTATGGGAATTTTATATGACGTCGTGGGAAAATAATTAAATATTCTCTCAACGTTGTTGTTGTTGTTTCAGTTGCTGCTACATGCTACTTTTTCAACTATTTAACACACAATGGAACCATTAAAAATCTCACAGCAACCGAAACTTAACATAAGTAAATGTACCTTCTTCTTCTTCTTCTGTTTACAACATAATAATAAAGTACGTGAACGAACTCGGGGGGATCGTTACCGGTGCTAACGTTGTTGTTGCCGTAAAAAAAAATCATTGCAAACCTTCAGATAAGAACACCTTGACGACGGAACACCCTCATGTGGGTTAGTTACTTTTCTCAACAACTTCTGTTTTCTTTTGAGGGTATTCTTCATTGTTTCCATCAGTCGCTCAAAACACGCGACTCCGAGGAAATTGAACTCTTCTTTTTCGTGTCGTTATTAAATTAAGTAAAATAAATATTTTGCTATATTTTATTTCGATTCATTTCTTTTTGTTTTCTATTCTGTTGCGTGTTAAATTGAACATTTTCCATAATTAAGTAAAGACGAAAGATTCAAACGAAAGAAATAAATTTTATAAAAATCCATTTCATTCCATTAAATTTCATTTATTCTAAATTTCTTGCGTTAAATTGTAATTATTTTAAATTATTCTGTGGCGTTTTCATTGCTTATCGTTATGAATAACCGATTAGTTAAAACATTTGTTTATTTAATTATTTTCGCCTGGGAAGTGAATTTTTGTTTTAAATCTTTGCAGAATTTTGTATAAATCAAAGACTACAATCTGAATAGTACTCGAGAAGATTTTATCATTTGGGATTTACGGGAATAAATTTACCGAGATCCCGCTAATTTTCCGGGAATTTTATACCCTTCAGCACCATAGGTGGAAAAGGAACCTTTTACATTACTTCCCTTCCCTTAAAGAAATGTTGGCCCTTTGCAGCCAAAAATTTATTTGTATTAAAATATTGATTATAGTAGACGAAGTCAGTGTTCCAAATTCGGCCCATATCTGACGCTACACCCCATACAAGGCCAACTCTCATGTACCCCAAACAACACAACAACGCTTATAAATCTGAATATAATTGATGTATATCGCACAGATAAACATAGATCAATGAGTGATACTTTGTACATATCGGTCTATATTTGACCTTAGCTCCCCTATTCCATATCGTACTAAAATCTCAAGAAATTGTTTTTGTGATAATGCAACTAATCTCGATCTTTAAGAGTTAGGAAAAAAAAAATAAATTGAGAAGTAGTTATTTTTGTTATGAAAAAAAATGAAAATAAAACCAAATTTTGACCTTTGACCCTGAGAAAGAAAGGGTTAAGATTATCCAATATTCTTAAGTTAAAACTCAAAACAAGTAAAATTTACCAAGAAATTGCTCAAATTATGACCAAAAATTGGCATTTTCGCGAAATTCGAGGTCTTCAATCTTAGTTCCAGGGAAGCGGTTAGAGAGATTAACCTCAACTTGTTTAGGTTTTATCCTCTTATTTATCTGTTTTAACACACCGATACAAACGGGCTCAAAACCTTTAGGACCTCGGCGCATTGACATAATTAGAAGTCTATCTAGGAAGTCGGCCTGAAATAAGCGGACAATTATAATATCGATAGTCTCATTATAAAACCAAATTTATCAATTTATATTAAATGCGACCTGTACAGTATCATTCAAAGTTAGGTTTTAGGCATTAGCCTCTAAATGTGTTACATTAGGGTGCACCATATCTTACGAAAGTGCGAAATTGAACCGTAACTCCCCCAGAAATGTTCTTCGTAACATAAAAACATGGTGTGTAAATTTTTTTTTCAAAATTGCATCTGCCATCAAAGTGTTAAATTTTTTTTGTATTAGGAAAATTGGGAGTATTAATTTTAACTAATTAGAATTAAATAATTTAAGAAAAATTAATGGCATACAAAAGAGAACTAAACTAGCTTTATTTTAAGTCATCAATATTAAAAATCCTTGAAATAGTCCATGACTTATTGTAACTTCCCCGAAAATTCGTGTCCTTGACGACACGCCTAAGAAATGCCACAAAAAAATTTACTTAAGGATAAATAAATTTCAAAGACATGAAAAATATTTTTTATCAAAAATTTTTCTATAGAAAAATTTTTTTATCGCAAATTTTTCTATAGAAAAATTTTTTTATCGAAAATTTTTCTACAGAAAAATTTTTTTATCGAAAATTTTTCTATAGAAAAATTTTTTTATCGAAAATTTTTCTATAGAAAAATTTTTTTATCGAAAATTTTTCTATAAAAAAATTTTTTTATTGAAAAAAAAAATTTTTATCGAAAATTTTTCCATAGAAAATTTTTTTTATCGAAAATATTTCTATAGAAAAATTTTTTTATCGAAAATTTTCCTATAGAAAAATTTTTTTATAGAAAATTTTTTTTAAAAAGTTTTACTGTAGTGTATTGCACTAAGAATCCCAATTTATTACAATCATTTATTATTGTAATAAATAGTTTTTTGATAAAACCAAAAAATGTTGGTGGGGAAACCTTTCCTCGACGCGTTTCGATGGTTGGTTAGGCCATCTCATCAGGAGAATTATCCATAATTCTTGACAGAGTTCGCTCATTACATTATGTATAATTTGAGGGACTCACACATTATGTATAATTTGAGGGACTGAATAAATACGAATTATAATTATTGTGTCTAACAAATATCAACATAAAGCGAAGATTATCGTCCGAACAGAAACACACAAACATTTTTCAGTTTTATCATTTCTTTATTTTCCACACTTTTGTTGTTGCTTTGTTGGCGACTAAGACAAATCGAAAATTTTTCTATAGAAAATTTTTTTTATCGAAAATTTTTCTATAGAAATATATTTTTATCGAAGATTTTTCTATAGAAAAATTATTTTCATCGAAAATTATTCTATAGAAAAAATTGTTATTGAAATGTTTTCTATAGAAAAATATTTTTATTGAAAATTTAAATATTTTTATCATAAACAGTTCTATAGAAAAGTATTTTTGTCAAAATTTTTTTTTTAATATTTTTATCGAAAATTTTCTATAAAAAAGTATAAAATTGTTTAATGTTAGTATTTCTGTTTCGAAAAATATTAACTACCAATTCGGTTATATTTGTTTCTAACAATGTTTACAAAAATAATAGTGTCTTGGCAACAATGTTCGAGATTATATTTATGTGTTGTGTATATTTCGTTGCTATAAATTGGATTTTGTTTTTTGTATATTTTGTTTTTGTCTTTTCTTTGGCAGAGCGGCACCAATCGACTATGTTAACATCCAAATCTCAACTGAATGCCTTTGATACTCATTTTCATGAGTTTCATTAATGATCGTGATATTTACGTAAATTACAAATTGTCTTCGGCTCCTGACATTATGGGCTGTCTATCTTAGCTTAAGCCAGAATGAATTGTTCTAGCAAAAATTTCTGAGGCTATATTTTAGTTCTTTCTGGCTTAAGCCCATACTCCCAGGAGCCGAAGACTTTTTGTAATTTTCGTAAATATCACGATCATTACTTAAACGTACGTAGATGAGCGCAAAGAATATTGTTTGTTTTTTTGCTCTTTAAAACAAAACGATTGAAGTAAAGCTTAACCTGTCTTTACATTCTACAAACGTTTGCGAAAGATTTCGTTTTATATATGTGTAAGCAAAACGTATTTTTGGTCGAAATTATAAGCAAAACTTACTTGGACCAATTTGTAGATTTAAGAGAATAAATATTTGACCCAAATCGATATCCACAATATTGATATCACTTTTTAAATTTTCACGAACAATATAAAATTTCCGAAGTGGACTTTTATGTACACAACGGTTTTATTCTATTTTCGGATATACATAAGCCGTATACAAAAATTTGTAATATTTATTTAAATTCATTAAATACAACATAACTAAACACTTTAAGTCTACAATTTTCTTACCCATTTAAATAAACGTGATAAAGAAACAGATGTAAATTTATTTTTAAAACAGACAATAAACAACAGCATAACTCGTAAAGCTTTACAAATGTTTATTTTTTAGGTTTCTCCCATTTAAGTATCAACAGTTGTTCCATCCACATTCAAACAATTACAATTAAAAAGTTCACATTGTTTTTATTGCAAAAGCAGTTGTTTTGCTAGAAAGCTCTTCTAATTGTTTGGACTTCAAATAAATTCTAATTTTAATCGTAAAAGCTTTGCAAAATAAATGTGCAATATAAGTGTTGCCATTTAATAAAAATGTTTATTTAATTATTTTAGGTGTGATTCAAAGTGACGATGCATTGGGCACTCTTAAATGTCGTGAGAATTCGACAATTTTGTACCAATTCATTAGTAAATGGGCCTCGTAGCTGAAGTTAAGTTTTCGATGAAAATTAGGGTCAGTAGACAACTGCTCCAAAGCTTATTCAGCAAACACAACTTGTTGTTGATGGTCGTTTACCTTCAGCGATGTTATCGCCAGATCATACTTTTCGTCGACGACGGAGTAACAAGAGAATGTGGATAGACGAACAAGCAAGCCAAAGTTATATTAGTTGCAAGTAAAGGCTACATAAAGACATTATATATAATATATCAAGGCTTATGAAGCGAACCTACTTTTGTCAACAGTGCCATCATGAGCAGGTGGTATTTCTCTATCAACTCCGAATAACTTATTAATACGCTAGATAGAACACTTCAAGTCAACACTAATCAAACCTATCGGATTAACGCTACTGATGGAAGTGTATACTGAAACCAACCATGACAGTATATTCATTGGAATAACAGACAACCCTCCAGTAATACCAGAAGTAAGGATCACCATTAAAAGCTTTAAACGTAACCATGCCCAGGGCAATAATAATATATCATCAGAGACACCTTTATGTGAATTTGGAAATAGGATCAGCGAGAATGTGGCACCCATTTGTGAGTAAAGTAAGGTAAGAGAAAGCTCTTCCAACATCCTAGGATGAAGGTATACTAGTCAAAATTAAACAAGTAAGAAAAGCTATAGTAGGTCAAGCTTTGACTATATCTTACCCTTCACTACTATCGTCAAATATGGACCAACAATTAAACAAGTTTTCCTTAAGCCTTAGAGACATACAAACATTTACTATGTGCTATTTTTTCAAAATTTCGAGATTTATGTCACTTCCGGCTAATGGCCTGATATGGGAGCTAGGGTCAATTGTGAACCGATTGTTACCAAATTTTGGTTATTGGTTTATATTTACAAAATATTTATCTGTGCAAAGTTATAAACGTTTTTTTGCTTTTATGTGTATATAAACGTCTTTTGAGAATGTGTCTTGTATGGGAGGTATGGTCAAATATCGCCCGATTCCTACAAAATTAGGTACGCTGATTAAGTTTATCATAAGCAATATTTGTGCTGACTATACAATACAAAAATTGTGTCTGTAATGGATCAAAAACTCTATTCCGGGAAGCTATCCCTATGAGAGGTACCCGAAATATTTAGTAATCCGATTTTGCACAAAAAGTATAGGGATCGTCAAATTATCTTTAAAGTTACTGCCTGTACAATGAAAACAAGCTTACATGGATAACCGGCCAGCCTTCCAGCCTGCTAGCCAGTCGGACGGACATTGTTAAAACAACTCAGGGAGTGATTTTAAGTCGATTGATATACTAAAGGGTGGGTTTCAGACCAATATTTATATTCGTTACAAACATCAGCACAAACCCAACATACCCTTTCCATCTGTGGTTGTGAAGGATATAAAAAGGCTGACAATAAAGATTGCAACAACTCCAGGGGAATAAAACTTCTGCCAATACCTACAAGATACTAAGTTTTTTATGCTTGTATTTATACCCTTCGCCACAATAGGTGGAAAGGGTATTATAAGTTTGTACTGATGTATGTAACGCATAGAAATATTTGTCTTAGACCCACCCCACCCACTTTTTGAGTCGATTTAGCGATATCCGTCCGTCCGTCTGGCTGACTGGACACCCATGTAAGCCATGTAATCAAAGTACAGGTCGAAATTCTAAAAATAATTTGAAAAAATTTGGCACAGATAATTTTTTTGATAGTGGGACCATGGCTATTGAAATTCGTCAAAATCGGCCACAAATATCAATATTTTTTCATGAAATTTTAAACAAACTCTGATTATGTAAATCCAAATCACTGTACCAAATTTCTTCTGTCAAAACGCACTAAATGAGACAAAAATCACGAAAACGCTCGTAAGATAATGAAAATGTTGGTCCATATTTAACCCTAGCCCCTATATAAGTCAAAATGACAAAAACAGCTTAAATATATAAGTTTTGAGAAAATGTTTGTATGATGGCAAAATTTAGGAAATATTTGTCTTCATACAGGAAAAAGAACATCTTTGACCATAGTGGTCAAGGGTATCGTATGGTCGGTCTTGACCGACTATAGAAAATTACAATAAGTAATTAAATCTTAATCTAATGGAAATAATGTAGAGGTTACCAGTGCAATTCTATTTTAAATTTATTCGAATTAATAGGAAATTGTTCAGTGTATCCATCCAAGGTATCCATCCTTCTAAGTCGTTGATGACCTTCAAAGTGAAAAAGCTGCCTTACAAGTTGATTTGGGTGAACGTGCAGCTTTTAAATGTATTTGAACCTTCTTGGACAAGGGGAACATTCAAGTCTTTATGTAGAATGTTGTTATTTCTTATGTACCAAGGAGCGCAAGTTATTAAATGTTACAGCTTGGATTGTCTTCTCTGTAATTTGGCGATGTTCGATGATGATCAGGAATAATATATCGGGTGTTTTTATTGAGGTATAGAACTTTAAGTTGGCATCACTTTTTTAACTGGCGGCCATTTTGTCAGCTGTCAAGTGATTAATATTTAGTTTGGTTTGCCATTTCATAATGAACAACGCTTGCAAATCGTGCAAATTTATTTCGAAAATAATGGTTCAGTTCGCGAAGTTTACCGCAAGCTCCGTCCATTTTATGGTCGACATAATCGTCCATCAGAGCAATTAATTCGGTTAACCATGGATCGTTTTCGCACTACGTTTACCCTATGTGATAATACGCAACCGCAGCGACGTCGAACAGTGCGCACCGAAGAAACAATTGCCGCTGTAGAGCAAAGTGTTGAAGAGGACCCGAATGAATCGATTCGCCACCGTGCACAGCAATTGGAGCTTTGTCCATCAACTTTATGGAAGATTTTGCGCAAAGATCTTGGCTTGCGACCTTACAAGATCCAGCTTGTGCAAGAATTAAAGCCGCGAGACCATGCAATGCGTCGTGATTTTGGTGTATGGGCCGAAAATGAGATTGATCTCGATGCTGATTTTCATCGCAAAATTTTGTTCAGTGATGAGGCTCATTTTTGGTTGAATGGCTACGTCAACAAGCAAAATTGCCGCATTTGGAGTGAAGAGAATCCACATGAGACCCTTGAGACACCATTACATCCACAAAAACTGACTGTTTGGTGTGCTCTATGGGCTGGTGGAGTCATTGGCCATACTTCTTCCGAAATAATGCTGGAGAGTCAGTTACCATAAATGGAGACCGGTATAGAGCCATGATAACCGACTATTTTGTTCCCCAATTGGATGGCATGAATGTGGATGAGTTGTGGTTCCAACAAGACAGCGCTACATGCCACACAGCGCATGTCACAATTGATTTATTGAAGGAAACATTCGATGAGCGCATAATTTCGCGGAATGGACCTGTCAATTGGCCACCAAGATCGTGCGTTTTGACAAAACTGGATTATTTTCTTTGGGGATATGTGAAGTCGCTCGTCTACGCCAACAAACCAGAAACGTTAGGGGACTTGGAAGCCAACATTCGTGGCGTTATTGCCAACATACGGCCCCATATGCTCGAAAAAGTAGTTGAAAATTGGACCTGTAGAATTGGCTTTATTCGAGCCAGCCGCGGCTGCCACATGCCCGAAATCATATTTAAACATTAATGGCATAAAATTATCCTTCCAATAAAGCCAAATTGATGGACATTAAAACAATTTTCTTGTGTTTTATTTCAATTCGAAGTTTTATACCTCTAAAAAAAACACCCATTACATCCAATTTATTAACATGCTTAAAGTGGAAATAAGAAGCTTTTCTAACAGATAATTGAAAGTAGGCTTATAGGCCTATAAGATGAAACTTGAGTGACGTCCTTGTCTGTTTTTGGAATCATAACGATTTCTGATATCTTCCAGGACATTAATAAAATTCTTATAGCTGAAATTGAAAGATGGATAATAATTGACGGAGAAATTCTGTCAACTCCAGAAGACTCTTAAGGTCATGTTTATGTATATTTGATAAAAAGAAGGCGAAATTTCAATGGAGAAAGCACGTTCTTGCCTATAATGTTAGGGCTCATATAAGTGTCTGTTTCGTTCGGAGAATCTAAGTTTTTTAAATATGTGTCGAGAGATTTTTGTTGATTTATCCTCAGTGCGCCTTTTAGTTTTCTCTGGCATTCTAGCCTCTTCTCGTTTACCAGAGTTTGGATATTTTCGAAAGTGCTCTGGAATACATTTTTTGGGGGTTTAAAAATTGGTGTTGCCACACAGGCCGCATTTGTAATGATATCTGTAAATACATTTATTGCGGATTCGATGTCTGTAGAGGTCCTTAGAGGAATATTCAATGGAAGAAGCGAACTTATATAAATTTTATATTTTAGCCAGTTTGTGTTTTTGTTTGGGTAAAAATGCCTTTTTTCTTAGAATCCACTGGTATTGTCATAAGAAGTTAAAATAGAGGTTGGGTGGTCGGTCGGATGATAAATTTAATCATGAGCATACGGATAATTGGCATCTTTTTATATTTTTTATAACGGCAAAGTCTATTAGTCCAAGGTACCATACCTTGGTTGACCACTAGATACTGCGTCCAACTAGTGCGGATAAATAGCACTTAATAACTGTCTTCTTCTAGGCGTGATAATACGCGAATCCCAAAATGTCCGATTCGCGTTATAATCACGAGCCGCTATAAATCTTGATCCAAGTGTATTAAAAAAATCATAAAATTGATATTTTTTAATCTTATGTCTTGAAAGACAATATATTGAAAACAATGTAATCTCATAGACTACATCTTATATTTTTGTTTATATTATTCAGGCAACATGAATATGGACATTCAGGAACATGAATATGGTTCTATTAAGGGAGCTTAGTGAATGTAAAATCCGTTCGCGTTAATGATTTAACGCGATGCGAGCAGAAGTTATGACGGTTAAAACAAAAATTTCTAAAAAATTTCTAAAAAAAATGAAAAACTATTTTATTTTTATTAGTTTTATGTTGATTTTGACACAACTTACATATTTTCAGGTGTTCTGTCGTTTCATGGTATTATGGTAATTTATAAATGCCTTAACACAAAGAAATAATGCAATTATGCAAGTGAAAAAAAAAATATTTTTTTATTTTTTTAATCGCGATTTTCGCGAAATTTGACAAAATGTGAATCTTATAGTGCATTCAGACAGCATTAAAATTTAGTAGATTTGAATTGAAATCTCGATCGAAATCTTCATCGTTCACACCAACATTTTTTGACATTTATCTAGATTTCAACTTCATAACAAAAACAGCTGACTCAAATGTAAATAAAAGAAAAAATTAACCGGCAAAAAATTGATACAATGGAAAATACAGCAAATATTTTATTATTTTGTGATTCCAAAGTTAAAAAAATACAAAGAGAGATAGTATTGCTGCGTATAAAGAAACGTAAACATTTGTTAAACATTAGACTTCACAAACTGATGCAAAATTGTTATACGCAATGATTAAATAATTAAAATTTTTCAGCTTAAATTTTTTTTCTTTTTTTTTAGATTTGCCAACCACCTGTCAATTTTGTTTACACTGTGTTGTCATTTTTTGTCATTTTTGAAGAAAATCAGGGTTGTGTTGCGAGGTAGTAGCCGAAATCTACTAGATTTTGCCAAAATCTAGTGCCGAAGAAGATTTTGATTTGTATGGGAAATCTCGTCAAAATCTAGTAGATTTGCGATGAAATCTCGTAAGTACGAGATTTTAAATTGGTGTGAATTGGCTATTAGCGAAATTCTGCTGCCTTGACTTATGGACAAATTTAATTTAAAATTTTTATTTTAATATAATTTTTAATAGGTGCATATCTTTTTAAGGTATAAACTAAACTAAGGTATAAACTGGTCCGTCAAATCGTTAATCCTTATAATATTTTGGCGCGCTTCAGATCTAAGGTAAAGCTTTCTTTTAGAATAGTTTTAAAACCATTCCTGATCAATTTTGTCCTTCATTGAAATGTTTTTAGATAAAACCTTCGCGTTCTCAGTTAATAAAGGGATTTTTGACAAACTTTTGATACAAATCGGTTATAAATGACATCGCTTTCATGCCTTATGTGATTTGTCTCAGTTTGCAATCTAAAACCATTTAAATCAATATGCACTTTTTTGCACGATTTCCAAAATCTTCATAAAATTTTTGCAAACAATGATTTTTTAGTGTTCTTTTGCTTTAAGGTGCTGAATAGCAAAAAACTTGGTTTACGCGGTAGTTTGGAAATTTTCATTCATATTTCCGAGTGTGCTTCAAGAAAAACCGGTATTTAAAAAAAAATACGGTATTTTAAAAAAAATACCTGTCGTATGTTATACCTATATGGAACACTTTAACGAGATATATATCAAACGATGCCAAATTGATCTACAAATCGTTATCGTTTTTTTGGAATTGTTTAAGGCGGCCAAAAATTATGCGAAAAAAATTAAAAAGTGGCGAAAACGAGCTTCAAATTTTGTCAGCCATTAAGTAGTATTAGAAGTGACAAAATTAAAATTTAGAGGGAAGTAGATTCATCCCCTAAGTGTGGTGTCTATTTCGTAGAACAACGACTTTTGTCCAAATGTTAAAACGAATGCAGAAGAATACGAAACATGAAGAAAAACTTGAATGCTTCAATCGATTTTTTAAAGTTTTTTTTTTTTTTAATTTGCATGCCAATTACGCTTAGAAGCGCAAACTTCCGCGGCTAGGATATTGTGTTCAGTATACAGAAGTTTTTGCGAGTTCAAGATCTGTAATTGAATTTTCCGAACTCCTAAGGTTACAAAAATTATTCGAGTTGAAAGTCGAAAGTCGGCAATGGGAAATGATTTATTTTATTGTGCACTAATATTGTACACTGAAGCAATTTTTTGGAGTAAAATGCATTTTAGAGACTAGAAAATGTCTATTTCCTGCTCGATCAGGAAATGTTGAAATTCCTTTTTGTGCTGGCTAAGGCCAGCATAGAATTACCGTCGCAGTTTAGATAACACGCTAAGAATAGTATTTAAGAAATATAATAAGTTCTGCACTCCACTTACTATGCGTCTATCGACTTTATGAAGTCTTTCGACAGTGTAAATAGGAGCTATCATTAGATAATTCGGGCATTATACGTTGATTTTAATTGTTAAATCCGTTACTTTTCATCCCAACAATACGTTTTATCCTCGTCATCGACAACATAATGCGCTCGGCTCTGAATGATAGACGCTATATCCAAAGGACACCCTTTCAACAACTCGAGGACTTGGAATATGCCGTATGTTTGTATGTCTTCTAAGCTAAAGAATTACTTATCTTTATAAGTTTTCGAAGAATATAGCTGGCGTTTTTGACTTTTTTTCTTGGTTTATTGCGCTTTTATTTTCACTCGTTGTGGGGATATTAGTATTTATTGCTTCCAAAAGATATGTTTTAGCGAGAAGTCAATTTTCGTCGTATTGTGGTACATTATCTGCCTAAAGCACTTGGTGTATATTCCATCTCCTGACTCAGTGATCAGCATCAGTAATGATGTAACAGTCTGTATCCTATTTGCATTGTAATTTTTGCCGTAAACTTTCAGTTTAACATCATTCAGCGGTTTACAGCTGCTTCGGCAACCATTAAGTTTAGGAATCTACGCTTATCTTTTCCAGATTGTTTTTTTACTGAGTTGATTTAGCTTTCAGCTTATTTTTTAAATAGGGTTTGATGACGACAGTATCTCTTCGAAAACATTGGGTCATTCTTTCACAAGTTTCAAAATTCTTGAAATAACAATTATTTTCCTTTCGAGTGATGTTGACTGCTTTAGTTTTAGACTAACACAAAGCGTTTTTAATTTGTTTCCATATTTTATTTATGTTTAAGTTTCGCGTATTTGGGGTCGGTTGATACTTGTTTGTTTGTATTGAGATAAATTTTCCCATATACACATTAACGAGTGTACGTGTAATATAGTACAATGCCAGCAGAGACTAGTAAATATTAGATAATCAAAACTCAAATAATTGCAATTTGTTTTTTGTTTGTTTTGTGAGACAACGTGAGTGTGTCGGTGTCTCAGTTCATTTTCCGGTATCTTTCCTTTAGTAAGAAAATCTATAACAATGAAACAAATCAAACAAAAGTTCGAAAATCTACTCTTGTTCTACATAGAATCGATAGTATCAAATTGCAATAACAAAAAAAAAACGAACAAAAAAGACTACAGTGCAAAATTTATTTATTCACAGAATTGAATTTGTACATAAGAAAGTATCTATGTATGTAAGTATTTATGTGTAAAAGCCAATTCACGTGTTGTAGTTGCGTGACTGTTACTGACAACATACAACAAAACAATTGTGATGGGCTATTAAAAAAAACGCAAGAGAGCGAGAGAATAAATTTTACAAAAACAAATAAAGAAAAAAAGAGAAAATTTAATTGGTCATATCCGAACTTGTGATAACTTATATTAGTTTACTTACATTAGTTTAATTTTGTGAAGTACGTTCCCCCCGCATTAGGGGAAATGTTTTGAGTTTTATACATTTCGTAAAACGTTTTTATCCATTTCAAAAGTATGATTTATCGAGTATATTAAAGCAGGCATTTTTTGAGAGATGATTTTTTCGTTGAAATCATATCTCTCTATAGATTCGTAAAGTTTGTGAACAAGAAAAAGTCACGTGTTGGTAAATCTGAAGATAAGTGCCGATGAGCAATTCGTATTTCTTTTGGACTTCTTTTTTATGTAACACAACTTTGCCTTCATACCAAAAGTTGGAACTGATAAGGGAACAATTAGCATCTTAATTTTGGGATTTTGTCCATGTAAACCGAACATGTGCAAACTCTTGCATTGTCTTAGGTTAGGTTTGAAAGGCGGAGTCAAAAACGACACCTTTACTCGGAGACCCCTGGGGTCCATTGTGATCCTTCAAAGATAAAGAGAGAGAAAGCAAAAGGAGGCTAAGAGTTTAGAAAGAGACTGAGTTAAATGAGTAGATAGTAAGATAGAATAGTAGTAGAATTGTAGGGAAAAGGCTTATCTAAGCCATCTGAGTCAAGTTATAAACCCTACATACTGGTTTGCACTGCTGCAGATCCTAAAGTTCATCAACGAATCTATTACCTAGATGTTTGTGCCTCTCATTTTGGAGCATTAGACAGCGACAGAGAATATGTTCCACCGAATCGGACGAGTAGTAGAATTGTACGGAAGAGGCTTATCTAAGCCACCTCATTACAGTTATAAAACCTTCAAGATCAATTGATTTGCACTACAGCAGATCCTGAAGTTCATAATGGAGTTTATTACCTAGATGTTTGAGCCTCTGATTTTGGAGTATTGAACAGCGACAGAGAATATGTTCCACCGATTCGGACGAATACTCATCTAGACATAGTCTGCAGAAGTCCGAAATGCCACTATCCCACCTATTTAGCCTAGAGTTTAAGGTACAGTGTACCGTCAATTCCTATACATCGACTTAAACTAGTCCGACTCAGACCTAGCAGAGTTTTGGTTCCGCTAATGTCCGGTTTATGCCATAACGTCCTAGATGTTATATAGGTAACCATGTTATCCCATGTTCTTGAGGTTTCCTTGCTGGTCCAAGACTTAATTCCCAAATAGAATTGGCAGATAGGGGGAGCAATATCCGTAATTTTTTGACTCAAGTCTTGGCTCGAGCCCTGTCTAGCGGCTTTGTCAGCAATGACCCGAAACCCAGTACAATCTAATCCTAAACCTGAGTGATAGATCTAATAGGGCCAATCTACATTTTTATAGAAGTTTTGAGGTAATACTGTGTCCTTGTAGCGCCTTGAGGGTAGCCTGGCTGTCCACATAAATTGTCACCTCACAGTTTTCAGTTATAGATATAGCTCTACGGCCTTCCAAATGGCAAATATCTCTGCCTAAAAGAGACTACACTCGTCCCCATGTCTATAAGATTTCTTGATGTTTTGTTCCATCAGAAAAACACCTGATCTTGTATCGCAATTCATTTTAGAGCCATCTGTGAAGATCGAATTCCCTTGAAACAGCGATATACGACCCTCCCATACGGTTCTTTCAGGGATTATGATTCCTGGTGCTGTGCTGAATATAAGCTCCTTGACTAAATAGCCTGTTTCTAAACCTAAAAAGCCTATTAAATTTAGTATTCCGCACGTCTATTTCTAAGTATAACCGACTCACGAATCCTTGCTAGTCTTCCAGTTGCCATACCCTTAATGAAGAGGTCAAGAGGGTGCAATGACAACATGTTATCCAGGACTGCTTTTATGAGCAGCGGTTATACCAATACTAGCACAACGTTATATCTTATTAAGAGAGGCCAAGAAAGAAACTTTATCAACTGCTTCCCACCAAACTGCACATCCGTATGTTAGAACAGGCCTTACAATGGTTGTGTAAATCCAACACACAACTATTGGTCTTAAGCCCCATTTTTTGCCTACGGAGTTCCTGCAGAAGTAGTAAGCGTTAAGTCCCTTTCCCATTCTTTCTAGTGTGCTTCTCTTCCAAAATAACCCTAAAAAATTTGCAAATCCGGCAGGTGTAGCAATCAGTATCCTAGTTAAATTGAAGCCAAAAGCTCTCAAATGAATATTAAAGCTTCTTATATTCTTTGGATAATCAAGGTTAACCCTCGGCAAAAAAGTCATTCTTTATAATTCAGTTTTAAAAACAATTTGGGTATATGGAATTCACTGTGGGAGAAAAGCATGTAATAACAGTATTGTTTTCTTCCAGCATCCAAAGGAAATTCCAAATTCCAGTTGTCAAAGATGAGTTTAAAAAGATTCGTGACAAATACTTCTCAAAGCTTGAACTTTATCCTTCAAGGCTCCACAAGGCTCCGTTCTTTCTTCTACTCTTTTTCTTATATTTCTAAATGATCTTCTATGTCTAACTTCCAATCCTATCTTCTCTTTCGCACATGATAGTAACATTTGCCATTCGTACTCATTTAATTATAGGCCATGTCTCTTGGAAATAGAAGCCAATAGACAAAACATGAATGATACGTTAAATTCGGACCTCATTCTAATTTCTGAATGTGGCCGTTCTAACAGGGAGGATTTTAATGCTGGAAAAACCCAATGTTGTATGTTAACACATAAACGTATAAAGAGTGTTCTAAAAAAAATATGCATTTACTATTTTAGACAAAATTTATCCATAGTGCAAGAAATAATTTATTTTTTGATCAAGTTAGATTTTATGGATATGTCAGATACTATTATTTTAGAAATTATTAATTTTCAATAGTTATTTCAATCAAAATGGACTGCGAAAAAAAAGTTCGTGAAAATATAATTAAAACTTTTCAAAAAAATCCGTCATAGACTTTTAAAAAAATAGCTAAAAATTTGAAAGTTGACCCTCGAACGGTTTCTAATGCCATCAGACGGTAAAATGAAAACCTGAGCATTGAAAGAAAACCTGGATCAGGGAGGAAAAAAGGTCCTACAGATATTGGTAAGGCAAAAGAAGTCGAGCGACTCTTTCGAAGAGCCCCTAACACTTTCTCGTACGGTGAAATATTCTACGAATTTTGCACATAGAGTCAAAGCTTATGCTGGACTGAAGACATACAAAGTCCAAAAGGTTCCAGATCGCAATGCTGTAAAGAACTTAGAAGCAAAAAAACGGGCGAAAAAATTGAAGTCTGATTTTATAAAAAAATACACCTGTTGTGTGATGGATGATGAAACATACGTACTGGCAGACTTTTCTCAACTTCCTGGTCAAGATTTTTATGTTGCTGATAAACGGGGCAATGTTCGGCAAGAGTTTCGCACAAAAAAACAAACAAAATTCCCTAAGAAGTTTCTCGTGTGGCAAGCTATTTGCAGTTGTGGCAAAAGAAGTAAAGTATTTGTGGCATCTGGCACAATAAACACAGAAATTTATATAAAGGAGTGCCTACAAAAACGGTTGTTACCCTTTTTAAGAGAGCACAGAGTGACTACATTTTTTTGGCCCGATTTGGCATCATGCCATTATGGAAAAAAGGGACTTGAGTGGTACTCAAAGAATAATGTCATTTTTGTACCACGAGAGGCAAATCCACCTAAATGTCCAGAACTTCGGTCTGTGGAAAGGTATTGGGCTCTGGTAAAAAAGGAATTGAAGAACACAGGAAAGATTTCCAAGAACATGTCCGATTTTAAGCGCAGGTGGAACACATGCTCCAAAAAGGTATCAGAAGCAACTGTAAAATCTTTAAGGGAGGGTTTCCGAAAAAAGTCGATAATTTTGCAAAACCCAAGTACTAAGTAAACATTTTAATGCTAAATGATTTTTTATAATATGTCATTATATTTGCGTATTTTGTAGAGTTTTTATATTAAAAGGTTTGATTTTTATTTAAGAAAATCCAACTACAAATTTTATTTAGAGCACTCTTTAACTGACAATGTTGCTTCATCTGCAACAATGGGTGGTATAAATATTAAGGAATCAGAAGCTCTTGATGTTCTGGGCATGAAAATACAGTGCGATGTCCGTTGGACTCGACACATCTTTAATGTGTCGAAAGAAGCATTTAAGTGCCTCGGTTTTCTTAATCGGTGTAAGGTGTACTTCACTCCATCTGATCTTCCTAGTATTTATACCACTTACATTCGACCAAAGATAAAATACAATTCTCAAAGTCTATTTTGGAGCTTCTCGACCGGAGAGAGCAAAGGAGCTCATTGGTGACAGTAGCGTAGCCAGCGCTATAGATTAACTAGAGCATCGTCGCAATGTAGGATGTGTTTCACTGTTCTATCGCTACTACAATGGCTAGTGCTCTGATGAAATTAGGGACATGGCTCCCGAAGCACATTTTTACGCAATACTCGCACTTCGGTTAGAGAACATTCCTTTGTGGTCGATTGGACAGTAGATCGCAAAACACACTACAGAGAAAATTCATTTTTTAGCCGAACTGTTCGTATGTGGAATAAACTCCCCGCAGAAGTCTTTCCTCCCAATTATGATATTAACAAATTCAAATCAAATATCCATAAACACTACTCCATCTATCCTCCTCCCCTCAACCTATTTTCCTAGTTCCAACACAATGATTTCCATATGTAGGGGTCATCCCCTGAGTGCTGGTCCTATAATAAAACCAAAAAACTTTATCCTTCTCCTTAAGCAATATTGTTAACAAGATTTCAATACTTGTTGTAAGGCCTTCATAATTCTATACCGTCATGACTTTTTTTTGTCTGACAAACCTACATTTGCCTTTTTTGGCGCTAATTCAGACAGATAAACCATTTTTTGCGGTTGAACAACGCCAAACATTGCAGCGAAATTGTCATGTAGTTTGGGAGCTAATGCGTCACCCATCTTTTGAAAAGCTTTCTTATACCCAAGTAATCATTAAAAATTGAAACCACTGAGCTATGTGAGATGACTATGGTTTAAACAATCGCTCTTACTTTTCTCCAAACGGCTAAAACTACTGTATCGTAAATTTTTTGAATTGTTTCGGATGTAAAGATCTTCACTGGCCATCCAGAAATGCTTGTACGACCAAATCGAAATTCAGCAAACCACTTCCTTATCATGGAAATGGAAGATGCAGAATCCCTATAACTTATATTCTGCTTAGGCTTGGTTTAGGTAAAGATTTTTTTCAGCAAATCAATGCCTAATGAGTCCATTTTCTTCTGAAAACGCGAGGTAGACCGTTACCAATGGCTGCCAAACCCAAACTAAATGATGCAGCTCTGACAGTTGCATATTGACCAGAGCGGTTGTCACATTTTTTATAAAGAATGAATTTCATATTTTGCTTCTATAGAAAAAGCAAAACGAAAAAATTTCAGAATGAAACCACTTTTTATTTTCAAAGTGGGATTGAATATGTATGTTTTTCTTTGTTAATTTAATATTTGAACAATTTCCTCAATTAATCAGTATTATTTGTTGAAACAAATATAGAGTAACTGATCTAAATTAAATAAAAAATCGCGTTTCGTAAGTTTTAAAGCATATACAAATTTTCAGAATCTATAGAACCTAAAACAACATCGATCGGAATTAAACTACGAAATGGTTTCAATTCCGAACGGAATTTATGACTTGCCTGATAGTTTGATCGAGAAATTTAATTTAATAACTTTCTATTCTTAACTGTTTAAAAATGATTGAAAATTTAATGTTACAAACATTACTACAAATGCATAATACCCACCCTTCATTACCAATAAATTAATAGAACCCTTAGTTTCTGGCAAACTATTACTTTCGCTTTCGCCATAGAGGGTAAATCAGAGCTAATATTTAAATGCATCGTAGAAAAACTACTAATATCTCACAGACTTTGAGTAAAAAGACAAAACTTAGACAAACATTCAACAGATGATGTACTCAGTTATGCTCTCATTTTTTCTATTGTATATAAAAATCACACATGTTTAAACCCGTGTTATCCATTTGGCTCTTTGTGTTGCGTGTGGGTGTTTAGCAATAAAGAAATAGAGTATTTATGTAAATAAACAGATTCAATGTATACAGTTACTCGTATAAATGTATTCCATAGAATATTGTATACAACGCTTTCCAAATCTCTGAGAGCAAAGAAACTTTTTACGTAGACAGTGTAAAAAGTTTTGAGACCGGAAAACAAAAATTGAGCAATATTTCTGTTTGTAATAACAATATTTATCCTGAATTTCATAAAAATATACTGAAATTTGTCTCAATTCCGGGAAAATCTTAAGACCTATGGAAGGTCCCTAAATAATAGAACAGTTTCAAACAATTTCAATAGTGATGGTTCCACTACCAAGCCAACAAATTTTTAATGAGGAAGTTATTCTGGAGGATCTTAGACCAATATTTCTATGCATCACATACATCAGCAAAAACTCATTAAACTATTCCAATCTACTAGTATCCATACTAGTGAAAAATATAGCATAAGCCCTTCTCCATTTGTCGTCGATTGGATCACAAAAGCACTACAGAGGATATTCAATCTGAAAGCTTCACTGTTAGTATGTAAACTTCCTAAAAAAAACAGTTTCCCCTAATTTATGACATCAAAAATTCAAATTAAATTAAATTAAATGTCGTAAAACACGAATCTTTCTTTGTCACAGCCTCTCCTAAGAGTCTTTAGGAATACTAAAAATTGTCTGTATTATCAATTGTAATATCCAGCAACAAAACCCAAGATCTACCTAAAGTGGAGTGTGCAGAAGAATTCGGGAAAGTTTCGTGATTTCGGTCTGCACCTCGGAATGACTTCGTGGCTGTTCAGTGATTAGAATTATTTCGAGAAGAATGGTCCATTTCATACTACATGGATGCGGTATGAAATGGAGACCGAGATCGTCTGATTTGACCTCGTTTGGTTTTTTGTAGGGTTTTCTTAAGTCGCAGGTGTATGCTACCAAATTTCTGCCTAATTTTCGAGTTAAACATTTCAGATGCGCTTCAAACAGAAATGCCCGGTTGTACAACCTATTAAGGTCAAAGTCAGAGCATATTTTAGAAATTCATGCTCTTCGATCTATATTCTCTAATTTCGTAGGCCAAGCTTTGAAAGATTTTCCTCTAAAAAGAATTCTGAACGACTGTACAAGGTACATACAGTGGTTCAAACGTATAATCGGACATCGGTATAACACTTACTTAAAGTGCCCTTATAACAAGATATTTTTTAATAAAAAAATTCTTTTTGATTTATTTCGCTATAAAAATTATTTTATTTGTCTATAAAACCACAAAAGAGAAAAAACAACAATTTATTTCATAAAAAAACAGAAAATAACAAAAATATTTCATATTTTGAGATCAAACGAATAATCGGACACGATAATAAATACAGACTTTTTAACAACTTAGAAAAAAATTAATATTTCGTAGCATATCCTTTGGATTCAATAACTCTTCTGAGTCTGTTTTGCATCGAATTGACCAAATTGGCGCACACTTTCGACGGAATATTGTTCCACTCATGTAGCAACGCTGATTTTAGTTCAGTTATATTATTGTAGCTGTCTCTAAACACTCTACGACTTAGTTTAAGCCATAAATGTTCTATAAAATTTAAGTATGGGGATTGTGGGGGAGGACTCAACAGCTTAGGGCAGTGGTGGATCAGCCAGAGCTTCGCAACAGCAGATGTGTGCTTAGGGTCATTGTCTTGGTAGAAAGCAAACTTGTTTAAAATTCCAAGTTTTTCTGCGCTCTGCTTAACATTTTGCTTTAAAATATCTAAATAGACAAACTTGTCTATTTTTCCATCTATGAAATGCAAATTTCCAACACCAGCACTTGACATACAGCCCCAAACCATTACACCCCCTCCCTCCTTGTTTACTGTAAATCAATTTCAAAAATTTCAAAAAAAGAAACCCAATTGACCTTTTTTGTAATTAAAATTATGGTGTATAGAAATTTGCCAATTTTTATAAAATTAGATTTTTTGGAATCGTTTATGAAATCGCGCTATTTTTTTA
This sequence comes from Stomorhina lunata, assembly GCA_933228675.1. Taxonomy (NCBI): domain Eukaryota; kingdom Metazoa; phylum Arthropoda; class Insecta; order Diptera; family Rhiniidae; genus Stomorhina; species Stomorhina lunata. The sequence continues at coordinate 36,298,835 of OW121743.1, read as the reverse complement.
TTTTTGAAATCTAAAGAGATTATATGGGGCTATAAGGGAACAAGGGGTACTTCTCTCAGACAATGAGCTGCATCCGATTCTGTTTTTAGACTCATTGAAAGGGCAACTGCCTTACAGAAGTTTTACATAGCCTAATACTCAATAACCAGTGGCTAGCTAAGTTATGAGGTAAACCGCCGCATTTTTTTTTGAAAATTTATTTTTTTTTTTTTAAAGTGGGTCTTGCCGTATGCTAGACGGATGTAAAACCTGCTATACCACAGTGGGTTAGGATAACATGCTAATTTATTAAAATAATTCTTAACACTCTTTGCTATTTCAGTTTTAACTAATGGAATTTCAAGGTCTTTGTGTAAATTAGAGTTCTTAATATACCGCGGTGCAACAGTACTTATTCTTAAAAGTTTGTTTTGTCGCCTTTGGATTTTCTCAATATTGAATTGAATTCCGTTACACTAAATTGGCTTAATTATAGAAGAATTTTGCAGTCTAGGCCAAGCTTAGAATTTTTACCAATAAGCCAGTTAATTTCAGCTGATTTACATTTAATTTGAGTAAGTTTTGCGTCTATATGATTTTTCCACGTAAGCCATCTCACCAAGTGAATTCCAAGGTATTTCACTTATGTTTGGTGGAGAATAATTCAGTTATTTATTTTAACTTGAGGGCACGTTTCCCTCCGTAGAGTGAAGGTGATGTGAACGCGCTTTTGTTCATTTATCTTAATTTTCACTGTTTCAGCCATTCTTCTAAGTGAGATATATGGTTCTGAAGACGCCGAGATGATTCTTAAGAAATCAGGTCAGATAGCTATCTAGAAGCTTATATATATTTTCGGGGAAATTTTTTTTCAGTTTATGAATTAAACCGTCAAATGCCTGGGATGCATCAATGAAAAGAGCAGAGCAGTTTTTTTTTTTTCTTCAAAAGCCGGTTGTTTGTTCGATTGTACTGTGTTTTCTTCTGAACCCGAACTGATGATTTGGAATGCATCCTCTTTCATCCAAAATTTGCGTTATTTTGGTCACCAATAGTTTTTCAAAGAGCTTAGACATACTGGATAGTAAGCTAATAGGTCTATATGACTCTACATTTGTATGATCTTTTCCGGGCTTAGGAATCATGGTTATTAAAGAAAATTTCCAGTCTGTGGGAAAATATTTCAAGCTTAAAATAGCATTAAAAATAAATTGAATTGTTTTTATTGTTACAATTGGTAACCCTTTTAGCATTTTATTACTTATTTTGTCAAGTCCTGGTGCTTTGTTTGGGTTTAAATCATAAAAAGTTTTAACGACTTCTCGGATTTCAAACATAATGGTTGTTTCATGTCGCTCTTCAACCGGAGGTAATTCCACTATATTATTTGATGCATTGGGGGTAAATACGCATTTTAAGTGATTAACAAACAGTTCACCTTTTCAGAGTCGCTTCTTGCTAAGCCTCCATTCGTATTTCTTAAAGGTGGTTTACGCATGATAGGTATTTTGTGAATTTTAACAGCTCTCCAACGAATAGATAAGTTTTCAGGGATTCATTTCTTTGAGTTTCTAAAAGTTTCCTTAATAATTTTGTGCAAGTCTGCAATCTGTTTTTAGATTGGGGGGATCTATGAAGTTGCCATTCTTTTCCGAGCTCTTCTTTTATCAGCTTTAAGCCGTTTGGCATCGGCTGAATAAATCCTGTTACACCTGACTTTCTTAAAAATTTGCTGTACGTAAAGGGAATGTTGCACTGACTTATATTTTGGTGTTATTAACTTTTCGGTGGACTAACTATATAGATATCAAAGGCGACTTTGTTGAAAAATAAATACATTTTTGTTAAAAAAAACAGCGTTTCATTCAATAAAGTCACGGGCTTATTGACCCTCACCCAAACTTTGGAAATTAAACTTTTAACCCAAAATACTTAGATTTTTAAGTACATACATACAAATGTATATTAGAATGTCCCAGAAAAAGTGAAAGTCGTTGTATCAAAAGACGTACCCCCCAAATTTGTTACATTTAACCCCAATAATTCAAATACAAAGTTTAATTCAGATCAGATATCGGGAAACCGTGCCGACTTGACGCCAAAGTTTGGACATCCCAGTTACATGGGAAAACTGAGGGGTTTCTTTAGATTTCTTCAAAATGTTTCTACTTAGAATATGTTTTTAAACACATTTTTAACAGCATCCTACAGATAACAAAATTAGCTTTCCAACGAGATATAAGACATTAATATCGGTTGAAAGGTTTCCTAATTATTAAGGGTTTCCCAAAATATTTTACGTCCTTGAAGAAGCTCCTGAACATATGCAATGAATTTTTTTTTTAATAAATTTTTAAAAGTTTTACTTTTTTGAGACCTCAAGATATTTAATTATCCATTTTCGTTGAAATGGGCTAACGTTAAGTCACTTTTGCATAGGACGAAAAAAATATTATTTTTTCATACTGTTTTCAAAACTCCTTTTTTGGTTTTTTCAAAAGTTTGTTAAAAGAATTCGAAAAAAGTAAAAAAAAAAATCCAGAGTGTTAGTAAAAACACCCTGCAGATTAGCACAAAAGAAGAATTAAATCGATATCTTTAACCGCTTAGCCGTACCTGCGACTTAAAGTCAAAGGATTTGGACAAAAATCCAATTTTTACCAAAGTTACAAAAAAACACGCAAATTGTTATATATTAACAGTTTTTATAAACAAAACTATAATTATTATTGTTTCGATGGCTAGAAATATATATGTGAACTTTGTTGAAATCGGATGTCATTAACCCTATTATTACCAGGGTCGAAAGTAAGATTTTTAAATTATTAATTTTTTTTAAAAAAAGTTTAGTACCTTTACATGTTTTACATTTACATTTACATGTTTTTATTATTATAAATAAAAATTCTACAAATCGTATAAAGAAGCCTTTAGTTACATTTTTATACAAATTAACCCTTGCGTACCCATAGACTCAAAATGATTCTAGTTTTAAACTGACAAATTACTACTTATATATGGCCAAGGCCGTGGGCTGGAACGTCACCAGTTTGCGCAATTTTCGACGTATATTTGATGAACAAAGTAAAAAAGTAGCGATAACTTTTGTTCACTCAAAATATATTCTCAGGCTGTAACTTTGGCGCAGAAAAATGTGCTTCTATTTCTTGCAAATTAAAAGTTACAGCCATTTGAAGTTAACTGGAACGTCACACTAAAAGAGAAGTAGTCTAAGAGCTTGTACAACATTTTCCAAAATTTCGTAATGTTTTCAAAAACCTGGACACGTTTCCCTCTAACATATCGTAGGTGAAAGATCAAAGAATACTCTACGCACAAAAAATTTATAAAAAATTGCATTTATAGTTGTTTTGGATGCAAAAATGCGAGACTGGAACGTCACCAAAAAAAAAAAAAGACTGGAACAACACATAAAGTTCTCTTACTTAGGAGCCATGCAAAAACGACCAATGTGAATAAATAAAACACTAAAATTTACTTAAAAAATTTTATTTGTTTATTTTTTATTGGATAAAAAAAACAACATCACTTCATGTTTGATTATACTATTCAGTAGGTACGCAAATTCTTTCAAAAACAATATTAAGTGAAATTATTTTCTCATAAAGTTGTAAAGAAAAAATTAAATAAAATAAAATAGAAACCGATGCTCAAAATTTTTGATATATTAATACTTTACAAATGTACTCTCTTTGTTTTGTGAGGCTTTGGACTGTTAACAAACAAATGACAAGATAAATGACTAGATAATAAGAAAAAAAACTTTTCATTGAATTCCCCTTTTCCGCGGCCTTGGCCATATGCATAATATGCGTGCTAAAATATATTTCCAAAAGCTTCTTTCTGTCATATTTTTTTAGAAATTAACCCTCAAATAACCAGGGAAAATTTACTTTTTTAAGAAATTTTTTAAAATTTACTTTTTATAACAAATTTTTAAAAAATTTGCTTTTTATAGGAATTTTTGCGAAAATTTACTTTTTATAGAAAATTTTTTCAAATTTACTTTTATAGGAAATTTTTCAAAAATTTTTTTTAAAGGAAAAGTCAAAGGATTTGGACAAAACCCCAATTTTTTACCAAAGTTATAAAAAAAACACGCGAATTGTTATAAATTAGCTGTTTTTATAAACAGAACTATAATTATTATTGTTTCGATGGCTAGAAATATATTATAGGAATTTTTTCGAAAATTTACATTTGATAGGAAATATTTTCAAAATTTACTTTTATAGGAAATTTTTCAAAAAAATTTTTTAAAGGAAATTTTTCAAAAAATTTTATACCCTTTATTTATTTATTTAGATTAGCGATGTCCGACCGTCCGTCCGTCTGGCTGGACCCCCATGTAAACCTTGTAAGCAAACTACAGGTCGCAATTCTAAAGATAATTTGATGAAATTTGACACAGATCATTTTTTTGATAATGGGACCTATTGAAATTGGGACCTATTGAAATTCGTCAAAATCGGTCCATTACTTATGGTAACTCCCATAGGTCCCACTTCCCGGAATTGATATATTGGCCACAAATATCAATATTTTTTCATGAAATTTAAATCGAATACTGCTTATGTCAACTAAAATCACTGTATCAAATTTCGTTAAAATCGGTCCACATTTGACCATAGCTCCCATACAAACTTTTCTTTAAAAACGCACAAAATGAGACAAAAATCACTAAAAAGCTCGTAAATCTGAAGATAATGGAAATTTTAAGTTTATTTTTTACATACATATTTTTTGTAACAATTGTAATCAATTTGTCAAATTGATTACAATTGTTTTACCCTAGCTCTCATATAAGTCCAAATGTCGAAATAAGCTTAAATATAAAAGTTTTGAGAAAATGTTTGTATGATGGCAAAATTTAGCAAATATTTGTCTTTATACAGAAAAAATAACACTTTTGACCTTAGTGGTGAAGGGTATCGTATGGTCGGGCTTGACCGACTATAGCACTTTCTTACTTGTCTTTTTATAGGAAATTTCTCAAAAATTTACGTTTTACAGAAAATTAATTTACATTGTACACTCAGAAAAAAGACATGTACTAAATTTGAGGAAAAATAATTCCTTAAAAATAGTATAAAAAATTCCTTATTCGGAGTAAGTTTTTACTCAAAACTAGGAAAAATTGTTACATTCTAGTAAAAAATACAACATTTAAATAAAAAAATTATAGTTCATATACTAAAAAATAGTTAAGATTTTTCCATAGAAAAATTGGAAGAATTTTGTAAAATATTATTTATTTTAGGGAAAATTTTGTTAAAAACTAGTAAATATGTCCTAAATTTTAGTTCATCACATCGTAAAACAAGGTAATATTGACTTTAGTTCAAAAAATTTGATTGAGTAAATGATTTACTCAAAAATAGTTCATAAAATTGAACTTACTTAAAATCTGGAAGTAGTTGTCGTAAATTTAAGTTCATTATTTTCCTAATTACTAGAAAGTTATACTTAAATTTAGAAAACTTTCTACATTTTAAGAAAAATTTATTTAAAATTAGTTCAGATAAATTACAACGTCCAATAGTATACAATTTTCTTATAATAAGTAAAATTGTAATAATTTGTTAAAAATTATATACTTATAATTAGGATAATTTCCTAAAAATTAGTTCAGATAAATCAGAAGAAATCATGCTTAAATTTATGAAGTAATTAGGATAACTTTTTTATAATGAGCAAAATTGTTATAATTTCCTGAAAGTTATATACTTATATTTGAGAAAAAATTCCTAAAAATTAGTTCAAATTTTCCTAAAATTTAGTTCATATATTGAAAAAAGTAAATGTCAATAAATTATTTTCATTTATAATTTATTTTCAATTGCAGTTCGTGATAGATATCTTACAAATTCTGCTGTTTTTTTGATATTTGCAATATAAAAAAAATTTTTGTTATGAAAAATTTGTGCCAAAAATTGTGTTTGTTGTTTCCGTCTTTGCATTTCGTAAGTAAAGGAAATATTAGCGACTAAACAATGTATCAAAATAAAAGACAGAAAAATCAACAAGAATATGAAAATTTCCTAAAAATTAGTTAAAATTTTCTAAAAATTAGTTTGAATTTTCCAAAAAATTAGTTAACATTTTCCAAAAAAATTAGTTAAATTTTTCCTAAAAATGTATTGAAAAATAAAATTAAAATTAATTATGTTTTCTAATAATTGTGTTATAAAAAATATTTGTGCAATAAAAAAAAACTACGGCTGGAATCTGTGTCAAAAATTGTTTGTGTGACTTATTGAAGTCATGTACTCCAACAGAAAATGTAAGCAAATTTTAAACTAGAGGTATGTATAAATCAGCAGTAAGAGTATTTGTAAGAACATTTCATTATATTCTAGGTACTTTTTAAGACCGTATACTACGGCAGTTTTTTAGATCGAAACTCAATTAGTACTTCCAGATATTAATTTGGTCATAACGTCACCAGTAGCTCCTTATTAAACTGTTCAGTATTCCACTTTTAATTTAAGGAGAATGCAGTTACAGCAAATACAAATCATATCTTATGCAGTTGGATATCTTTATCTACATATACAGTTGTAAGTATTTTTATGGCCTCTATATTATGATTTTTGAATTAAACACTTACGCTTATAATCTAGGGCACTTCGGCCAATTTTTGATCTCTACAAGCTAAATAACCGAAACTTATAGCGATCCCTTGTATCGTAAGTCCCTCGTAAGCATTATTTCCACCACGCTTTATTTCATATGGGATCCAATTTCCTTAACTATCTTTCTACAGCCATTTTCTTCATGTGAAATATTGTTATTGGACTTTCCTGCAAATCAGGGATTGAAAAAATGTGTGTATACTCACTCCTTGGCGTCTATCAAATCCTGAATTCTCATAACAGATGTTTACAATCCAAAATAACATATTTGTTATTATAGTCCATGTAAGTGATGCATTATACATATATGTCTTTAGTACACTGTTTCCTCAGTTTTCATATTAGAGGGGCATTTTTTATGTTTGCCAGAAGCTTGTTGTATTTAACGCCAAATTTGAAGAAAGACAGAAATTTAATAGTCCCAAAGCGATCTTCTAAATGTAGGGTTATTGGATTTAGGTACAATAAATTTTTTTATAATACATTAATGGGCAAGTATTCAATTTAAATACATTTTTAAATTGAGCTTTTGTGTGCTAATACTTAAATATTTTATTTTTTTTTTGCCTTTTCATAGTAGGAGTCTTTTCCAGAAGTAGGTTACTAGCCTGAGGTCCTAGTCCAAATTCTTATAATTCATACGGGAAGAACTCACAGCACTTGTTAGCTCACTACTTTAACGGGTGTTAAGACAGATAAGACGGTGTGATACCACGAGAAGATCAGTTTCCACAGTTGAGATGAGGGATAGACCAAGAAAAGTCTTTAATTTTCAAATTAAAACCGATCAAAACCGTTGCTTGGCTTCCAACAATAACTACATCACCATTTTATCTAGAATACTTCGACAAAATTCTAAACTTATGGCTAGCTCTTGTATTATAAGTGCCATTTGGCAGGATTATTTGGTTGGCAGAGCTTAACATATGACATTTTTGTGCTTGGAGTTGTCGTCACAAGTAACAATCAGCCGTTTTCTTCAAATCGAAAAAGGTTATTGGATTCCCCGCATGTTAAGGCTCAACCCATGTAAGTGATGCATTATCTATGCCTCAGTTTTTATATTAGGGTGGGTCTTTTTTAATGTTTACCAGAAGGTTGTTATATATTAAATATCATAATTCAACGTAAAATTTAAAGAAAGAGAGACTTAGTGACAGAGATTTAAATAACTCCAAAAGTGTTCTTCTAAATGTAGTTATTGGTCTTAGGCACAGTTTTTTTATTATAATAAATTAGTGGGCAAGTATTCAAGGTAAATATATTTTTAGATTGAGCTTTTGCGTAATACATTGATAAGTATCAAAAATTTAAAAAAATCGTATAGGTGTTTTAAAGTAACAGGTTCTTATAGAGCTTACAGTAAGGGGCAAAACTTAACACATTGTTTATTAATACAAAATCGAATCGAAACTCAAAAGTCATTGTTTGGTACAAATTTTGTTCCTTTAGCCAAATACTTTATGAACGAAATTTATACCAAACAACTATTTTTGACATTTAATATAATTAAATTTTAAACTTTATTTTCTTAAATTTAAGAAAATAATAAAAATAAATAATGTATTTTACTAGTTATCAGTAAAAAGGTTTTTTCCCTAACTAACTGTATGCTCTAAATAAAAAATATATATTAAACACCTATACTATATTTTATATTTTTTGCGAAATGACCTTTGATTAGTTAAATTGGGAAGACTAAAGACCTTTAGTGTTCCGTAGCCAAAGATGCCGTGCGTCACAGAGAGCGTCCCTTCCAAATAACAATTTGACTATGAAAAGGCTTTAATATTTTTCAATGTGTTATACTGCAGTTAATTCTGAAGTACGATTTTTTTATTTATTTACCTTATAAAATTTGTCTTCATTAATAAATACATTAATATAAATATTTATTTTCCAATAACTCACATTATGAACCAAAATTCTTTTATATTGAAGTTTATATTGCATTTTCAAATAAATAAATTTTTTAACTTGTAAAAGAAGATCAGATATTTAATGGCAAGGAATGGATAATGAAATACATTGAGTCATTGTCCGCAGTTATTTAAATTGGAAGAAACTTTCACAAATACGAATGTGGAAAAATTTCAAAACTACTTCATCCATTTTTTATTTCTATGACTTTTAATTTATTGTACTTTTTTTTTGTATAAGTTGTTATTGATTGAAATTTCGGTAAAAACCAAAAATACTCCCATAAGAACTAATTTTACAGTTTGGGGGCGGATGCGGCACGCCTACCCCTAATGCAATCTAAACAAAATTTTGTATAACATATTTTTTTGTAACGGAAAACATTTCTTAGGGAAAATTAAGGTTAAATTTTTAAAAAATAAGGTGCACTCAATTTTTATGTACATATATGTAAGTAAATGTAAAAATTGTTATAAATTTAAATATTATTTCTTATTTTATTATATATATGTATTTATGTTATTTAAAATATTTTTGTAAAGTTATGAAAATATATTAATAAAAATACTTTATACCATATTTTTATACTTTTATTTTATAAAGGGGATAAATATATTTTAGAAAATAATTTTACTTAATTTTAGTAATTTTTCTTGTATTATTTAGGAAATATATAATTCCGATAAATATATAATTTACTGAAAACTAGAAATAAGTTTTAATAATGTAGGAAATATTTCATACTGGGAATGAATATTTTACTATAAATAAGTACTAAACTTATTTATTTTCTGACTGTTTTTCTCACTTTTAAGGAAAATATTTCCTAAAAATTATAAATTTTTTACAAGATCAGAATAAATAATTTAATGAATTTTAGTAATCTTTTTCTACTATCGTAGAAAATTTGAACAAGTTTACTGCAGTTTTTACTTGTTTTAAGTTAAAATAAATTATCTTTTAACTAAAATGAAGAAAAATTTTCCTTATTTATACCATTGATAAATATTTATCTGAACTGAATTAAAGGAAATATTAACTTGTTTTTAAGAAGTTTCAGATAAAATATGAACTAAATAATAGTCATTTTTTTAATTTTTTAAGTTAAATTTTATTTGGTTTTAGTTAAAATTTGTTTGATATAAGAAATTTTGTCAAAAACTTAAGGAAATTTTTTTATTGGAATTAAGGAATTATTTTACTTAATTGCTGTAAAAAACGGCTTTGGCGCCATACGACAACCATTTTTTCCTCAAATTTAGTAAATTTTCCTAAATTTTAGTTCATTTTTTTTCTGAGTGTATATACATAACTTATTACTTCTCACACAACCTTCCTTCAATTCTATAAACGTTCAATTGAAATGAGAATACATTTCTAAAAACGTGTAATGTGCACGAAAACTTGCAAAGTACATACATATATTGCATTAAAGCTTAGCGATAGAATTTACAACTGAACGGCAGCAGCCAATGCCCGTTTTCTCAAACAAATTGACATTCAGTTTTCGTACGAGACTGTCGGAGACAAGTCGGGTTAAAAAAAAAAAATTAAAAAAGTGAAAATAAATATTGAAAACATTAAATATTATATTATAAATATTAAAAGATAAAAGTTAATAGAGAAAAAGCAAATAAATAATTTTACTCATAAAATTTTGTAAAGAAAGAAAAGTGACAAAAGAGATAATATTGCATTATTAAATAAAAATAACAAAGTGTTTATATACAATATTTAAAAAAAAATAATAAAGCTTAAAATTTTAACTATAATAAATTTGTAAAGGTAAAAAATAAAAGAAATATATGTAAGCTTTAAATAAATAAACTACAAAACAAAAAGATAAGAATATTTAGAAAAAAAGAGAAAACTACAATATATTATAACTTTGTATTTAAAAACAATTATTTTGTGTTGAACATTTTGTATTAAAAATTTTTGTATTGGAAATTTGTTTTCAAGTTCGTTTACTCATTACATGAAAATTATTATAATAAACTGTGTTTTGTTAATGTATTAATTTAAATAATTAACTTTTATTTGTTTAAATTATACTTTGATAATTAAACATTTTTACCAATATTATTCTATATCAAAAAAAAATATTCACTCAATAAATCCACTCTTCCGAAATTGTATAATAAAAGATTAATAAACAAGTAATAAACTGCTAACGTATGCGGAAAAAATATGGACTAACATATTATTCGCAATAAAACTTTTAGTTTATGTACTAAAAACTTGAAATTTCAAAATTTTAAAAATATTTTTCTATACAAAAATGTCGATAAAAAAGAAAAATTTTCGATAAAAAAATTTTTCTATAGAAAATTTTTCGATAAAAAAATTTTTTGTCGAAAAATTTAGAAAAATTTTGTTATCGAAAAATTTTCTATAGAAAAATTTTTTTATCGAAAATTTTTCTATAGAAAAATTTTTTTATCGAAAATTTTTCTAAAGAAAAATTTTTTTATTGAAAATTTTTCTATAGAAAATTTTTCGATAAAAAAATTTTTCTATAGAAAAATTTTCGATAAAAATTTTTTCTATAGAAAAATTTTCGATAAAAAATTTTTCTATAGAAAAATTTTCGATAAAAAATTTTTCTATAGAAAAATTTTCGATAAAAAAATTTTTCTATAGAAAAATTTTCGATAAAAAAATTTTTCTATAGAAAAATTTTCGATAAAAAAATTTTTCTATAGAAAAATTTTCGATAAAAAAATTTTTCTATAGAAAAATTTTCGATAAAAAAATTTTTCTATAGAAAAATTTTCGATAAAAAAATGTTTCTATAGAAAAATTTTCGATGAAAAAATTTTTCTATAGAAAAATTTTCGATAAAAAATTTTTCTATAGAAAAATTTTCGATAAAAAATTTTTCTATAGAAAAATTTTCGATAAAAAAATTTTTCTATAGAAAAATTTTCGATAAAAAAATTTTTCTATAGAAAAATTTTCGATAAAAAAATTTTTCTATAGAAAAATTTTCGATAAAAAAATTTTTCTATAGAAAAATTTTCGATAAAAAAATTTTTCTATAGAAAAATTTTCGATAAAAAAATTTTTCTATAGAAAAATTTTCGATAAAAAAATTTTTCTATAGAAAAATTTTCGATAAAAAAATTTTTCTATAGAAAAATTTTCGATAAAAAAATTTTTCTATAGAAAAATTTTCGATAAAAAAATTTTTCTATAGAAAAATTTTCGATAAAAAAATTTTTCTATAGAAAAATTTTCGATAAAAAAATTTTTCTATAGAAAAATTTTCGATAAAAAAATTTTTCTATAGAAAAATTTTCGATAAAAAAATTTTTCTATAGAAAAATTTTTTTATCGAAAATTTTTCTTTGAAAGTACAAAAGATACCTACATATGGATAAGTATTTCGTTTATATGGGCTGCTTCCATTTTTTGTCCAAACTACTACCATTGTTCAAGAGGTCGGTTAAAATGTATTGCGTCATCTTAAAGACCTAATAACCTATCTGCAAAAATTTCAAAATTGAGTTTTTTATGGATTATTATTCCCTATATCATAATGTATATCTGTGAAAAATTTGGACATCTTATATCACAAATGTACCTAGAGGACCGTTACGCACTTAAAAAAAATAAAACTAAATCATCAAAAATCGCGATAAAAGTTTAATTTAAACAATCATTAAGTACCTACTTTCAGTTTCTTAAACCAGTATTTTATTTATATAATATTCATATGTATAAAATATCTATTTATTAATACAAATTAGTACTGCAGATAGGTTTCAGATTTTTGCAATTCCAAATAACCTAAGTGACATAACATAAGTTGTGTTTAAAAACACAAAATTTTTTCAACCGAATTATATTCTTGGATTCATTTTAATCTAAATACATAATTTTCGTTTCAATATTGCAAATAGTTCCAATTTAATAACATCTTTTTCCTCTCCTGTAAACTTTAAAAAACTGCAGATAGGTTATTTCGTCTTTAAGGTGACGATTAGTATTATATTTATATGGGGGGAGAAACTTCCTCTGCTCCGATCCATTTTATGTTTGTCTAAATTGCGGCCATTAGCAAAAATATTTACTTGTAGGAGCGTTTAAGTGACTTTTAAGAGTAGGTTTTGTAAGGTAGGTGCATATATTCAAATATTGGCCGATTCTAACAAAATTTGTCACACTGATTGCGACTGGTACAAATAATATTTTTGCTGGTCATTATTCAAATACAAATAAATTTGCGACTGTTAAGAGTTAAAATCTCTTTTTCGAGAAGGCAGTTCTATTAAAGGTCCCCAAAATAATGAGCCGAATTGGTCCAAAAACTATATGGATCATCCTAATAGCAAATTACGTCTGCCTCTTTTTTACTGCCTTCGGTTCCAGTTCCATTCACGATTTATAATTTTAACGCACATTGGTGTATTAACGATTTTCATAAATATTAATTGGTAAATAACGAATATATATATATATATATATATATATATATATATATATATATATATATATATATATATATATATATATATATATATATATATATATATATATATATATATATATATATGTATATATATATAAATATATATAATTCCCCGACAACATTCCAATTGGAACAAGGGGTACTTATCTTAGACAATGAGCTGCATCCGACTCTATTTTTAGACTCGTTGAAAGGGCCCTACGTTTTGACTCCGAACGGCAAATGCATTAGTTTGAGAGTTTTACATAGCCTAATACTCAATAACCAGTGGCTAGCTAAGTTATAAAGTGAACCGCCGCCTTTTTGAAAATTAGTGCTCTGCGCACGATAAAAAAGGACCTACTTATAACTTATAACTTTTATCATTATTGAAAAAATTAAAACCGTTACACTGTTTTTGTTAATCATCTATTTCAAAAGCCACGTGCCAAAAGACATCTCAATAACGAAATTAGTTTTTTTTGAAAATAAGCTCCAAGAATGAAAATCCGCGCTGCCAGCGCAAAAACTATTGCTAGGCTCACAGGTATTAACAAAAAAACAGTTTTCAAGTTTATTAAAGAATATAAAGCATCTTTGGGCATTGAAAACAAGGAAGTGGGAGAAAAAAAGGATTTTCCGACCAAAACAAAGCGAATAAAATAATACGGACTTTTCTAAAACACCCTTATTTACATGTCAGGAAGGAAAGTGGCGCAAAAAGTTTGATGCTCTGAGACCTTTGTCAGAAAAGTGAAAAAACTAGCTGGGGTTAAGACATTTAAGGTCCAGAAAGTGCCTGTCAGGAATGCAACAAGAAATTTGGAGTCTAAAAGAGGGCCAAAATTCTGCAGAAAGACTTGGATGATTAAACATAGGTCTTGGCAGATTTTTTCGATTTTAAAGGAAACGCTGAAGAAAAATTTCGTGTGCAAAAAAAACAAAGTTCCCAAAGAATTTTTGGTATGGCAAGCAATTTGCACATGTGGTGAGAGAAGCATTCATTCATTACTAGCGGCTCTTTAAACTCTGAAATATACATTAGCGAGTTTCTCCAGAAAAGATTAGTTTAATTTTTAAATAGCCATAGGGTATCCACATTTTCAGTTGTAAGATCCGACCAAAAAGAAGGTATCTTATATTCTTAAACGAGCAATAATTGTATGTATATATCTATATCTATACATATATATATATATATATATATATATATATATATATATATATATATATATATATATATATATATATGTATATATATATATATATATATATATATATATATTTATATATATATGTATATATAGAATGGCTATCTCGAAAACGGCTCTAACGATTTTGATAAAATTTGGATAGTGGGTACCTTTTTTGATGTATAGGTCAAAGAAGAAGGGACTTTTGGAACCTTTGCCTCTAAGAGGGAAAAAATCGAAAACGTTATATCTTCTAAAGTAATAGGTATAGAAACAAAATTAAAATTACGTTTTAAACAGCTGTTAAAGTAAGCGGACAGGTGTTTGGTACTTTTTTGAAACTATGTCCGATAGGGGGTAAAAAAGGCTGAAAATAGTTTTTTTGGTATTTTTTAACCCACTCTTATATTTTAATCCAAAGAATATAGAAAGGAACTTTGTACTACAGTCAATAGATGTGAAAGAAATATTGAACACGTACTTGGTACTTTTTTGATTTTGGGGCCAAAATGGGTAAAAAAGGGATAAAATGATAACTTAACAGCTCAAAAGTAATATGAATAGGAATTATGTTAACTGCGTTTTAATACAATGTACCGAATTCAATTGGTACCAAAGAAGTACCAAATAAGCATATGGAACTTTTTGAAAGTAGTGGATAAAAAGGGGAAAAATGAGTAATGTTATAACTTTTAAACAAATGAATGTTTGTATGTTTGTTCTTTATATATTATAAACTGTGAATTTGATCATATTATGCTCTTTAGCGAAGATGTTGTGGATAAGCCGGTGAAGGTTTTTAAGTTGGTAAGACTAATTTCCGTTAGGTGGCGCCACTGAAAATTACAAAAAATTAATTAAACTGTATATTTGATCATGCTATGATCTTTAGCAAAGTTGTAGCGCATGAGCCGGCAAAGGTTTTTTAGTTGGTGTGAATAATTTCCGACAGATGGCGCTACTGAAAATAACACAAAGTCAATTTTATCATAAGCTGTACATTTAATCATGCTATAATCTTTAGCAAAGTTGTTGCACATGAGCCGACGAAGGTTTATTAATTGTAATGACCAAAGTCCAACAGGTGGCGCCACTGAAAATTACTCAAAATGATTTAAATCGAAAACTGTGCATTTGTTCATGTTATAATCATTAGAAAAGTTGTTACGCATAAGCAGACGAAGATTTCTTAGTTGGTATGAACAACTTCAGGTGACGCCACTGAAAATTACTCAAAATGAAATAAATCGTAAACTGTGCATTTGATCAGGCTATAATATTTAGCAAAGTTGTTGTGCATTAGTCGACGGAGGTTTCTGTTGGTATGACCAATTTCCAAAATTTTTCAAAATTAGTTAATCTGTAAACTATGCAAACTATGTGTTGATCAGACAAAATAAATACAATAAATCGAAATTAACTGAATATTTGCACAAAATGCTTATCATAAAGCTCCGAGCAAGGCTCGGTCAACCAGGTACTTCAATACTAATAATACCAATAATTTTGATTTTGTACCAAAACAAGCTAATCCACCAAATTGCCTAGAACTCCGCCCTATTGAGAGGTATTGGACGTTGATGATATTAAAGAAAACATAAAAAAGATCTTAAACCTTTGAAAGAAGTATTAATTTGGTACACAAATGAATTCAAACATTATTTGCTTTAACTAAAATAAAAAATTAAAAAAATTCACGACTTTGTTTCATTTCTATTACGAAAAGTGTAAGTCCAGATTTTTTTGTGCGCACTCCTTACCTACAAGGATTTCAAGTCGCTCAGTCCATGATTCACAGCCGTACTACGGAGTTTGGTTTTAAGCTGAACTTATTGGGATTCACATACTTTTTGCAGATCTTCAAATGCTTGGTTATAGATATAAAACTTTTTCTATGCTTAAATTCATATAAACCAGCCCCATTTGCAGTGGTTAGTATTTCATGTAGCCATATCGGTGTAAGTGTGGGCAAGGAGACGAATGTCATTGGCGTAATCTAGATTTTTAAGACGTCCCGCTAAGCCCCAAGTGATGCCTTTTCTCGTGTTTGTTACATTAAGCATTAAAACATCAAGTACTACCTTAAAAAGTAGAGGACATAGAACACAGCCTTGTCTTAGTCATGTGTTCACTCTAAGCGTTGTGGCTAGATTTCTTTCAAGTTGTACTTGTCGAGTCCCGGTATAAAGCATTTCTTTGCACTTTTATTGATTAGTTTTTGGTTAATTGTTTACAGTATAAATTGAATGAATCGATGGACCAGGATGTAAAATTAATGACTGGTAAACAATTCTCTTACAATCACATCAGACTTAGAATATTACCTATTTTGGTGTCATGATCATTCGTTCATGAATGCGGATTCGGTTAAGAAATTTTCCTTTTACGTTCTGTTTAAGCAGATAATTCCAAATATAAATTCGATTTATTAAATTTGTCAATGTTAATTTATTTGGCTCCAAAACATTGATAACATTTGCGTATCTTGCATTGCCTGTACGTAACGTCTACTTATTTTAAATATAACAAAATTGCATTTTTAGGCGGTAATCAAAGTATTTGTTTCAAAAAGCTTTCCCGTAGTTCACATTTTTTAATAGAGTGAGTGTTATATATAACTCAGATGAATCGTTAAGTTTCTAGCACTCATTGGCTAAAAATAAGCTAAATGTGATTAAAATATTATATAAGTAAATCTTTATTTAATCGTAAAACCAGACATATGAACCTAAAATGTGCACAAACTGAACGCGTACAAAGGTGTGTTCGTATGACGAATGTTATGATACAAATTGGATTGTTGCTGTTTCGGACCCCAATGCATTAGTTTGAATGTTTGTTGCACGAGTACTCGAAGACACTCAATATTTTTTGTCGTAACATTGACTGCAACTTGGTTGTCTCAGCGGCAGTGTCAAATGTTTTGGCACGTGAATTCTAATATAATATGACACATTTATAAAACAAAGAGCTTTTAGTCGTTTTCTCTCTCGTAATTTTTAAAGCAAATCTCTTACCTAAATCCATATTTAGTTGGAATTACACTGTATTGGTTAAAAAGCTTGATAGTTTTAACCTTTTAGATTTCGAACTAGACATTTTTTTAATAAACACATCAAACTATTACGAAATCGAATTTTATAGTGACGTATTTAATCGAGAATGTAACTGCTCCGAAGCTTTATAACCCAATAAATAAATTGGCTTATATATAATTTTGTCCAAACTTATCTGTTAGAATGTCTGTTTTGCTAAGTTCAATGGATCTACACTACACCATTTTCAATTGTAAATGAGAAAATTCCTTGAAAAAAAGAATTTACATTTGAAAATGAGAAAATTCCAATTGAAATTGAGAATATTCATTTGAAAATGAGAAAATTCGAATTGAAATTGAGAATTTCCATTTGGAAATGAGAAATTTCCAATTGAAATTGAGAATTTTCATTTGAATTTGAGAAAATTACAATTGAAATTGAGAAATTTCCATTTGTAATTGAGAAATTTTTATTTGAAACTGAGAATTTTTTATTTGTAATTGAGAAAATTTAAAATAGAAATGAGAAATTTTCACTTGTAATTGAGAAATTTGCATTTGAAAATGAGTTTTTCATTTGAAATTGAGAAATGTGTAATTGAAAATGAGAAATTTCCATTTGTAATTGAGAAATTTTTATTTTAAATTGAGTTTTCCATTTGAAAATGAGAATTTTTGATTTGAAATTGAGAAATTTCCATTTTAAATTGAGAAATTTGTAATTGTAAATGATAAATTTCTATTTGTATTTAAAAAATTTTCATTTGAAATTAAAAAAAAATCCAATGAAAATTTCTCAATTACAAATGGAAATTTCTCATTTTCAATTACACATTTCTCAATTTTAAATGGAATTTTCTCAATTACAAATGAAAATTTCTCATTTTCAAATGGAAAACTCAATTTCAAATAAAAATTTCGTAATTACAAATGGAAATTTCTCATTTTCAATTAAACATTTCTCATTTTCAAATGGAAAACTCAATTTGAAATGAAAATTTTTTAATTACAAATGAAAATTTCTCATTTTCAATTATACTTTTCTCAGTTACAAATGAAAAATTCTCATTTACAAATGGAAAATTCCCATTATTAATTTAAAATTTCTCATTTTCAAATGAAATTTCTCAATTTCAATTAGAATTTTCTCAAATTCAAATGAAAATTCTCAATTTGAATTGAAACATTCTCATTTTCAAATGAAAATTCTCAATTTCAATTGGAATTTTCTCATTTTCAAATGTAAATTCTCAATTTCAAATGAAAATTTCTCAATTCATTGTGGAAATTTCTCATTTACAATTGAAAATGGTGTAGTCGTCAGAATTATTTTGACATACCAGCTGTGTTTCTTCTTTTTCTATTTCCGGTCCTATGCAATTAAAAAAATAAATTAAAAATATTGAAATATTTTAATTGAAACTAAAAAAAGGAAATTTTATGATGTGGCATAAGTACTTTGACATATTTTTACAGAGCGTATTTAAAAAAATTGGGAGCTTCAAGGTCAACAAAAATTAATAATTATTATTTAAATTAACCAAAAATATATATTCTCCTTTAGCATTTAAAACGATTTGGTGGAGGTTCGGAACAGAATCCACCAAGAACTGCAGAAACTCCATTGAAATCTCTTTCCAAGCATTTTCGAACTCAGTCACCATTTTATCATTTGATCTTGTCAAATCCGCAGATCTGTTTTGCTTTCTGTATGACTATACATTTTCTATTACATAAAAAACTGGACTTTGGGGAAGCCAATCCAGAGTTTTGAACACCAGCCTCTGTTACAAAATTTTGTGATTATCTTGCTCTTATGAGATGGAGCGTTATTCTGTTGGAAAATTAATGGTTCTCCGATCAATTTATCGCCGGAGGAAAATAAATATGTCAAAATACTTATGCCACATCCTATTATTTCCTTTTTTAGTTTCAATTAAAAAAAATTATACAAAACTTTTAAAATGTGAAAGGGGTATTGTTTTATAATAAATTATAATATTTTTAACTATTTCAATATTTTTAATTTATTTTTTTTAATTGCATAGGACCGAAAATAAAAAAGAAGAAAAACAACTGGTTTGTCAAAATAATTCTGCCGACTAGTGTAAGTCTTATAAAGATAGGCAGTAATAAATTTGTATTATTACATTAAACTTTATTTTATTAATAATAGTTTAATGTACAAAGTTTGAAGTCATTAGCTTTAAAAGTTCTAAAGATACAGACAGATAAGTATTTCATTTGTAGAGAGGATAATGAGTCCCTGCACATTTAGTACAAAATACTACCATTGACCAAATAGTGTCAAAAGCTTTATCCTAATATAAAAATACTTGAAAATAAGTATTATATTATATGTGATCCGGTCTATGAAAAGGTGGCTTATGACTCAAAAACAAAATTTCAAAAAATTGGCCAATTTTTCGAAATTTTTAGCTAATTTTTCGAAATTTTGTTTTTGAGTCATAAGCCACCTTTTCTCTTTTCATAGACCGGGTCACATGTATATAATCCAATATTGCAGTATCCTGTGAGGATTATCATAAGGTTGCATAGTCTATGGTGCGCTAAAAATATCAAGTCTTAAGGGTGAACAAGTGGTTTCTGTGGTCCAGATGGTCTGCGCGGACCTGTATTGAACTATCAGGGATACCTATTTACTGGTTTATTTCTTCCTGATCGAGGTGAGCACCAGTTTTGGCTAGGTTAACGACAATGATGTTACCTGCTACGTTACGATGACTAAGTACCTAAAAGAGTTCTAAATTGAAATGTCTCGCCATCCGGCATTCATAATTTTATTTAGGTTAAGATTTTAAAAACCTATCGTGAATTCCAAAAAAGAAAGCTTCAATAATTAAGAAGAATTATAAAAAAACGAGTGAATACTGATGTCGTGAAGACATTTAATAGGGAAGTACCTGGTTGACTGAGCCTTTCTCGGAGTTTTGTGATAAGCATTTAGAGGCAAATTTTTAACTTTTCATATGATGTTGCGGGTAAATAGTCGGTCGATTTACTCTATAAAATTATAAAGTTATAACGTTACCAATTGTTACCTCCTAATTTCAAAAAAGTTCCATATGCATATTTGGTACCAATTAAATTCGGTACATTTTACTAAAACGCAGTTAACATTTTGTTTTTATTCATATTACTTTAGTTATCATTTTATTATTTTTTACCCATCTTGTCCCCCGAAATCAAAAAAGTACCAAATACGTGTTCAATATTTTTTTACATCTATTTATAGCAGCTTAGTCATCCGCCTAGCACACCTGAGGTCCCAAGTTCAATCCTCGGCCAGACTCACTTGAAAAAAATTAATTTTCAAATAAGCGGCGGTTCACCTCATAACTCAGCTTAGCCACTGGTTATTGAATATTAGGCTATGTAAAACTTCTCTAACTAATGCATTTGCCGTTCGGAGCCGGAGTTAAAAAGTAGGTCCCTTACAATGAGTCTAAAAATAGAATCGGATGCAGCTCATTGTGTGAGAGAAGTACCACTTGTTCCAATTGGAATGTTGTCGTGGAAATTTTTATTATTATTATTGGTTGCATACAAATTTCCAAAAAAAAACTTTTTTCGCCCTTTTTACCCCCTATCAGGCATAGTTTAAAAAAAGTACCAAACACCTATCAGCCTATTTTTATAACTGTTTGAAATGTAATTTTATTTTTATACCTATTACTTTAGATTTTTAGATTTTTTACTCATTTTACCCCCTTTGCGGCAAAATTTCCAAAAGTCCCTTCTCACTCCACCGTCCAAATTTTAAACAAAATCGTTAGAGCCGTTTTCGAGATATCCATCCATATTGCAGAGCTGAAGAAATTTTCGTCCCTAGTAGTGGGATAAAGAAACCCCCTTTTGATTAAGACCTTTCTGTTTATATCTCAAAAATCCCTTTGGAGTTAATGAGAGGTCCACAGTGAAGAATCGGTAGAAGAATAAGGATAGGGAAATGATAGTGACCTATTAAAGAAGGAGACCAAATTGCGATGGTGCTTTATCTGACTATATTTTATGCCATTAACTCACCGCCGTTGTATAGCAGGTTATTCGTCCGCCTGGCATACCAGAGGTCCTAAGTTGGATCCCTGGCCAGACCCACTTGAAAAAATAAATTAAAAAAAAAACAGTTCACCTCATAACTCAGCTTAGCCACTGGTTATTGAGTATTAGGCTATGTTATACTTCTCTAACTAATGCATTTGACGTTCGGAGCCGGAGTTAAAACGTAGTTCCCTTTCAATGAGTCTAAAAAAATAGATTTGTATGTAACTCATTGTCTGAAAGAAGTACCCCTTGTTCCAATTGGAATGTCGTGGGAATTAAAATTAAGCACGGTAAAAAGAACGCCAAACATTAGTAGGCAAAAAGCTCCTTGTGTTGTCTAAGGCTCTTCTGCACGAGTATAGTGTAATTGGTGCTTAAGGTGGATTTTAGACTCCTGGACAATTTAGAGTCTAGAACCGCCACCAGATTCGGAGAAGTTAATATTTGTATCTTGTATTTTCTGCAGAACAGTACAAGTTTGGCGAGATAACTCCCAATCCATTAGGAATTTATCCAAAACTGACACTGCTACGTCATCTGCATAGGCAATAGTTTTGAAGCACAAGGAGTCAAGTTTCCTAAGCAATTTATTATGAAGCATAATAATTAAGTAGATGCTTCCATTTCTCTTCTTTTTCAGATTTTTCTTTATGATTTTAAGACCTTAAGAAAATAATATTCATAGCTATAAATAAAATCAACTTAATTTTAATTTTCAGAACATTTATTGCGCAGAAAGCAATACAATTTTCTTTCTCGAGAACTTAAAATTGTAAAATAAAAGAATTTGAACGATAAGTTTGAACTTATAATAAAGAAAGATTAAATAAAATTTTTAAGAAGATCCACTAAATAAATCTAATACAAAATGGAAGGAGAATCTGCAGAATCTACACACAATACAAAAGTATCTGACTCAGCGTATTCAAATAGTTGCAGTAACAGTCAATCGCAAAGAAGGTAAGTCTCTGCAAACTATATATTATTTCATAATACAATACATAAAGAGTCTTTCATTAAGCGATTCCTATCTTCAAATTTAAATAAAATAAAGTAAGCGTGGGAAATATTTTTTTATTCGTTTGAATTCATGCTATTAAGTTTATACATCGTTCAAATATCTGTCATGGCGTTTTTGTTAGAACATCCGAAATGTCAAATTTTCCATGACTCTGGCGCATAAATCAGGGTGAATTTGACCTATGACTTGGATTATGTTGGCTTTGAGGAGTTTGTAGAAAAATTTGCATACACCTGAAAATCCACAAGAACAAGTTTAAAAGGGTCAAATCCCACGGTGATGCGTAAATAATATGCCATATAAAAAAAGCGGAAAATGTATATTCCAGTCACAATTTTAGATAACTTTCAGCAACTGAAATGTGTTGTCATATGCAATGCAACGTTTTTACTTGTTGTGTTGCCAGCAGACGAAGCAACTAATACAATACACAATCGAGCCATTAATTACCAGGCTCCCATACTAAACTAGCCTAATAATATAATGAGGGCGGGTCACAAGCCCGTTACTTTTTGAATGAAACGCAGATTCCATACAAAAAGTTAATTTATAAAATTAAAATTTCTGTTCTCTAAGTTTGGTTACAAGAAATAGTAATTTGTGGCTAAATCTGTAGAATATAGCAGATGAAGGTGCAATTCGTGTCCAATTTATGGAATTTTGCCATATAAACTGAACTGCACCTTCGCACATTTCAAGTGGAAAATAACTTTTTCTTGGCCAAACGCGATTGCTTTTTCTCAATTGAATCGACACAAAAAGTTAGTATAATATCCTCACAGTGATTGCTTTCCCTTTGGAGGGTGGTCAATGTGGATAATACCCCGTGCATCCCAAAAACGATCGCCATGACTTGATTGGCTGAAAAACTCATCTTTGCGCGATTACGAAAAAACTCGCCCGTATTTCTATTGAAGAATGCCAAACATTCCTGAGAAATTTTTAAATAATTCCATTTTGGGTTAGTTGTGAGCAAATGCAGAAAGATGGCTACTAAATTTGATTAGAATCGGAAAGGTTTCTCATAACCAAGTTATCATTCAAAATTAAAACCACCGAGCCATGTGAGATGCTTATGGCTTCCAAAATCTCTCTCACCCTTAACTGATTAACTGAAACTATTTCTTGATTTTCAGCTGGACGACTAAAACGTTAGGTACTGTGCACTGTGGGATCGAAATTCAAAATCAACTTCTTTACCATAAAAATAGATTGCGCAAAAATGTCAATACTATAATCTAATATTATAATCATTATTATATACCATAATCAAATTCAATCAAAAAAAAATATCTAGATATTGTCAGTTATAATATAACATTTTATGAAGAGTTTAGAAAATAATTTCAGATCCATGGACTTATAAAAGAGCCTGATAGAAATAAATGTTCAGTACTTATAATTTGTATCAACATTTCTCTATTTAATTCAAAATCACTATCTACTACAAAAAAATATAATTTAAAACTTTTTAATTTCAGTGGAAGTTCAAAATCTCGTCTTAGTGGAAGCCATTCGTCGGGTAGCAGTGGCTATGGCGGCAAACCCTCAACACAAACCAGCAGGTTTGAAATAGAGAAAAATATAATTATAATTTAAATAAATAATAATTAACCTTTACTTTGCAGCGAAATACATCTCAATAAACGCGGCAAGGATAAGTCACGCAAGAAGAAGAAGCTCAAGTGTTCCACAAGTTGTGTATCAAATGCTTTGGAAAATCAAGATGACGTTGCCAACACAAATGAAGTTCAAGATGAAGAAAAGATCGATATCAATGACATTACAATGGGTATGAAAAGTAATGCATTACGAAAGTTGCTTTTTGCGTTTCGACATGAGAGAAAGTAAATATATATTTATCATCGAAAATGTCTTTATTGCTTTTTAAAATGTTCTCCACAAAGATCAATACACTTTTGCAAGCGTACGATCCGGGTATGAGCTCGAATTGTCACGGTTTTGGATAGAGCGAGATTATTTTTTTGTGTTTTGTTCGTCCAGACCATACAAACGACAGCTGTTTACTTTTACCTAAGTCCACTTTTCGTCACCTTTTTTTTGCGACCAGTTACAAG
Organism: Stomorhina lunata; assembly: GCA_933228675.1. Classification (NCBI taxonomy): domain Eukaryota; kingdom Metazoa; phylum Arthropoda; class Insecta; order Diptera; family Rhiniidae; genus Stomorhina; species Stomorhina lunata. Next base: position 36,274,433 of record OW121743.1, on the reverse strand, counting down.
CCTTTTTAGAGCAATTGTCTAAGTATCTAAGATTAATACATGAGTTTTCAGTAAGTATTAAAATTGAGCGCGCGTAAAATATGGCATGCGACGCTACATTTCTTTTGGTGACACTTTTGTTATAAAGTTTTGTTTAGGTGAAGTTTTCGTAGAACTGCGCCATATGATAGTTTTTAAAATGCTAAAATGCATCAAAAACATTCAAAACGTAATTGATATGAAGGTTTTCGTGGTGGAAATGTGAATGTGAAAGATTTGCCACGTTCCGTCTGCCCTCTCACTGAAAAAGCCTACCTAATTTTGAACATGATCAAAATTGATGTTGGTCATCAACCGCTAAACTTTACGAAAATTGATCAACCGTATTAATATCTGCTATGTCTTGGAAAATCGAAACAAAATCAGAGTCATTTGTCAAAAGATTCATACGTGTCAATAAAAAATGGATAAAACACGGGAACATAAAACGCAACCTGGTCTAAGCGTGGCAAAGCAATAAGGTTATGCTGTGTGTGCCTTAAATTGAAATTTTGGAACCTAACCAAACGGTCACTACGACCATCCAAAACTATGACCACAAAAATTGTAGAAAAAAAAATATGAAAATACTTATTAGATTATTTAATATCGACGGTTTAGATTCAAAAAGTGCTATCTACATTTTCGACCAAAATGGTTTTCAATGGAAACGTGTTCCTTGGCTTATTTATCATATGTCATATACATTTTAAGGAAGAAAAATAATTAAAAAATATTTTTTTTTTTTTTATAAATTGTGTTTGTGCTATCTACACATAATCAAAAAATAGTGCTATCTACATTAAAAATATTTGAGGAAATAATTAGAATTGTTATAAAATATACAATATTATTTGTGATAAACCAACAAAATGGACCACAATTTCCTACCACGTACTGTAATCATGGATTTCTAAAATATTCTCGGCCTTTGACCTTAACAGATTGTAAATAAACGTCATATAAGAAATAGAATACCTTGAATTCTATTGATACATTTATAATAAATATTGTTTTATTCAAAAAACTTATTGATATTTTGATAAAAGCTTAAATTTTCGTTATATTTTTTTTCTTGTTAAAATAATGCTATCTACTCGCTTTAGTATTTGAAACGATAAAACGTAAAAAGTGCTATCTACTAAAGAAGCGAAAATATAAGGAGTTAATAAAAAAACTTAATTTGTACAAGATCTTAGCCCCAATTTGTATGGTATTGTAAAACAAAGTTTATTTACTTCTCTTATAGTTAATGACAAAAACAGTTTTTTCGCTCTCCTGTAAAATTGTGAATCTGTAGATAGCACTTTTTAAATATAAACCCTCGATATATCAAAAAATTAAAATTGTACTTTAAAAAATGGATGAAATTTCTTAATCTCGAATCATAAAGGCAACCCACGTAAATGTTTTCGAATAGGATTTTCAATTTATTTCAATTAATATTACAGCTCAAAGTAGCCGACAAAAGGATAATAAAGAAAATTTAGAAAATGAAACATGTGAGATCAAGTCGGAAAAATCATTGCAACAGTTTCCTACACCATCTCCATTGTCTGGTAAGTTAAATAAATAAGTACTTTTTCGATTATAATTACAGGAAGCGAAAGGTTGGCCTAAAGCTACTTTCAAATCATTTATACAAAATAAAGACTACCAAAATAACACAATTTATTTTACATTTTTTATCTAGATTCAACACAGCAGGGTGTTAAATCAGAAAAAACCTGCGAATCTGCGCCGGGAAAATTAGAATCATCGGGAAAGACAGAAAAACTTAAAGAGGTAAGTTAAACGCGCTAATCGCCTTGAAAACATAGAACTGGTAACTATTCTGTTTACTCATCCCAAAATAGGAGAGTTTTTGTTGCGTCATTTCAATGCACGATGGCATTGTTCTCTATACTACGCCCAGTATTACAGATGTTCTCGGGTTTCCACGTGATATGTGGCTGGGACGTTCGTTTATTGACTTTGTTCACACCAAAGATCGCGCCACATTTGCCAGTCAAATAACGACCGGAATACCAATAGCTGAATCTCGCAGCAGTATGCCGAAAGATGCTAGAAGTACATTTTGCGTTATGCTAAGACGTTATCGAGGTCTTAAATCGGGTGGATATGGTGTAATAGGTCGTTCCGTAAATTATGAACCATTTCGTTTGGGTTTAACATTCCGTGAAGCTCCCGAAGAGGCAAGATCTGATAATTATTTACCAAGTGGCACTAATATGCTGCTGGTTATATGTGCCACACCCATTAAAAGTGCTTATAAAGGTAAGGATTATACTACACTTTAAATAAATACTTTCAAATAACTTTAATATGATTTCAGTATCCGATGAGCTTTTATCCCATAAAAGTTCTAAATTCACCATACGTCATACAGCTACAGGAATAATCTCACATGTAGATAGTGCTGCTGTCTCGACTTTGGGTTATTTGCCGCAGGATCTAATAGGACGTTCCATACTTGATTTCTATCATCATGAAGATCTTATTGTTTTAAATGAAATCTATGAGACTGTAATGAAAAAAGGTCAAACGGCTGGGGCTTCATTTTGCAGTAAACCCTACCGTTTCCTCATACAAAATGGTTGTTATGTACTGCTAGAAACCGAGTGGACGAGTTTTGTTAATCCTTGGTCTAGAAAACTGGAATTTGTTATAGGACATCATCGTGTATTTCAAGGTAGTAGCAATACTAATTTTCATTTTTCAAACAAAGTTTCTTACTCCTAATCTCTTTCCAAAATAGGTCCTAAAAATGTTAATGTTTTTGAACCTCCTTCGAACACCAAGCCCAAATTATCGGAAGATTCACAATCTCGCATTGCTCGTATTAAGGAAGATATTGTAAAACTTTTGGCGGAAACCGTTTCCAGACCTTCAGATACCGTCAAGCAGGAGGTGTCACGGCGTTGTCAGGCTTTGGCTTCATTCATGGAAACTTTAATGGATGAAGTATCACGCACAGATCTCAAGGTGGAGTTACCCAATGAAAATGAATTAACTGTTTCAGAAAGAGATTCAGTGATGCTGGGTGAAATATCGCCTCATCACGACTACTACGACAGTAAAAGTTCCACAGAAACTCCACCTTCCTACAATCAACTTAACTATAATGAAAATTTGCAACGTTTTTTTAATAGCAAGCCTGTCACAGCACCCGTAGAATTTGATCCAATAAAAATGGAACAAACTTACAATGCGCCAGCTGATGAACGCAGTACTTTAAGTCCAGTTCAGTGCTTTGAAGGCAGCGGTGGCAGTGGGTCATCGGGAAATTTTACGTCAGGCAGTAACTTGAATATGGGCAGTGTGACAAATACAAGCAATACTGGCACAGGAACATCTTCGGGTAGTGTTCCCATGGTAATGCTCACGGAATCTCTGCTAAATAAACACAATGATGAAATGGAAAAGTTTATGCTAAAGAAACATAGAGAATCTCGTGGCCGTAGTGGTGAGAAAAACAAAAAGAACTCGGAAAAGATAATGGAGTACACGGGACCCGGTCATGGAATTAAGAGGGTGGGATCACATTCATGGGAGGGTGATGCAAACAAACCCAAGCAACAGCACACAAACCTTATGGATATACAGCGTGACTATACTGATCATCACAATCAGACTACCTCGAGTAACAAGATATTTAATAATCTGCAAAATACGCTGGGTGGTGGTGGTTTAACAATACCCTATACAAGTAGCTTATCGTGTTCGCGCAACGTAAATCTATGGCCACCATTCTCAGTGGGCCTTACCACACCTACCTCGCATTCAACACAAATAGCACAAAGTAGTTTTACGCCACAACACAGTTTTTTCCCCACCTTCTATTATATTCCCGCCACTACCGCCGCAGCAGCAGCTGCAGTGAATCAAGCTCAAAAACGTACTGTCACTGATATGCCAAGTACTTCAAATCAAGCCTTGCCTCTGCAATATATGGCTGGTGTTATGTATCCTCATCCGTCGTTATTTTACACTCATCCTGCTGCTGCTGCAACCGCCATGATGTACCAACCGGTGTCATTTTCAAATGTTGCCAGTACCATCAATTTGCCAAGCGACCAGGCAAGTTCATCGACTGATTTCAAAACGGTATTATATTTAAAAATATTATTCGACACGATTAACTAATAGTTTAACTTTAATTATCTGTTTCAGGCCCAAACACTTATGGTGGCACCCACAACAACAAAGCCTCAACAACAGGGCGCATTTCATTCTATAACACCTGCCCAACTTCAACGTCCCTCCTCACAGGCAACTTCAGTCAAAGCTGAACCTGGCTCAAATATGGTATGTCAATTGTATTTCCTCAGTTATATTATATGTCTAAATAATCCTTTTTATTGATTTTTTTATATATATTTTCAACAAAATAAAATATATGAGAAAGGAATTTCACGTCGGGCTTAAAGCGGAAAGCTCTGTATGAGAAGCGTCTTCGTACAAAAGTTCTCGCTCCTCGGTACAGCGAAATCTTTTGATCGGTCCTTAAAATAGTTAAGAATATTGCTAGTTCTTAAATTACTACTCTTTTAAAGGATGGACAGGCGTTTACAGACTTGGTGAAGCTAAATTATTTGCAAATAATTCGCAATTGCCGGAAAGTGAACAACCACTACCGTAGCTTGAAAAAGTATCTGTACCAATGTAAAATATTTTTTTCGTGCGCGAGCGCAATTAAGAGGGTTTTAGCGAATCCCAAAACAAGTCTTAAAGCACTGGCCTCAAAGCAGTGTTTTTCGACAATAGTTCTTACATTAGATAACCTTTTCAGAAACCGGTTAATTCTGTTGTACTTAAAGGGTTGCTAATGGAAGACCAATCCTTAAAAGTAGGGCGCTTTACAAAGTAATAAAGAATATAATATAAATAGACTAACATCATATTTATTCTGATAGTCAGGATATTTAGTCTCCCGACTGTGTCATTCTGAATTTATTATCAGTCTAGGAAGTTAGGAAGTTAGAAAGACTGACACTTGCAAATTCCAAATAAAATCTGTTGTCAAGCCTCTTGAAAGCACCTACCGTAAGATAGATCATACAATTCAGCATATACGTGGGCGTCTGTCCATAAATGTATTCATTCCAGGCGAATGTGGTCCCGTTTAGATAGTAAAAGGTTTAACAGGTTACTGTCACTATCAAGACTCAATGCATCCTTACTTGTGTCCTTCACGAAGGGACACAATCTGATTGGAATGCACGCAGTTTAACTTATGATTAATTAATAACCTTTCATAATTTTGTATATTTTAAACTGATACAGGCTCCATCAGACTCATCAAAAAAGGACATAGCAGATTCGCCTATTCCATCTGTTATGGGCGACTATGATCAACATAATGCAAATAGTTTAAAAGTAACAATGCTTCTAATCGTCATAGAAAATGTGCAATCAAGTATCATTATTAAAAAAATCAAAAATGTTTCCCCGAAATATCCATTTGATTTAAATTTGTTTGTTGTTACTTGGTTTTGCAGTTTCTGTGAAAAAATACAATTGATATTTCCATTTAAATGCAAATACTAAATCCATATTATTTTTACAGCCTAATACGGATAGCAATGGTAACAGCGACGATATGGATGGTTCTAGTTTTTCATCATTTTATTCGTCATTTATTAAAACAACCGATGGATCTGATAGCCCACAGGAAAATGAGACAAGCAAAGATTCAAAGCAGAGGTCATTTAAGGTAATATTCAATAACAAATAAATATTTTATACAATTGTTAAATGATTTAAAAAGAGAAATTATTCGCATTTGATCCCAATATGTTACATTTATTTATTAAATTATATTAGGAATTGGTTGTCCCTATTAATAATTTTTGGCTTTTATCAATAAATTGTCTGTTACATTAATAAGTAAATGTAACAGATTGGGATCAAATGCGAATAATTTAAGAAAATGTTTGTGAGGACAACCTATTCCTCTACGCGTTTCGATGGTTGGTTATGCCATCTCTTCAGGAGGAGATGGATAAATAAATGTAACAGATTGGGATCAAATGCGAATAATTTTTCTTTTTGAATAATATTTACATCCCGCAAATTTTGTTATTTTCTGTTAAATTATTTTTTTACAGGTACAAGCAGCTGAAAAACTAATGGAAAATGCTGAAGAGGATCAAACACAACATGGTGATAGTTAAATATCTACAAACTTAGAAGTTTAAAACAATAAGCATAAAGGACATTTAAAATCTTGGCAGCCAAAATTATACATAAAATAAATAGACAAAATGTTACGTTATTTAGTACAAACTTCTCATAGTCGTGTAGCAATACTTCAAATCGTCATAGAAAATGTGTAATTATCATTTTTAAAAAGAATCAAACATTTTTCCTTCAACTCTTCTTTTATTTAAAGGTTATGTTTGTTCCCGCTCTATAGAGCGGGAACAAGAAACTACACCAAACAGTTCGAAATTGTTAGAAATTAATCAAAAAACAACAATTTGTGTTGAAAATTTTGTGCGGGAACACCTTTGCGTAAGTTTGAGCTGTTTCGTTAAAGTACGGGAAGAAACATTATATAAAGTTCTATTTTAGAACTTTTCAACTAACCATATTTATTACTTATTTTAATTTTTAATTTTATTAAGTATGTACTTGTAGTACGTATTAAAAACAAATGTAGAAAATCTATTTTTACATTAAATTTTATGTTTTTATTCTTTAGATTAATATTATTTACTTATGTATTTATTTATTTAGTAAATAACTAAATTATTTAAGATGTATTTTTGTATTTGTTGAAATGTTAATAAATAACTGATAAAACAAAACTTTTAAAGTTTTACCTTATGCATTTTATTTGCTACGTTTCTTTTTCGATTTTGACTCCTTGTCATCATTCTTTTGGAATTGTTGAAGTTCCGAGCAAAATAAAACCTGAAAAAAATGTTTCAGGTTTTAATAAATTTTTAAACTATTTTTAATACATAGATATCCTTACCGCTTGTGTCCAACCTGCATAGGGACCATAGACATCGCGAAAATGCTCAGCAATTTCTTCATAAATTTTAGGTGTCACAGCTTTTACACCGGCTAATTTTGGCATATAAACAGATTGGGCAATCTTAAAAATATGCGTATCGATGGGAACTGACTCCAAATGGCCCAGAGACATTAAACATATACAGTCGGCCACCTTATAACCAATTCCCGGAAGCTTTACTAGTTCTTGTCGAGCTTCCTTGTAGGGCAATGAACGTAGTTTTTCAAACCAAGTCATACCTCCAAGCTCATTTATTTTGGATATAGATTGAGCAATAAATTTAGCACGATAGCCAAATTTTGCAGATCGCAAACGGGATTCTAGCTGAAAAATACAGTTAATTGTTTACTAAAGCGGTTTTTAGGTATGATTAGAATAGAAAAGTGGTTCCACCTTTACTCGGCGATCCAAGGGGTAATTGTGATACTTCCATGTGGATAAAAGGGAAATGAGTATAATATAAAATTATTCCAGACCATCGGTGAGTCTTATTCAAGCCAGCTTGTAGCCCTTATAAATGAGTCTATTTTACAAACGTCAATACCCGCTAGATCAGATAAATCATACAGAAAAAGCGGCACCGACCGTCAAATGCATTAGTTAGAGAAGTTTTACTTAGCCTAATATTAAATAACCAGTGGCTAGCTGAGTTATGAGGTGAACCGCCGCTTTTTGAAAAAAAAATTCAAGTGGGTCTAGTCGGGGATCGAACTTAGGACCTCTGGTATGCTAGGCGGATGACTAACATGCTATACCACGGCGGTTCACAATAGAGCCCTCAAAATTTAAAGAGCAAGGCAGTGGCAGAGAAGATGAGTTACAATTACCTGTTAAGGTTGAGATTAGGTTGCAGAGTCTGTGGCGAGGTAGATTTACCAAGCATTTTGAACGTTAATTGTTGTAAGTGGGCTATGTTTGCGTGGATATGGAACAAGTGGTTTCAAAGGACCAAGTGGACCAATTGCCTGATTACTTATTTGCAGCCGGATAGCGGTAAGCCCGTAAATTGGTCGATGTTATCCTGACTCAGAAGAGCACAGGATTTACCAAGTTTGTCCACAGTTGTTGTTGTGCCCGGGTACCCAGAGTGCAATGGATGCTTTGGACACCCTGGATAGGGTATTTAGGCTCCATTCCAGTTTTGAGTCCAAAACTGTACAAGATATGTAGTAGGGTTGCCAGACGCAAATCCGGAAAAAGCTGGACATAAGACAAAAAAAAAGCTTGACAATCCAAAAATTAGCTGGACATTAATAAATTTTCCAAATTGTAAGTACCAAGTGAAAGTGGACAAGATGACATGCCCGAACAAATCAAAATGAGGTTAGAATTACAATAACTGAAAAGTAATAAATCTGAGGGTGCCGATGGTAGAGCCTCAGTCTCAGTGTTCTTTGTTCAGTCCACAAACAAATTAGATAAAACTGTATGTGCCGATTATAGAGGTAAAGAGTGTTCTAAAAAAAATATGCATTTACTATTTTAGACAAAATTTATCCATAGTGCAAGAAATAATTTATTTTTTGATCAAGTTAGTTTCTATAGATATGTCAGATACTATTATTTTAGAAATTATTAATTTTCAATAGTTATTTCAATCAAAATGGACTGCGAAAAAAAAGTTCGTGAAAATATAATTAAAACTTTTCAAAAAAATCCGTCATGGACTTTTAAAAAAATAGCTAAAAATTTGAAAGTTGACCCTCGAACGGTTTCTAATGCCATCAGACGGTTTAAGGAAAACCTGAGCATTGAAAGAAAACCAGGATCAGGGAGGAAAAAAGGTCCTACAGATATTGGTAAGGCAAAAGAAGTCGAGCGACTCTTTCGAAGAGCGTCTAACACTTCTTTGAGAAAAGCAGCTCGTACGGTGAAATGTTCTACGAATTTTGCACATAGAGTCAAAGCTTATGCTGGACTGAAGACATACAAAGTCCAAAAGGTTCCAGATCGCAATGCTATAAAGAACTTAGAAGCAAAAAAACGAGCGAAAAAATTGAAGTGTAATTTTATAAAAAAATACACCTGTTGTGTGATGGATGATGAAACATACGTACTGGCAGACTTTTCTCAACTTCCTGGTCAAGATTTTTATGTTGCTGATAAACGGGGCAATGTTCGGCAAGAGTTTCGCACAAAAAAACAAACAAAATTCCCTAAGAAGTTTCTCGTGTGGCAAGCTATTTGCAGTTGTGGCAAAAGAAGTAAAGTATTTGTGGCATCTGGCGCAATAAACACAGAAATTTATATAAAGGAGTGCCTACAAAAACGGTTGTTACCCTTTTTAAGAGAGCACAGAGTGACTAAATTTTTTGGCCCGATTTGGCATCATGCCATTATGGAAAAAAGGCATGGGAGTGGTACTCAAAGAATAATGTCATTTTTGTACCACGAGAGGCAAATCCACCTAAGTGTCCAGAACTTCGGCCTGTGGAAAGGTATTGGGCTCTGGTAAAAAAGGAATTGAAGAACACAGGAAAGATTTCCAGGAACATGTCCGATTTTAAGCGCAGGTGGAACACATGCTCCAAAAAGGTATCAGAAGCAACTGTAAAATCTTTAATGGGAGGGTTTCCGAAAAAAGTCGATAATTTTGCAAAACCCGAGTACTAAGTAAACATTTTAATGCTAAATGATTTTGTATAATATGTCATTATATTTGCGTATTTTGTACGGTTTTTATATTAAAAGGTTTGATTTTTATTTAAGAAAATCCAACTACAAATTTTATTTAGAGCACTCTTTATAAGTCTTCTTTCAATTGCATATAAGATAATATCGAACATATTGTGTGAAAGGTAAAAGGCCAAAGTTAACGAAATATTTGGAACCTAATAATGTGGCTTTAGACCGGGTAAATCTATCACTGGTCAGATACATCACGCTACATCAAATCCTGGAGAAAACACAAGAGAAACAAATTGATAAATATCATCTCTTTGTTTACTACAAAACTGCCTTTGACAGCCCGATACGAACGAAGGTGTTTAATGCAATGTCTGAGTTTGGCAACCCTAGGAAGTTAATGAGACTATGCAGGTTGACATAAACGGATATAACCTCAACAGTTAAAATAAGTAAGCACCTCTCGGAATTCTTCATAACTAAACGGGGATTCAGACAAGGCGATAGTTTGTCATGCGATCTCCTCAATATTGTGTTACCTGCAATCCTAAATCGCACAGTGCACGAGGTAGCTGCCGCCTTTTCATGTATCGAGAAGAAATCTAATAAAATAGGTCCAGTTGTCAATGAATCAAAAATAAAACTGATAGTTTCTACAAACAGAAAGTTCACAAGAGTTGGACCACATGTGATCGTTGAGAACTAAAACTTCGAAGTTGTAAAAGAATTTGTTTACCTTTGTACAGCCGTCAACATAAATAACGATATAAGTTTCGAAATCAAACAGCAGCGGCTGCGTTGGCTAGGACATGTTGGGCGAATGGATAAAAATACTCCTGCAAGAAAAGTATATAAAAACGATCCAGAATGAACTCGTAAAAGAGGACGTACGAAAATTCGATGCAAAGGCCAAGTAGAAGTAGAGGAAAATCATTTAAAGTGTGACCTACGAAATTGAAGATAAGAATTCTAAAATAGGCTTGACCTTTGGCTTAACAGGTTGTAAATATAGGACATTGAAGTAAAGTATATACAATGGGGAGATTTGATAGAGAGTAATTTTATTACAAAATTAACTTGATCAAGTAATCAATTAATCAACTCATAGATCACTTAGTAAAAAAGAGAAAAAAAAAACTTTTGCGTTCATTTTAATAAAGAAAGTTTTTCTTTAAAATTATAAAAAAAAAATTCAATTCTTCACCTTTTAGCTGGACAAATTTAATTTTAGCTTGACACTGGACAAGCACTAAAAAAACTGGACAATCCAGTCGAATCCAGCCTGACTGGCAACCCTAATATGTAGCATGGTCAGTGAGCACAAATTTTACCTTATTCAATTTTGGAAGAGTAAAAGTGGGTATTTTGTATTTTCGCGAGAAAAGTAAAATGTCCGTTTTAGTGGGATTGACTCTGTTTTTTTTTTTTTTTTTTTTTTTTTGTTAAAAATGCCTTCTATGTCTAGAAAAACAGCAAGTGTAAATTCGCCAAAACTCAAGATATTTTTCAATATGGTTTTAAAAAATTTAACAATTCCATTTTGTGAAAAATAAAGAAAGTGGCGGAATTGCTGGATTGATGTAAAATAATACAACACTCATAAAATGTTGCGTTGGTAATTATTCGGAAGCCAATGCCTCGGAAGATGTGAATACGTATGCAACTGTATTAAGAACGACGGAAGTTTATGCTACAAGTCATTACGCCAGATAGTATCAGTTTGTTTGTAATAAGTGAAAAGTTAAGGGTAAAATGTGCCATTTTTTTGTCCATAGCTGTATATCCGATGTTCCACTGTTTAATCGACTTATCCTAAAATTTAAGGCACAATACCCGATCTATATGCTTTTATCTAACTCTGGGCATAGGGCCCTAGATACACTAGATTTTCGTAATTTCCTCACTAAAATTAAATCTGGTTACCTTATATAGTTTGTAGATAGAAGGGTTTTACTTTAGGTTAAGGACTGAAACCTGTCTTGCTAATTAATTACCATTGAAGCAATCTCCAAAGTTTTAAGTGCTGCCTGAGACACTACAGAAGAAGTCGACAACTTCTTCTGTAGTGTCTCGACATGCAACTTAATAAAGGTATTCATGATGTAGAGTTCTTACCCTAATACAAGAGTAAAAGAGTCTTGTAGCTAAAAAGCAGTGACGACATTGTGAACACACATTTTCAAATTACACTTACCTTTGATGTTAAGAATTTGTTGAAATAGTAGATTTTAATTATTGACTATCCATTTCCTGATGGTATTTTGTTGGCTTTCATTTATTTTTTTGTTTAAAAATATTAATTTTGTTTTGAAAATAAAATGACTTAAATATTTTTGGATCACGTACCTATTTTTTTAGAAAAATAAAATAGTAGAAACGTTGAAAAGCTATTTTAATGTATTTTGTTTTTGTAGAGTGCTACATTACTTCTTTACCCTTTTACTAGGCAAATAACTCCGGATTATGAATACCTTTAATAATTTTTGCATCAATGCAAATAAATTGTTCCACATACTAACTTACTTAAAAATTATAGTTATATCCTACCTCCTTCTCTGCATTAGCAAAAGAGTCCAACGTAGGAAAACTGTAGATATCCTTTGATTGAAAGTTGCCTATTTTTTGTCCATAGTTCATGCATAGCCATTGAATCATTGTAGATATTCTAAAATAGTTATTAAAATGAAAAAAAGGTTTTCAATTTAATAAAATAACAATTTGCTTACCTTTTAATATTGTTGTTCTGACTACAAATGAATGAAAGTATATTTTCCAATGGTTCCTGGTTCAATACACGAACAGCCTTCATATGTGGGGCGAGTTTTTGAAAATGCGGATGCGACTTTCGCCACACTTCAACTTGCGCCGAAAGATCGAAATCCAAACGCAAGTAAAGCTGCAGCAATTTACTATACAAATCTTGGTCTCTATTCTCTACTTTAAGTTCGTTAGCACTGTCATGGACTTGGTAGCTTAAACTATCTTCATCTTGTTTCAATATCCAGTATGCACTAAAAGCTACTCCGCGCCACTCATCTAAGCCTTCATTTGTTTGTTTTTCCCATCTATCAATTAAATAATTACGGGAATTGATTGTCTTGTTTAAAAATTAAATATTTATCTGTGTAATATTTACCGAAAACTTTGTCCTCCCAACAAAGTTAAATCTAAATTTAATTCCTTGGCTTTCACTTTAATCGTTCCCTGAGTTGAATTCGCCATTGTCCGCGATCTAATTAACCCAAATAAAGTCTTTGGAATGTTTATTTTTAATTTTAAATAAATTAACATCAGTTTTTAGCGCCAACTTCGGATTATTTTTCTGGAACAGGGTTGGAAAGTATTCTACTGATAATTTATTTTATTGACTTATATTATTACTAATTATTTATCTCTTTTATGTGTCACAAATATAAAAAAATTAAACATTATAAAAATGTGGAATTTAAAAATTGTTCGATAAAAAGTTATTTATGTTATTGTTTATCCAATATAAGTATTAGATTGAATTATAATAGTAGTTTTAGTTCCATCACTGTGCCATCTGTTTCTGTTTATGTCTAGTGTTGCAAAATAAGTTTTCCTACAGTGGGCCCAGTCAATTTTGTTTGACAGAAAATCGTACAGTCGGAAAGATTCAACGAATTGAATTTAACTCTGTTCTGATTTTATAGTTTCACGGTTTGCGAAATATAGCGTAAGGTAAGTTAGGTTAAGCGGATGGCTGAAGACACAGTCCGCGTCGCATGGATCCTGGGAAGTGGTCCCTTTGTTTTACCTGCAAGGGATAAAAAAGAAGAGTATTGTTCCCACAGCAGTCTGTTCTTCGTACTGGAATAAGTCAAAAATCACAGAATTTCGACCAAGGACTGACACAGCAACAACAAGAGTCACTTGACTACCAAAGAAACAAAAGCTCGATTAAAGCAGCAATAAATGATTCTATTTTACAAATATTAATATTCGGAAGCTTAGGTAAATCTTTCAGAAAATAGTAACCAAGATGATATGCTTTATATCAGCAAGGTCCAGGGCAATGACTGACGTTTTAGTCTATAATCAATATTTCAAATGGTATATTTTTAAAAATTAGGAACATTATAAATAAGGCGGTATAACGATTATAGCTATCGTACAATTTTTTAGTACGATTTATCTTCAAAGGGGTTTAAAAAAAAACAAAAATACAGAACAATTTAGCACGACATAAAGACTTTGTATAAAGTGAAGAAATTAATATTTCAAAAGTTAAAATACTAATTATTCCTTCTTAATTTTACAACATACTGGCAAAATAGTATTTTAAAAAAATAATTAAGAATCGAATGTTTTAAATGCAATAGAAACCGAAGTGGTATAAAAATCAGGGTAAGGATTTGAACACTCATTTCACACATTTACTCATGTGCAAAAATTCCTTTTTATAAAAATCTCGCACACAGTCATGGGTATTAACAAATCTTTCTTGTACATTCATCTCTTACTCGTGTTGACAAGAGTAAACTTTTTCTACACAAGTCACGATCAACTAAAAAATGAAAACCACATTTTGTGTGCCACTCACAAAAAATATTTTACACGACTAGCGCACGACTTGCCCGTGAGTGGCACATTAGAAGAAATATTAACTAAATTTCTGCTTTGTTAAAGAAAAGACAAAAACAAAAAATACAAGAACAAAATCAAATTATTGCAAAAAAATAAATGGTTCGAGAGAACAGAGAAATAAAATCATATACATAGGTATTTTTAATATTTTGATATTTTGTTTTTGATATTTTGAAAAAAATAATTCAATCTGTTTTTTATTTATAAAAACCGCATTGATAAATAAAAAATATTACATTATTTATTTTTCTGCAATTTTTTCACAGTACAAATCTCTAGGCCTCGTAACCGTAGATTTGTCCTGCTGAAAATGTAAAAGACTCAATTGTAATTAACTAATAATGATAATTAACTAAATTAAAAATGAATGAATGACAAATGTGGATGCTCATGCGCCTGCTCATGTTGAAGTTTAGTTTAGTCGTGCGCATGACGAAATGATTTTTTAATTTTATTCACTCTTCAAGCGCGAGAGTTGTATAAGTTAATCTTTAGTCATAATTGTGTGTAACAAAACAAAAAAACATTACTCACAACTCTTGAGAAAGTGCTGAATTTAGACAAATGAGCTTCACACTCGTGAATATTTTCTTACCCTGATAAAAATCTAATCGTTATTGAATTTAAAAATTTTACATACTAACACTGAAACACTATTGTGAATAAAATTGGTTGATTAGATGTTATCAGTCCATGGTGATTGTTTTGTTTATAAACAGATGAAAATTGCATTTTAGTGTATTTTTTTAATATTCTAAAATAAATAAATTAATTGAAATACACAGAATGCCTCGGCAGCTATGGGGAGAATTCGTAGAAGAGGATAAGGCCCAGCAAAATGAAGAGAATAAAATGATACCTTTAGGAGCCAAACGAATTAAATTAACAGAAATGCAAAATCAACCACCAATTGAAGTGAATAAAAAGTAATAGTATTTTCAATTACATATGATGAATATGTAGTGCTTGCATAAAACAATTCATTATTTTTTATTTCAGTGTTCTTGTCAAAGTGAAAAATCCACTTGTAACACAAACTATAGAAGTAATGAAACAAACGGAAATGTTGCAATCACTCATAGATACATACTCCAACAAATCTGTAAGCAAAACTATCTTTAGGGTTTAACATTATAATTACATACATGAACGTTTACTTTATGAATTGCAGGGAACATCAAATTACTTATTGAATCCATGTCAAATGATACCGGAAGTTGATTTTCCTCCCGAAAATGCGGCAGATTTTGTTTCCGATGAAAAATTTACTAAGCCCATTTGGTTTGTTCCTCCCCGAGATAGTGATTTTGCCAAGGGAGTTCCGCAACACTACCCACAAGTAAATTCAGATATATGTAGGGCATCATTACGTAAAGCAGTTTGTGGTCAAATGAGAGTTGCTGGTTTCACAGATACCGCCGAATCGGCCCTTGTACTGTTTGCCGATGCCTGCGAAGAGTTTATAATCAATTTAATGAAACATGTAAGGGAAGTACATGAAAATGATGCTACATATGAAAAACAGCGAGATATTGAAGTGAAGAATTTAGAAAAGGCCTATTATTCTATGACAAATAACTCTTTGACTCAAGTTCACAATTATTTTAAACATCACCTAATAGCACGCAATCGCATGGAAATAGCAGAATTTAATGGCGCTTTCCAGGAGTACGACAAACTTATGAAAGAGAGTCAAAACATGCAAAAAGAAGAATTTCAAGAAGGAGATTTTATGAACATATTTGAGATGCCCGCAACATCTGATGGCAATGCAATGGGTATGCAAGATTTCAATGGCGTTGCAACATCCAGTAGCTCGGGAGGTAATGCTGTGGGAACCAATAATGTTGTCCATCAAAATACTTTAATGAGTCTATTGGATGGACAAAATCAAATATCAGTACAACAAGATTCTCATTCTACAACAGTTGATTTACATACGTACAATAATGATATTAACACGAATTTTCAAAGTCATGAATAAATATATCATTACAATAATACTTTGTTACTGTAAATTTATTATTTATTCTAGGCAATTTCCAGGCCTAGAATAAACTCAAAAATGAAACTTACATTACCGACTAATTCATAAACGACAATGATATTTACATAATTATGGAAAACATTCGCTATTGAGGTTTGATAATTTCAAAATAAATGCATTCTCAATTTTAGAACGGTATTTTGAAGAAATATTTTTTTTTTTCAAATCATTCTCATTTTGGGAATAAACTTTATTATTATTTATTTATTCAATAAAGCTTTGTTCTTTCTAGTGTAATATAGTAGGTATAGTGATATAGTAGTAGTAGGGTTAGTATATAAATTTGGTACCAATTTGACACCCTTACTCGGAGACTTAATGGGCCTATTGTGGATGATCTTTCCGAATAGAGAAAAAAGTACAAATTGATAAAAAATTAATAATTTAAGTCAGTGTGAATCGATCGATGTCATGGAGTTTATCTTAAAAACTGCAAGGAATAATAAAAGACAATGCGATATACCACATCCTCATCTACAAACGTTTCTGTTTCCTTCACTTATTTTCCTGTTCAGTCAACATACCTATGCATATTCTTAGATAGGTCATATATGGGATGGGTTTATTTGCTAGTAATTTGTTCGTATTTTACTACAGTTTATAATATATCTCTTTACAAGTTTAGTACTTTAATGACAGATCATTTGCCTAATTTTTTCAAAATGATTCCAAAATTCACTAAAAGGCCGTTACCGAAATAACCCTTAATGTCAGTCCCGCTAAAATAGCCAACCGTTCTCATCTCTCTTTTCTTTACACTCGGTTTGCTATCAACGTTTAGTGGATAGCTTATTTAAAAAGACTTTGTTCTGACTGCACGTGAAGATTGTTTGTAAACAAATATCGGCTAATAAGAGTTAAATTAGTCAATTAGTGAAGATGTCAAGTGATTCTGATAGCGATGACGATGTCCAAATGAAACAATTCTTGGAGGCAGCTGATCCTACATTGTTAAATAATTCCATGTTTCAGTGTAATGATGCTACGAAAGAAGCCGAAAATAGAAGCAATGCAGTTAAGACCGTAGCAAAAGGTATACATACATATATTGTTAATTTACTATAGTACAAATGTAAATACCCTACAATCAATTCAGTTAACTTTTATTATACCCTTCACCACCATAGGTGGAAAGGGTATTATAAGTTCGTGCTGATGTTTGTAACGCATAGAAATATTTGTCTTAGACCCACCTTTTAGTATACCAATAGGCTTAGAATCACTTTCTGAGTCGATTTAGCGATGTCCGTCCGTCCGGCTGGCTGGCTGGGTGGCCGGCTGGCTGGCTGGACCCCCATGTAAACCTTGGAATCAAACTACAGGTCGCAATTCTAAAGATAATTTGATGAAATTTGGCATAGATAATTTTTTTGACAATGGGACCATGGCTATTGAAATTGGTCAAAATCGGTCCATTATTTATGGTACCTCCCATAGGTCCCACTTCCCGGAATTGATATATTGGCCACAAATATCAATATTATTTCATGAAATTTAAAACAGATACTGCTTATGTAAACTTAAATCACTGTATCAAATTTCGTTGAAATCGGTCCACATTTGACCGTAGCTGCCATACAAACTCTTCTTTAAAAACGCACGAAATGAGACAAAAAATCACTAAAACGCTTGTAAATCTGAAGATAACGAAAATTTTAAGTTTATTTTTCGCATACATAATTTTTGTAACAACTGTAGTCAACTTGCCAAATTTCGAGATAATCGGTCCACATTTGACTCTAGCTCTCATATAAGTGCAAATGACGGAAACAGGTTGAATATATAAGTTTTGAGAAAATTTTTGTATGATGGCAAAATTTAGCAAATATTTGTCTTTATACAGGAAAAATAACACCTTTGACCTTAGTGGTGAAGGGTATCGTATGGTCGGCTTGACCGACTATAGTGCTTTCTTACTTGTTTTTCTTTAATATATATATTTTTTGAACTAATTGTGTCTGATGCCTAGATTATTTTTAATGGAGCCAACTGACTATATTACCATTGCGAAGGTATATGCGAGTAGTCAATTTTCCGGCTCTGCATGACATTTCAACTAACTTAACATTAGTTTTTTATTATTCAACTAATAGATGGTTAAATTGTAGTTAGCTAAAAGTTGGATAATCTAAGCTAGCTAAAAGTTTTTTTATTTGTAGTTTTTAGTTAAAAGTTATATATATAAATTATAATTAGCTTTTAACTAATTAAGTATGTATATGCCAATCAACTATAGGCCAGAATAAATAAAAAGCTGTACATAACATGATCACAATGATTCGGCGAGATTCTGCATGACTTTGTAGTTAGCTTAAAAGTAGTCTTTACAAAATTAAATATAAATGGAATACTTTTGTTTCCTTTAAACAGGTTGTTTGAATTACTGAATAAATGTGTAGGTAGTTGCAAAATGTTGGCAGTAAGTGGATTATTTTTGGAGTCGACTACCGGTTTCCTTGCAGGATAGATACATACATACATACATACATACATACATACATACATACATACATACATACATAATACATACATACATACATACATACATACATGCATACATACATACATACATACATACATACATACATACATACATACATACATACATACATACATACATACATACATACACACATACATACATACATATGTACATACATACATACATACATACATACATACATACATACATACATACATACATACATACATACATACATACATACATACATACATACATACATACATACATACATACATACATACATACATACATACATACATGCATACATACATACATACATACATACATACATACATACATACATACATACATACATACATACATACATAAAAATAAAAAAATATTTATTTTTAAAACTAACTACAGTTTTAAAAATAAATATTTTTTTGAACCTGCAATTAAACTGTCTTGGATGTAGATTGTCGATATACATATTTTCTTAATTCTTTTTTTAATAAATATGATGCAAACTTTAACCATAGAAAAACTTTTCTACTTAAATAACTCTACCAATAACTAGAAACAGATACACCCAAAACTCAACGTTACCTTGTCGAGGAAAATGAAACTGGAACTGATTTCAATTTGCCCGAGACTATGCAAAATCATTTAGCTAAAAAGTTATCAGAAATTTTAAAACAACATTATGAATTTTGCGATATTGAAACTAAAGAGAAGTCTCCCAGCATTAAAAATAAATACAAAAATCGCGTAAAATTACTCAAAGGTGATGAATGCTGCGTCAAACCTTATGAAGAATTTGAATATGAAACCAAAGGACCCGAAAAGAAACCCACAATTAAAAGACGACTTGTTGATAATAAAACGGATGATACGGAAGTAAACTTAAAATCGATCGCAGTTAATGGAGAGTATATTTTATCAGGGGCTGAAGTAAAGGCATGGGCTAAGAAAAAAGAACGGAATGACAAAGTTTTTCACTACAGATTGGCTAGCACTGGTGTTTCGCATGCCGTGGAAGATATTAATGAATTTACTGAATTGAGACGCAAAAATAAATGGACTGAAAATAAAATTAAAAATTTTAAAAAGATGTAAATAAAAAGATTTTTTAATTTTTTACTTTTTAAAAAATGGGATGTATACAAATTGAACTTTCTTTTTTTTGCACCGATCGAAGGGAAATTACAACGGTGGACACGTATGAGGTCAATAAGAGCCATTTTACATTGGCATATTTTTAAACGAGCCACAAAAGTACAGATTTGGATAAGAACATGGTAAAACAAGTAAGAGTGTTATATTCGGCTGTGCCGAATCTTATATACCCACCATCAAGTTGTGTTAAATTCAGAAACAGGGTGCAGCTAATTCAAAATCTGGACCAAAACTGAAGCTAAGCTTATTGGTATTGTTGGTAAAACCTTTGGACTAAATTCGGTTGCCGTAGCTCTATAGTTCAACATTTAAAAATATTTTAGTGGTTTCCCCAGTTCTTACTTTGATCAAAATTCGGTCTCATAACCGGGTATAGTTTTACATTAATAAGTTGTTAAATACTTTTCGTTAATATGTAGTTAGGCTAAACACGTTAATAGTAATACGACAGGTCCATATATTTCGTTAGGAGTTCCTAATGCATTCATCATATATGTGTAAAGTCTGGGCCGAACATTGATTGATGCCTATCTAATTTCATAGGTGCAATCTTAATATCATGAATGTACCTCCAAATATTTTTGATTGTAGATATAAAAAGGGGATGTTATATATATAAGAATTATAGCCAAATGTTGACCGATTGTAACAAAATTTTTGTGTTTTCGTAAGTTGTTTATATGGGAGCTAGGTCAAATAGTGACCGATTGCGACAAAATTTTGCACACTGGCTGGCATTGACGTGCTAAATTTAGTGATTATATCTATTATAGTTTTAGATTTATTGGCATTTAAGTGTATTTTAGGTGAAAATTTGGCTGTTTCCGTAAGTTTTTTGTATGGGAGCTATGGCTAAATGTGAACCGATTTTGATGAAATTTTATACGCTGCCTAGGGCTAATGTAAAACTTCTATATACCAAATTTTATCATCATAGCTGCAAATAATTTGTCATTTATTAACAAATAAGCGATTAGCCTAGACGAGATTATACGGGAGCTATGATCAAATGTGAACCGATTTTGCCCAATTTCAATACCAAAATTTTCTCAGAGATGAAGAATATTTCTACTAACTTTCAGTGAGCTTGCTCCTTTCGTTAGGCGTTATCGTGATTTCAACAGACAGACAGACGGACATCACTCAATCGTCTTAGAATTTCATAAGGATTCAGAATATATATCGTTTTTGGTTTTTGAGCCAATATTAAAGAAATTACAAACGGAATGACAATCTCAATATACCCCCCATTCTTTTTGATGGTGGGTATAAAAAGAGTCGTTTAAAGGAAAGTTTAAAATAGTGACAAATTATGATTAAGGAAATGGAGTAAATAATCGGTCTAGATCAAATGTTAATTCAAAACTGATTTAGGTTTATTTTGTACAAAGGCAAATGCATTGTTTAGAAAATGCCATAATAATAGTAATATCATGCTTTCAGATTGGAATGGTTTTAATTCCTTAGTTACATTCCGATCGGATAGTTTTAGCTTATACAGATTCCAATTACTTCGTCTCTGATTTTTGCGGTTAATTATGCAGTAAAATGATAATAAATTTGTTAAAAAGTTCAATAAGACCTTGATTTCCTCCCATAATTTTTGTCATTTTATGAGTCCATTAGCAACGCCTGCAAGTTTATCTGTTCATCTCTTCCCAAATCACTGTTTCGACTTCGATACCGCAAATTGTTTCGAGAAGAGCTACTAAGTCTAACATTATTTCCTTCTCATTTACATCTTAAGATGCAGACTCGCCGATATCTACACAATTTATATTTATAGTTTTGCCAATTTGGGCAATTCATCAGTTGTACGTAGTGACGTAGAAATCAGTGAAATCTATTTCTCTACACTTCCGTTTAGCCCGAGCAATATTAAAACCTAGCAACATCGACACTGTTACATATCTGCTCGACCAAATCCAGGAAAGAGTAATTTTTGACATAAAGCTCTGATTGTAAAATTTACAATTTCAAATGGAGTGAAAATAAATATTTTATCCATTGTTCTTGAAAAGCCCTATTTTCTCGTTTTTCTGTTTTTATTTTTTTTTAATCAGTTTAAGAATTATTTTCAATAAATATATATCTAAAATTCAAGTTTAAGAGTTTAGTAGAAAAATCAAAAGAATAAAAGTTTCAATTTGCCTCAGTTTACGCAACAAAAAATCCGCATTCGGCTCTAAATATATATATAATGTATATATTTATTAGGGTAAATCTACTTTTTTAGATTTTTGGATATCATACATTTTTTAAAGGTTTTACACGAGATAAAAACAATGGCGTAATTTTTTTCCCCGAATTCCAACTCCTTCTACTTTTAGTAATAGCCAATTTTCACGATGCGACATGTCCCCTGAAACATTTTGACGTTTTCTTTTAGTGTCCCTTCGTGTTTCAAGATGCGTTTACATTATACTTTTTTTGTTGAAACAATGAGGGGACATTTTGACGTTTAATTATCTATTGCAGTAGTGCCAGATGAATATATTTTTCACCGACACTCGGATGTGATCGCTAAAATGGGGATACATTTTTTTCAGAATTCGCTAATGAATAATATATAATTAATTTTTAATTGTAATTTTTTTATAGAATACTAGCGGACCCGGCGAACTTCGTCTCGCCCCAATTTTAAGCCTTCAGGCAAACTTTAGAATAATAATACGATACAAATGTTTAAATTTTCAATATGATTTATTTAATGTAATCAATAGAGAGCGATTTGATGAACAATGTTTTTCGTTTTTTTTTCCGGCGCAAAAACAAATAACGAAGACGGTTTCCCAACACGCGAACATGCAACGTATAGCTGACCGTGCGAAAAACAGGGAAATTCAAGATTAATCCCACAGACTTCGAGTGATTGGCCTTGCGATTTATTGATTGTCATCGCAAATGCCAATCGAACGGGGAACTGAATCCGCTTGAATTGGAAAGGAAGGTCAGTTGGAATAATGGGAATTCGTGGGATAAGGAGTTCCTCTCCTTTGAATTTGCCCTTGATGATTGTCGCCTGAATCACATTGTTCATTAGGTTTTTGACGGACAGCCGCGTACCGTTGCACAATTTTGGAGGATTGAGATTCCGCAACATAATTATAATCGATCCCACCTTCAGCTGTAAATTATGCGGGGGAGTTCCTGGTATATCAAGCGAGTTCAAGAATTCCCATTATCTTCCGGATAATTGTGCTTTGCTTTAACACACACATGCATAATTCCCATAGCACTCTAATAAGAATGTGAGTGATTTCTTACTCACTCTCTTGGTTTGTTTGGTTTTTTCTTACAAAAGAAATGTAAGTCAATGTACAACGCCATCTATCGGAATTGGCATAAAGCTTGATTTACATTGAAGACTTTTTGTCAAATTAGACCACTATCCAACTAAATTTGAGTAATCCAATAAGAAAATGTCTTCATTTCGATCTATTCATTATCTTTCGGATAATTGTGCTTTGCTTTAACACACACATGCATAATTCCCATAGCACTCTAATAAGAATGTGAGTGATTTCATACTCACTCTCTTGGTTTGGTTTTTTCTTACAAAAGAAATGTAAGTCAATGTACAACGCCATCTATCGGATTTTGATTTACATTGATTTACACTAATTTTCTATTTTTCCAATTTTCCGACTTTTCCTGAGGGATTTTCCAAAATTTTCTTCCGAAAAGACCTTCTCCTCGAAAATACGAATAACTGACAAAAATTTTTACAGAAATCGGCCTAGCCGTTCTCATTTGATGAATTACTATACATTTTTTACACCATTTTTATATATATAGATTATTTTAATTTAATGATGTAGAATTAACCATATGATAGAAAAAAAATATTGTATGACATTTAAAAAATAGGTAACCCTGGGCTATTGTTTTTTACTTGCTTACGCTCCAAATTTAATTCAATTACTGAAGAAATAATAAAAAAAGTAAAGATGATGAATATTTTGAAGAAATTTTGGATTTTTGAACTAGAGCAAATTTTGAAAAACAACTGAAATGTTCACAAAATATTTTTTTAATTCTGATTCTTTTGTTTTATGTTTTATTTTCGTTTTTTTTATTGTTTTGTTTACTGTTTTAGTAATTTTCTTATTGTATTATTTCATTACACATTATTACCATCCCCATAATTGTTTGTGGTAGAAATTTTGTAAGACTGGTAGCACTGTTCGTATATCAATAACATGATTACGAAAGAGAAGAAAAAGAAACGTCAATTTGTCCCATGAAAACTCGTTTCGTGGGTCTTTGCTACCCCCACAGGCAACACTCTTCCCCTGACCAACAAGCTCTTGTTTCGTGCAACATTTTCAGGGGACATGTCGCCTCGTGAGAATGGGCTATAAGATTGAGACTAATTTTCCTCTTGTATATACATACGTGTTGGCAATTTCAGGCATCATGTTTCTAGAATAATAAAGTAGTGCCAATGTTAAAAGGCTATTTCGGCAGTTAATTTACTTAAAAATTTTAATAGGAATAAACTTTCTACTAACACTCTTAAGGGAGTGTAAATGCTTACACCATCAGATGAACATTTTACATTTTTTAGTAAAACCATTGTATTATATTCGAATAAAAAATTATCTTTTATAAACTCTTGTTTATTTTTTAAATTACATTCGATATGTATGTATATTTTTTGAGTCATATTCAACACTATTTTTAAACAAAACATTGAATAAAAGCGTAAATATTCTATTTACGCAAAATCATTTAGCTAAAAAGTTATCAGAAATTTTAAAACAACATTATGAATTTTGCGATATTGAAACTAAAGAGAAGTCTCCCAGCATTAAAAATAAATACAAAAATCGCGTAAAATTACTCAAAGGTGATGAATGCTGCGTCAAACCTTATGAAGAATTTGAATATGAAACCAAAGGACCCGAAAAGAAACCCACAATTAAAAGACGACTTGTTGATAATAAAACGGATGATACGGAAGTAAACTTAAAATCGATCGCAGTTAATGGAGAGTATATTTTATCAGGGGCTGAAGTAAAGGCATGGGCTAAGAAAAAAGAACGGAATGACAAAGTTTTTCACTACAGATTGGCTAGCACTGGTGTTTCGCATGCCGTGGAAGATATTAATGAATTTACTGAATTGAGACGCAAAAATAAATGGACTGAAAATAAAATTAAAAATTTTAAAAAGATGTAAATAAAAAGATTTTTTAATTTTTTACTTTTTAAAAAATGGGATGTATACAAATTGAACTTTCTTTTTTTTGCACCGATCGAAGGGAAATTACAACGGTGGACACGTATGAGGTCAATAAGAGCCATTTTACATTGGCATATTTTTAAACGAGCCACAAAAGTACAGATTTGGATAAGAACATGGTAAAACAAGTAAGAGTGTTATATTCGGCTGTGCCGAATCTTATATACCCACCATCAAGTTGTGTTAAATTCAGAAACAGGGTGCAGCTAATTCAAAATCTGGACCAAAACTGAAGCTAAGCTTATTGGTATTGTTGGTAAAACCTTTGGACTAAATTCGGTTGCCGTAGCTCTATAGTTCAACATTTAAAAATATTTTAGTGGTTTCCCCAGTTCTTACTTTGATCAAAATTCGGTCTCATAACCGGGTATAGTTTTACATTAATAAGTTGTTAAATACTTTTCGTTAATATGTAGTTAGGCTAAACACGTTAATAGTAATACGACAGGTCCATATATTTCGTTAGGAGTTCCTAATGCATTCATCATATATGTGTAAAGTCTGGGCCGAACATTGATTGATGCCTATCTAATTTCATAGGTGCAATCTTAATATCATGAATGTACCTCCAAATATTTTTGATTGTAGATATAAAAAGGGGATGTTATATATATAAGAATTATAGCCAAATGTTGACCGATTGTAACAAAATTTTTGTGTTTTCGTAAGTTGTTTATATGGGAGCTAGGTCAAATAGTGACCGATTGCGACAAAATTTTGCACACTGGCTGGCATTGACGTGCTAAATTTAGTGATTATATCTATTATAGTTTTAGATTTATTGGCATTTAAGTGTATTTTAGGTGAAAATTTGGCTGTTTCCGTAAGTTTTTTGTATGGGAGCTATGGCTAAATGTGAACCGATTTTGATGAAATTTTATACGCTGCCTAGGGCTAATGTAAAACTTCTATATACCAAATTTTATCATCATAGCTGCAAATAATTTGTCATTTATTAACAAATAAGCGATTAGCCTAGACGAGATTATACGGGAGCTATGATCAAATGTGAACCGATTTTGCCCAATTTCAATACCAAAATTTTCTCAGAGATGAAGAATATTTCTACTAACTTTCAGTGAGCTTGCTCCTTTCGTTAGGCGTTATCGTGATTTCAACAGACAGACAGACGGACATCACTCAATCGTCTTAGAATTTCATAAGGATTCAGAATATATATCGTTTTTGGTTTTTGAGCCAATATTAAAGAAATTACAAACGGAATGACAATCTCAATATACCCCCCATTCTTTTTGATGGTGGGTATAAAAAGAGTCGTTTAAAGGAAAGTTTAAAATAGTGACAAATTATGATTAAGGAAATGGAGTAAATAATCGGTCTAGATCAAATGTTAATTCAAAACTGATTTAGGTTTATTTTGTACAAAGGCAAATGCATTGTTTAGAAAATGCCATAATAATAGTAATATCATGCTTTCAGATTGGAATGGTTTTAATTCCTTAGTTACATTCCGATCGGATAGTTTTAGCTTATACAGATTCCAATTACTTCGTCTCTGATTTTTGCGGTTAATTATGCAGTAAAATGATAATAAATTTGTTAAAAAGTTCAATAAGACCTTGATTTCCTCCCATAATTTTTGTCATTTTATGAGTCCATTAGCAACGCCTGCAAGTTTATCTGTTCATCTCTTCCCAAATCACTGTTTCGACTTCGATACCGCAAATTGTTTCGAGAAGAGCTACTAAGTCTAACATTATTTCCTTCTCATTTACATCTTAAGATGCAGACTCGCCGATATCTACACAATTTATATTTATAGTTTTGCCAATTTGGGCAATTCATCAGTTGTACGTAGTGACGTAGAAATCAGTGAAATCTATTTCTCTACACTTCCGTTTAGCCCGAGCAATATTAAAACCAAGATATATACACACGGTAGTTCCATTGTCACTATTAAATTTAAAAATCACTATCTGACACATATAAGGATTTTGACATTTGTGTAAAAATGAAGCTACCATATATTTTTCAATTTGTTTAAAAATTTGTGTATTTTTTATTTGTCATTTGGAAAATTTGTTCAAATTTTTTTTTTGTAATTTATATAAAAATGAAAAATAAAATTTTAATTTTAATAAATAGAAATAAAATGCAATTACAGCCTGAACTGGATTTCTAGATAATCGGATACCAATACCAACCAAAAACTCTTCTGACGCCTCCACGTAACCAGAGGATATTAGAACGAAATATTGGCGGACGAAGAACAACATCAAATACCAGAGACAATATCATTATCCCCCATGAATTTCATTATTCATTTGCTTGTTGAATATGAAAAAAAGGGCTTGTTATCCAGATTCGTAGCTGTTAAGAATACAAATGTCACATTGGCTAAGATTTTGTAACTAATATTTTCGAGTCATTCCGGTACGAAGAACCGACTGCTGATTCTGTAGATTTACGTGCTATTTTGTCTATTCTATACACTATCAGCGAAGCTATTTTCAATAAAAGTGACAAAGAAGACTACCGATAGGTTCTCTTTTAGATCGAGAACTTTTTCGGTGAAGCTTTTTAAAATGATAACTCGCTTCTGTAGGAACTTATTGTCATATAAGAAAAGTTGATTTAATGCTTTGGAATATATCCCTGATAGAGTAAAATGAAAATACCTTCCTCATTGGTCCAAGAAATCTATTTTATACTTTAATAAAAATATTTGAAATTTTCGAACTTTTAAAAGTAACTTAAGTTGAAATAAATAAGACATTCATATAATTATGGTATTTCTTTATTTCTGATATAGTATTCTGTGGTATGTGATATAATTTAAGTTTACCTAAATATATTATTCGTCGTTATCAATTACACATTATTGAAAACAATTCCTCATATGAAAAAAATCTGGCAACGATTTTTAAATTTATACATAAAATTCAAACTTCAAAAATCCTTATTAAAAATTTAGTAAAGCAAATGGAATTACCTTATACTTATATCATGATTAAAACCTAGCAACATCGACACTGTTACATATCTGCTCGACCAAATCCAGGAAAGAGTAATTTTTGACATAAAGCTCTGATTGTAAAATTTACAATTTCAAATGGAGTGAAAATAAATATTTTATCCATTGTTCTTGAAAAGCCCTATTTTCTCGTTTTTCTGTTTTTATTTTTTTTTAATCAGTTTAAGAATTATTTTCAATAAATATATATCTAAAATTCAAGTTTAAGAGTTTAGTAGAAAAATCAAAAGAATAAAAGTTTCAATTTGCCTCAGTTTACGCAACAAAAAATCCGCATTCGGCTCTAAATATATATATAATGTATATATTTATTAGGGTAAATCTACTTTTTTAGATTTTTGGATATCATACATTTTTTAAAGGTTTTACACGAGATAAAAACAATGGCGTAATTTTTTTCCCCGAATTCCAACTCCTTCTACTTTTAGTAAGATTGAGACTAATTTTCCTCTTGTATATACATACGTGTTGGCAATTTCAGGCATCATGTTTCTAGAATAATAAAGTAGTGCCAATGTTAAAAGGCTATTTCGGCAGTTAATTTACTTAAAAATTTTAATAGGAATAAACTTTCTACTAACACTCTTAAGGGAGTGTAAATGCTTACACCATCAGATGAACATTTTACATTTTTTAGTAAAACCATTGTATTATATTCGAATAAAAAATTATCTTTTATAAACTCTTGTTTATTTTTTAAATTACATTCGATATGTATGTATATTTTTTGAGTCATATTCAACACTATTTTTAAACAAAACATTGAATAAAAGCGTAAATATTCTAACTTTCTTCAAAAGCTTGAATAAAAAAAGTGGTAGATCTACCACTTTTTGAAAATAAATTTTGTGGAATCTACTACTTTTTAATGTCGAATCTCCCACAAAGTAAAATTTTTGGTTGGCATTACTGCTTGGATCAGCAAGTAAACCACAAGGACATGGGAAAACATGGTTACGTGTAGGATATCGAGAGCTCTATGGCCTAAACCGGACATTATATTTATTAGAGTAAATCTAC
Source organism: Stomorhina lunata (assembly GCA_933228675.1). NCBI lineage: Eukaryota > Metazoa > Arthropoda > Insecta > Diptera > Rhiniidae > Stomorhina > Stomorhina lunata. The sequence continues at coordinate 36,245,206 of OW121743.1, read as the reverse complement.
TTTTTTAGATTTTTGGATATCATACATTTTTTAAAGGTTTTACACGAGATAAAAACAATGGCGTAATTTTTTCCCCGAATTCCAACTCCTTCTCCTTTTAGTAAGATTGAGACTAATTTTCCTCTTGTAGAATGCACCCTCTAATTGACGGACATAGCGAAAAATTAACTTTTTAAATTTTTTTTTTATTTTTTATACTAATGTATGCCGTCTGAAAATACATTCTTCACTAAAAAGAAATGCGTTACAAAAAAAATTTATCATTATCCGTTAAATTTTAATGCTAAATTGAAGTTTTGATTATGTACTTGTTTATTTTCGCATATTTTCCCTAATATTTTTGAATGTATTAAAAAGTGAGACATGAACCGGAATTTACTTAGAATTCCGCTGATTACTCCATGAACTCGGAACCCTTAAAAGAATTTTCCTCGATGATGGCTGTTGAAATTATCTCACTTGAGAGCTTAAAAACTTTAAATAATTATGGGATAAATTTATCTTTTATGATTCGCAATGCTGACGATTAGAGCTCCAACAAATGCTATTTAAATGCACTACAAATGGCGAAAAATATTCAATCAACAGGCATTTATTCTGAACAACTTTTTGGTCAAAATTGAGAAATTCAATTTATCATTAATATTCAACGGATTATGACAAAAAAATTTTTTGAACGCATTTTTTTTTAGACAAAAATGTACTTTCAGGCGGTATACATTAATATAAAAAAGAAAAAGAAAAAATGCATTTTTTGTGATGTCTGTCAACCAGTGGGTGCAAGGTACTTCTCTCAGACAATGAGCTGCATCAGATTCTATTTTCAGACTCATTGAAAGGGACCTACGTTTTAACGCCGGCTCCGAACGGCAATTGCATTAGTTTGAGAAGTTTTACATATCCTAATACTCATTAACCAGTGCCTAGCTGAGTTATGAGGTGAACCGTCGCTTTTTTTTTTTTTGTGAAAAATTCATTTTTTTTCAAGTGGGTCTGCTAGGTGGATAGCTAACTTGCTATACCACTGCGGTTCACGATGGTATAGCACTTATAAATACCATTACACTTCTAAATACCATCGGTATATTACAGAAAACGACCCTTTAATATTCTATAGAAAATACATGGTAGGTTATGTATAATTTACTTTTATACAAATGTTTGTAGTGTTTATTTCATTTTAACGTATGATTGACCATTGTTTGAACTATCATACGTTTTTGTATATTTTGCTGCCTGGGTAATGTTTAATTCGGTTTGAGCGGCTCGGTATACAAGCGGTTTTTTTCTTTCGTTTTTGACAGCACCTTTTATAAAAAAAACTCGCGACGTCATAGCAATAGAACTGTCAAACTATTGTGAATCATTTAATTTTTTTTTATATTTTTCTGTGGACTTGCAGACATTTTTTAGCAATTTTTTGGAAACAATTGTAAAATTAATAAATATTAATGTGAAAATTAAGAAAAATCCTTAAGAAATTAAATACTACCTTTATAAGCCAGAATTAAAAAAGTAAATTAAGATTTGGACACATTATGATGGATCATCGAGATTTACATGCTCCTGTCGACTTTAACAAGGTAAACAAAAGTCTAATTTTAATTATCCTTAATAAAATTAAATATTAATTCAATTACGATTTCATTCTTGCTGCTCATAACTCAAGTCGATAGAGGAGATGACGCCAGAAGAAAAAATGAGGTATGTTATCAAACAAAATTTCTTGAATTTTTGGCTCAATATCACTTATTATTTAATTTAGATATGAACATCAGATGAGACATGAAAAACATAAAGGCCACGAAGCTATGCATTCCGAAATGGTTCTAATATTGCTTGTCACACTTATTGTGGCTCAAATAGCTCTGGTACAATGGAAAAAATTACACTACAGATCATATTCGGTAAATATTAAAGTGAACTTCCCTTATCTTTTAAATAACACAAGCAAACAAAAAATCGCATCGACATATTTTGTCGAAAATAATGGCAGCATGATAATTGTTCACAGCAAGTGAAATTTGTACCATATGTTCTTTAGAACAGCTTGATATGCATACAAAAGATAACCCATTTTGGATTACCCACTAAGGAAAAGTTGGGTTGATTGATAAAATTTAATTATTATGCACAGATAATATGAAGTGATATGCTAGGAAGATCGTTCAAAAATTTTAGTCATGGGGAAAATAAAACAAGTTTGTAGAATTGAATGATAATTAACTAAATTACTGTTACAATAACAATCGTTCTGCACAATTGGTAACTAAAAAAACACAAATACGCCGCACCTTGAAAAGTACGATGTTAAGGTTCTAGCAACTCTCAGAAATTTGGATCCCTGCACCATATCTGCCACTTTTTCGTTCACCGTTTCACAATAAAATTCGGAACGTTAATTTTTTTTTTTTATCAATATATCGTCACCTAAAATAAAGGGCGTAACTACACTTCTAGTTTTTTTTTACAGTAGAAGCAAAAACCGTTAAGCTACAAGAAATATTAAATCCAAATTTTGGAATTGGGTTAACAAGACATAAGCAAAGAAATATAAAAACTAAAATGGTAAAACACGGTTAGTTTTGATCAAAAATTAAAAGCTTTCATTAAGTTTTTTTGTTGAAAATATAGTCTATAGATCTAAAAATATTACCAGTTTATTTTCGAAGCATAATTCAATGGAATAAGATAAGTTTTAAATAATTTAAAATATGACACACAGCGCTTTTTACAAAAATAATCTCGTAACTATAACTATATAGTTAGAACAGAGGAGCTTTAGGTTTGATCTGTAGGCAAACAGGTCAATATAGAGTTGGGAAACTAATGTATGACCAGAAAAACAAAAGGGCTTAACTACAAGCTGAATATTTTCTCAAACTAAATGGGCGTAGTTAAGCAAAATTTTTAACCTTTTGTTTTTAGTAAATAAAATCGATGTTTTTAACCGCATGCACACAAAATTTTGTGGATAAATGTATATTGGGTTACTGTATCATAATCAATCAAAAATTAATTTTAATTTTTGTGTTAGTTACGCCCTTTTGCATTTCAGGTGATGATATTATGTATATGCTAAAAATTTTATAAATTCAGAGAACAAGCGGATCAAATATGTAGTAATTATTAAACTCAATAAACGATTTTAGCCATGTATGTATATAGTGACAAGATAGACAAGGCTCGAGCCAAGACTTAAGTCAAAAAGTTACGGATATTGCTTCACCTATCTGTCACTTTTATTCGGGCATCATGTCTTGGATCCAGCGATGCCAACTCTACCACTTTTGTAGTAGATCTACTACTTTTGGGTGTCTTTCTACACTCTATCACTTTTTAAGTAGAATCTACTACATTTTTAAGTTTTTTCAAAATTGTGTTAAATCAATTTTTCGTTACCTAAAATGCAACATTGAACACCTGTTTCAAAAAATATATATATTTTTTGTAACATGTTCTCCTTTTTAGATTTATGCCCCTAAGATCAGCGAATTGTATTAGGAATGGAAGCTTTTAAATATAACATTTCATTTCTCTCTAGAAAAAAAAATATACATACGTGTTTGCAATTTCAGGCATCATGTTTCTAGAATAATAAAGTAGTGCCAATGTTAAAAGGCTATTTCGGCAGTTAATTTACTTAAAAATTTTAATAGGAATAAACTTTCTACTAACACTCTTAAGGGAGTGTAAATGCTTACACCATCAGATGAACATTTTAAATTTTTCAGTAAAACCATTGTATTATATTCGAATAAAAAATTATCTTTTATAAACTCTTGTTTATTTTTTAAATTACATTCGATATGTATGTATATTTTTTGAGTCATATTCAACACTATTTTTAAACAAAACATTGAATAAAAGCGTAAATATTCTAACTTTCTTCAAAAGCTTGAATAAAAAAAGTGGTAGATCTACCACTTTTTGAAAATAAATTTTGTGGAATCTACTACTTTTTAATGTCGAATCTCCCACAAAGTAAAATTTTTGGTTGTAGATCTACCACTTTTTGAAAATAAATTTTGTGGAATCTACTACTTTTTAATGTCGAATCTCCCACAAGTAAAATTTTTGGTTGGCATTACTGCTTAGATCAGCAAGTAAACCACAAGGATATGGGAAAACATGGTTACGTGTAGGATATCGAGAGCTCTATGGCCTAAACCGGACATTAGTATAACCAAAACTCTACTTAAATTCAAACATTTTGGATGGTAGCGTTCCGAATCTCTAGATGAGGATTGGTCCCAATCGGTGGAACATATTCTATGTCACTGGCCAAGGCTCAGACATCTAGGCAGTCGATTCCATGTTTAACTTCAGGATCTGCAAGTCCAATCTTAATGATATTGCAGGGATTATCACTTGACTCAGTTGGCTAAGATAGGGCATTTTTCTTCTTCTTCTGTGTTTTTCTTTTCTCCTCCTCTTTCCTCAAACTCTTCTTATCCATCTGTCGTTGAAGGATCAGCATGGACCCTATGGGTCTCCGAGTGAAGGTGTCGCTTTGACACCACCTTTTAAACCTAACCTATGTATGCATATAAAAGTTCGCTTGCTGTCAATGAAATATAAAATAAATGAATAAATATATATATAAAACAATTTTGACATAAAAACCTCTTAATAAATACGGCTGCACCCTTTCCATGTTTTTAAAATAAACTTTTGTTTATATGTAGTTTATTTTCAAAACTAATTGAAATTATTTATATATTAACCGCAATTTTTATTATTGTGTTTTCTTTAAGGCCGTCACACTTTTAGCAATGTGGACCATACCTTTAGGCATATCATTCTTTTATGGTTGGATGCGTTTTATTATAATTTGGTCGTTATTTTCTATTATAACTGCAATTGTTATAAGACGTGCAGTTAGCAAACCTATCCAAGGAACTACCCCTAGGTACATTATTCTTTCTCTTCCTAAATATATTACTAATAATTTATATTTTTTTACTATTTTATTTTTGAATAGACTCGTTTATAAATGGTTTTATTTTATATATAAATTAAGTTATGGACTTGGAATTGTTGGCTATTTAATAATGATGGCCACATTTTTGGGTTTCAATTTTATATTTAATCAAGCTCCAAATGTGTGGATGGATGTTGGTTTGATGTTTGTATTTTATGGTCTTTATATAGGTGTTTTGGGTAGAGACATATCAGAAATATGTTCAGAGAAGATGGCAGCATTAATTGGTGTAAGTAATCCATCTCATTTATTTGTTAACAAGCTTTGATATTAAATAGATAATTACATTCTTTTTGATTTAAGTACTACACACCTCAAGGTATTCCTACAAGGCATTTAGACGACAATGTGTGTGCTGTTTGTGGAAATCTACTGCTGGTTAGTGAAAAAGAAGAAGGCATCATTGAAAATACATATAAATTATCTTGCAATCATGTATTTCATGAATTTTGCATACGTGGTTGGTGCATTGTGGGAAAGAAGCAGACCTGCCCTTATTGCAAAGAAAAAGTTGATCTTAAAAAAATGTTTTGCAATCCGTAAGTGTACACTGGAGTTTTTGCGCATTATTTTATTGAATAATCATGTCTCAATTTTTAGCTGGGAACGACCACATGTATTGTATGGACGATTATTAGATTGGATACGTTTTTTAGTGGCCTGGCAGCCATTAATATTTTTCATTGTTCAGGGTATAAATTGGGTATTAGGCTTAGAATAATATTTATTTGCCTCAAATTCTAGTCAAATTAGTTTTACGTCTTTAACTTTGAGTACTTTAAGATACACTATTTTCACATCAACTTTGCCGCAATTATCCACAAAAAATTCAAAATATTTGAAAATTTTTAATGACCAAAGAAAAATCTTTGACTTTTATTTTGTACATTTTAAAAATATATTGTTTTTTCACTCACTAGAAGACAGATCAAAGATGCAATTTAGCTTTGACAAACTTAAGTGTAATATACAAAATGAAAATGAATTACTAAAAATCCAAATTTGACATAAAAAAATTAGTTAAAATTATACTCTTATGTATATCATCTAAACATTGTAATTTATTATTTAAACTTTTTGTTACTCGAAAAGTATCAAACAGAAAATGGTTAATGTAATAAAAAAAATGAAATGCCTTTAAACTCCTATTATGTATAATAAATAATATGACTTTTTTTGGTTTAATTGAGACTTAATAATTTTTATTTTACTAAATAATCTTTCCGTAGTTTAATTAATGGGAGTTAATCACTCAGAAAGTGACAATTCATTAACCTAATTTTGTTTTTAAAAGTTCTGCTGTTGCTGAAAGTTCTTTCCTGTAAGATGGTAAAATAAATATATCAATTAGTGGGATTTGTGCCAATATATGAGGTTTGAAGCTGGATCACTCCAACTGGGAACAAAGTTGGAGTGAACGACCAATTGCTTTATATTTCGCAACAATTACCTCATTGTCCATACCCCATGAGGTGTCAGCTAATGCTTTTAGAACCTTATTTCTCGATTTTACCTTTTGGTTAATGTATGTCGGTGACGTGCGAAGAAAAGTGAAGGAGGCTGTCGAAAACTACCTTCGACGCTACTAACGCTACTGCAACGAGTTTCTTCAACATTTACATAGAGATTTGGATATAATATTTTCGACTTCACTAGTGGTGAAGGAAAGAGCCTGGAAATCTCTTACCAGATTCCTAGTTCTCCGGATAATGACTCGCTAGGAACGATTCTGTTCAAATGACGTAGGGATTCGTAAAGCCAGACCAGTTTGTAAAGCCAGACCAGTTGGCTTTGTTGTAGTTTACAAACGTGCGTTTATCTGGATTTCTCTATGGTGATCAGGCTATTTGAGCTTACCAGGTGGTGTTGGTACGTTCCCACGACAATCGGACCTACACTCCGAGTTATTGTAACAGCGTGACATTGATTGCTGGTGTAGCTGGGTTGACAGTTCAATACCAATGCGATGCAAAAATGTCTACTTTTTTAACATTTAAGCATCACGCAAGCCATCGTTCACAATTTTTGGAGTTGATGCTGATAATTTTATCTTCCCCGTAAAACATCTTTATTAGAAACAAAATTCGACATTTTATTAGTGATTGAAAGGAACTTGTGTTTACGAATACTGAATTACAATGACAGATGTTTGCCCTCCAAAATACCATATTTCTTATTATTGACACAAACCAATAAAAATAATGAAACATTATTCGATTAGTCGTACAAATTTAAGATAATTTTATTTTTTATTTTGTTTGTATGTTTTTTTAATATTGTCATTTAATTATCCGCTTACTCAATGGCAGGTATTAAAATTTTAAAAATAAATTAAAAATTAAAATTTTGAAATTATAACAAAAGACGAACAAATTTAACGGATAGATTTATATTCATTTTTCCTCTGTTTTTCATATAAGGCAAATGTTTAACATTTATTTACTATTTTTGTTACTTATTAAATAAAAAATTCAGGCACATAAACCTAAATTACAAATAGACGATAGCGAGGATATTTTTCTAATTATAAAATAAAAAATAACATAAAAACGCAAAGTGCTTGTAAAAGATATATAAAACCATTGTACTTAATATATACATGAGAATGTTCTAATCATATTTAACAAACTTTATGAATTACATATCTATGTTTTATATTAGTTTGTGGGATGGGACAACAAATAACAATAATAATTTCAATAATATTGGATAAGTGTTACGTGTACCTAATATTTGTAAGTATAATCAATTCCAATTAAAAGTTTAAATCTCGTATTTAATAACTAGATGTACCCAGCATTGTGCGTATTTGTTCAAATGTTAGCCAGAAAGTAAGAGACCAAGGAGCCATTCGAATCCAACAGGGCAAGAAACCTTTGTAGAGTGCACCATAACCCTCTTCCTTAACGGTTTTACTAAAACAGTCTGCTAAACCTTTGTACAAAACTCCTCTGTAAAAGTAAGAGAATAATGTTATTACTTAAAAATATTTGTACTAATTGCTTTGTAGGTCATACATTCAGCAAAATTTTTTCCTTTTCACATTAAAATAATAAAATTAAAAAAAAACTAGTATCTAAAACTTGAAATTTCGATATCTTGAAAAGTGAACTTGATTTAAAACTTGACCTGTATGAATAGTGCCTACCTATTTCTGCCCGATTTGGCATCATACTTCTATGGAAAAAAGCACCTAAATGGTATTCAAATATTTAAAAATCTTCATTTTTGTACCACTAGAACAAATGCATCCAACTGCTTGTGGAAAGATATTAATTAAGATTTTGCAAAAAGGAATTAAAGAACACAGAAAAGGTTTCTTAGAACTACCTACCTCAAAAAATTAACAGAACTATTTATTATATTTTCAACGCAAGAACTTCCGAAAAAAAAATCGATAAATTTATAAACACTAAATAATAATTTAATGTAAGTTAAATTTATACAATATAATAGAAATAATTGAATGTCAGAAGAAAGACATCTACACTCGGAGACCATTGGTTCCATTGTGATCCTTCCTAAAAGAAGACAGAGATAGCAGAAAAAAGGATATAGATAGTGTTAGAGACAAAGTGAGGGAGTAGTAGAGAAGAGGAGTGGTATCTAAGACGTCACCATAAGGAGAGATGTCTATCTAAGCCATCCGAGCACAGCCTGCAAATAGTTTGCAAAAAAAACTTGAAAATGAGAAACCGCGGTTTCGGTTTTAAAACACCCAAAACCGGCCGGTTTCGGTTCGGTTTTCGGTTTTTTAAAATAAACTATCTTGATTTAATTTTGTAGTAAAACTTTGATAATTTTATTAAAACAAAGTAAAGCTCATATTTATAATTTAATACTAAAATTCAGGAAATTAATTCAGGTTTTCTAAGTATGAGGGATTTCTTAAATAAGTCTTGTTTCTTTTAGATAAACTGCAGAACCCCTTTAGCTTGTATAATATTTGCACCCGAGCGACAAATTGCTTCAACAGTCATTTTTTCGAACATCAATGAATCTTTTAAAGTATTTACAATTTCAAAGTCGATAGAAGGAAATCTAAGGTCGACAGCATTCATGAAGACTTTCTTTTAGAAGCAGAAATCTAACAGTAAACTTAATTTACGATTATGATGCTTTTTAACGCTTGTTTGTAAAATATTATTACGAACTGACGAATTATTGAAATACCGAACAGTTTTTCTTACAGCCTCTAGGTTCAAATTTATATGGGCAATCGGTTTTAAATGATTCAAAGTTTCATCGTCGCCAACTTCAAAATTGTCTTCGCTTTCGTCGGTTTGAAATTCTTCCACATCTGTATTTATAAGGAATTTTTCATAGAAGTCACTGCAAGATGAATTCCGTGTGCCAACCACAACTGAGTCAGTGTTTGATTTTGAGATCCAAATTTGATATTGACTGCAGCTCTGTCTATATGTAGTACATGGTACTATTTTTGTATCAAGTGAAATATTAAACTCCATTAGCTTTTGTCTAATGTTTTCTTACGTTTGCTTGAAATTACTCGTAAACTGTCAGATCCGTTCAATGTTACTGAAAATTCGGCTGAGTCCAAGGATATAAAATATACCGTCACATACCGTCTTCGCTTTGCACTTTTCCATTGTAAGGCACATTTTGTTTTTTCATTCTTCTGCTTTACTTCAAAGACAAATTACGTGCAAATTTACAATGTTATTTCTGAATACCAACAAAAAATTAGGAAAAACAAATAGCTAAAACCGCGATTTTTTCTACGGTTTTCGGTTTTGAGGCATAAAAAACCGAGGTTTCGGTTTCGGTTAAAACCAAACTGCAAGCTTTAGTCTGCAAATGTCTTGCTTCATCCCACCTATTTAGGCTAAAATTCTTCCTAAGACTGGTTCTGTTAAAACCCAGCACGAACTTGATTTGCCGTATATTTATATCGGGCCATAAGGTCCAATATAATGTGCAAGCAGTTATGCCAGTTCTTTGCTGTTTCCTCACCGATCCAATACTTAATGCCCATGAAAAGGTGGAATATAGGTGGTGCTATTTCTGTCACCGCGAGCGTCAGTTTCTGGCTCAAGCCCTGTCTTGCAACTTCGTCTGAAATTTCATTGCATTCGATGAAGAAAAGTTGTTTCACTGAAAATGATACTTATCACAAAATCATTGATTTAGTACTATAGCGACATCTATGTTTTAGCCTACGAACTGTTATTTCAAAAATAACAATTATTCTTATAAAAACTTAATTCTGTATAGAGCAAGGATATTTTTATTACAAATAAAAAAAACATATAATAATATACATTAGGATATCTAAACAGATTTTACAAACTTTTTAGAATATATCGTTGGCTTAATATAAAAAAGGCCTAACTCGATTTTTCGTTTCTTTACAAGAAGACACAACGGTCAGTAGTAGTTATGATTACGCAGATATATAAACTGATTATAACTGACTATATTACTATACTTTATAACGTAGAATATATATGTGCTTTAAGTAATTTATTGTCTTTTAAATGGGTTTCAAGAAAGTTTCTTCCATGTAGACTATATTTAAATATAAATCGATTCGAAAAAAGAACGTAACACAATTCGTATATACTCTATATACAATTGTATAGGCAGTATTTGCCTGAATGTTACTTCTCTTTATAAATAAAAATGTGTGCCATTTACGTTAAAATTTCTTTAGTGAAATATATAAACATTGTCTTCTGGTGACTACACACATTGCAACCTGTATATGCAACACGTTTCTCAATTAGATTACATGTATTGACACAGACTGCAGCCAACAACGAAAACATAAATACAACATCGGTTCTGTTTTTTATATTATAAAAAACATCGCAAGACAAATAAGGTTAAAAAATGAGTTGAAAAAAATAGAATTTTGCTGTAAGAGCATGATCATTTCTTCTTTATTGCTTGATATTAAAGAAAAAATTTTTGGTAACTGTTTTGAAATTTAAAAATATAAGTTGTGAGATGAAAAATATGGACATTAAATACGGTACATTTTTTGAATCAAAGATTGGAAGAATATACATTTCGCTTTAAAAACAGATTATTTTGTTGTTTGTTTAAAATGTTATCATATATATCAAAACATATTATTGTCGTGCTTACTTGCTAATCTTATCAAAAGAATTCCAAATAAACTTATGAGATAGATTGGCTAGCAATAATTACCAAATTATTTAAAATCTAAGTGAAAAGTATTTTGTATAAACACAACTAGGACGAAAGACGAATTTCGTACTGTATTACCTTTAAAAATTCGTAAGTTTAATAAATGTAAAAAAGATGTAATACATACCTTCCTTTTTCGTCGGTAGGCTGATTCATAATGCGGGTTTTTATAACATCAGCAGGAGTGCCCATTACAGCTGCCACAAAACCAGCACATATAGATGCTAGAATATGTACCGTATGACAGTCAGGCATTTGAAATTTGCGCATAATCATGTGCTTAATCATATCATAGGTGGTTAAATCACCTATTAAATATGAGTACATTTGTATTTTTTAACAAATTCAAATATAATATCATACAATATTATTAATATTACCCAAATTTACTAAAGCAGCACGCTGTACATTTGGCACGCTTCCTTTCCACAAGCCTTTTATGCCACCTTTTTGTATAATATCCCTAAGGGCATGAGCTGCTCCATGAACACGTGGTGGTTCACCCATTAAACGTCTTCTACCTTCCATTTGTATTTGTACTTTAACTAAGTCGGCTGGTGAGGCCAACCATTGTGATATACAGCCCGCAAATACACCACATAAAGCAGCTTTGTACAACGGTAACGACTTAGTATTGTCCGGTTCACTTTCGGACAATTCTTTTCGCAAATAATCGTAAGTACATATTCTCACTCCACTACAATTTCAAATAGTAAATTTTTTCTAAATTTTAAGTTTATTATTAAACATATTTTTTGTTTTACCTGTAAACGACATGTCTGTATAAGGCAGGTGTCATGCCTTGCCATAGTTTAAGCGCTCCTTCTTCGCGAGCAATACCAAGCGCAGTAGCAAACATTCCACGATATTTTGTCTGTAAAGAAACAAATCATTTATTTATGGATTCTATACGTGTTTTAAATATGTACATAGGATCCGTGTCTATTATGATTCCTTGTTTAACTTGTAAACTTAAAAGTAAGAGTGTTAAATACGGTTGTCCCGAATGTAATATACCACCATTAAATTGTTTTTAATTGATATATTATCGGCTTAATATTTATCACTGATAACTCACATTTAGGAAATTTTATAGGAAAGACAAAAAACTTATCATACAGTCGAACTTTCATAACTCGAACCCCCATTATCCCAAAAAATAATTATATTTATGAAGACTTCGAGATATAGAAATTTTTGTTAAACCAAAGAAAATTCACTTTTTTTATTGAATTTCCTAAAAAAATAAGAATTCGGAATGAAAAAAGTAGAAAACTTCGAGTTATATAATTTACATGAATATATTTTAGTTCGGGTTATGGGGTTATGGATGTTCGAATAACAGAATATAATATAAAAATCTATTGACGCTTCGAGTTAGGGAAATTGGAGTTACGGAAGCTCAAAATTGTATCAAAATCATCTTATTTATAAACGATTTTTTATTATCAAATTATGAAAAGCCTTTTGTAGGAATTTTGAATGGAAAATATGATTTATAAGTTTATTATTAAGTCTACTTTTACATTAGCCAGGTTTGGCTTATCAAGTCTTGAATTTGTAAGTCTACTTTTACATTAGTCAGGTTTGGCTTATCAAGTCTTGAATTTGTATGAGAAAAAACTGACAGAATTAAAATTGAGCAAACCTGACCGTACTATCAAGTTTATGAAAATTTGTAAGAAATTTAAGGACAATAAAATGAAAACTGGTGAAGAAAATGTTCGTGTGTGAACATGAATGCAGGTTCGAAAGAAATTTAAAGAAAAACTGATCAAGTAAACCTGATTCGTGTGAAACGGGACTTAAACAATTTTCAACGTTTTACCCAATTGAGGTATACACTGACGAGCAAAAAAGTGTGACTTTCGTCATTCATAAAAACAAAACCATACAATCCAAATGTATTAAAAATCGCATTTTTTATTACATTATTTGTAACTAGAAGGAAAGAAATAAAAATAAAATTCATTAAATTAAAGAGTTTGAAAGACAAAAAAAAAATAACCCGCGTAAACTCACTTTTGCACGTTTTAAGATTTAATTAATACCTAAATTAATAATACAATTCGGAAGTTGAAAGATATACAGGAGTGTCACAAATTATTTTCGGAATTGAAATTATTCCGTAGTTAAATTCCGAAATGGTTTTAAATTCTATAGATTCCGAACAATTTTAAATACTATTAAACATTACAAAACACGATTTTATTTCAATTAAAATCAGTAACTCTAACTTTGTTTCAACAAATAGCACTGATTAATTGGAAAAATTACTCAAATTGAATGAACAAAAAACAACAAGTTTCATTTCCATCTTACTTTTTCTATAGAAGCAATTCCGAACGAATTTGAGTTTTGCGACATAGCTGATAGTAACTGATTTTAATTGATAAAATCTAGTTAACGAGTCGTTAATTTTTAGGATACTAAAAAAATCATAAGATTTCAATGCTTAATTAGTCTTTTGACATACAAATGTAAATGTACATATGTATGAATAAACCCTCATTGGGGTAAAATGTAACAATACACAAATTTTAAAGGAAATAAATAAAAAAGTTAGTGTATTGCACATTATAATTATTTTTAATAAATGCGGCTGCACCTGTGCCAAGTTTTTAAAATAAACATTTGTTTATTTTAATCTTTTTGAGTCCCCTTTATAGCGCTATTGTCTTAGTCGCCAAAAGTGTGGGAAATAAAGAAAATATACAACTGAAAGATGTTGTATTTTTCTATTCAGGTGACAATCTTCGCTTTATGCTGATATTTGTTAGACACAATAATTGATATTTATTCCGTCTCGCAAATAAGATTTAATGCGTAGTTTTCGCTCTGTCTAAAATTTTGGATACTCCTCCTGATGATAATGACCTAACCAACCATCGAAACGCGTAGACGAAAGGTTGTCTCCACCAACATTTTTTGGTTTTATCAAAAAAACTATTTTTGTAAAAAAAAAACTATTAAAAAACCAACAATAATAAATAATTGGAATCCTAGTACAATACACTAATGTAATATTTATATCCTTCACCACCATAGGTGGAAAGGGTATTTTGTATAAGTTTATGCTGATGTATGTAACGCATATAAATATTTGTTTAGACCCATCTTTTAGTATACCAATAGGCTTAGAATCACTTTCTGAGTCGATTTAGCGATGTCCGTTTGTCCGTCCGTCCGTCCGTCTGGCTGGCTGGACCCCCATATAAACGATGTAATCAAAGTACAGGTCGCAATTCTAGAGATAATTTGATAAAATCTGGTACCCCCATAGGTCCCACTTCCCGGAATCGATATATTGGCCACAAAAATAAAAAATACGTTTTCATGAAATTTAAAGCGAATACCTACTGCTTATGTAAACTTAAATCACTGTACCGAATTTCGTTGAAATCGGACCACATTTGACCATAGCTCCCATACAAACTCTTTTCTCAAACGCACTAAATGAGACAAAATTCACTAAAACGCTCGTAAATCCGAAGATAATGAGAATTTTAATTTTTGCACACATAATTTTTGTAACAACTATAATCAATTTGCCAAATTTCGAGATAATCGGTCCACATTTGACCCTAGCTCTCATATAAGTCCAAATGATAGAAACATCTTAAATGTATAAGTTTTGAGAAAATGTTTGTATGATGGCAAAATTTTGCAAATATTTGTCTTTATAGGTACAGGAAAAATAACACCTTTGACCTTAGTGGTGAAGGGTGTCGTATGGTCGGGCTTGACCGACCATAGCACTTTCTTACTTGTTTTTAATTAAAGGTTTGATATCTTATACAAATATACATGGACAAAAATCAAATAGTTTTAATTTTCGGAGTTGAAAAAATCGAAAAAATTTTTGATCACGCACTAAATAATTTTTTGGGATCTTATTAAGAGAGCTTAGTGAATGATAAATCCGTTCGCGTTAATAATTTTACGCCA
Organism: Stomorhina lunata; assembly: GCA_933228675.1. Classification (NCBI taxonomy): domain Eukaryota; kingdom Metazoa; phylum Arthropoda; class Insecta; order Diptera; family Rhiniidae; genus Stomorhina; species Stomorhina lunata. Next base: position 36,230,100 of record OW121743.1, on the reverse strand, counting down.
TGCGCGCAGAACTTATGAAGGTTAAAATACAATTTTTGAAAACTAATTTAAAAACCATTTTATTTTATTTAGTTTTATGATTTGAACACAGCTTTTTATATTCCCAATCTTCATAAATTTTTAGAAAAAAATGATTTTTGGTGCCCTTAAGGTTTTAAATGGCAAAAAACTGGGTTACGCGGTAGTTTGGAAATTTTCAATTTTCGGTATTTTGAAAAATTTCAGTTCAAGTTTATTTACCTATATGAATGAAGAAGATTATTGAGATATACATATGTATATTAAACAATGCGAAACTACCTAAGCTTATAAATTTTTTTGAAATTCATTGAGGCGGCCGAAAAATATGCGAAAAAATTAAAAAAGGGGCGAAAACGTGCTTTAAATTTTGTTTAGAGGGCAATGGATTCACGCCCAAGTCTGTTGGAAGAAGGCGAAATATGAAAAAAATTGCTTTAATCAATTTTTTTCGTTTTTAAAATTTGCATTCGTTTTTAAAATTTGCAATTACGCTAAATCACGAAACAAAAAGCCGTATTTGCCGACCGTCATTATAAACTAATTAAAAATGTTTGCTTAGTAAACCTATTTATTTGCTCGTAACTGTAGATATCTATGTAGTTTGCCCTTTCTTAAGTTTAGTATAAAAACTATTTTGCCGGGACAAAAATCTCTTTAGGAATGAATAGACTCACCTGTGTCTTTGTACTTTGAAGGGCATTTGCCGATGCTTCACCCTGTATTTGTAATCTTGTTTTTGTAAGATCCAACGGATATGTAACCATCTCAGCATTTGCTGCAGCAATAACTGATACAACATAAGTACAGGCAAAACTATCAGCATAGTTATATTTTACAGGACGCATTTGATTGCGTCCTGAAATATTTGCACTTGTTGTATCTGATGAAGCGGTGCGGGAGTTGGCATCATCAGCAGATGATGAAATATTTTCAGCTGCTGCTGTTTCAGCCTGTTTTTGATTTTTCATGATTATGAAATTTTATTTTTGTAGGAAAAAAGAATGTATAAAAAAACTTATTCTTTTCTTAATGGTTCACTGCTGTTGTTGGTAAAAATAAATTAAAAACAAACCGAAAATCACTTGTTTTAAATGTATAATGATGAATGGCGCAGTGACTGCTTTTATGTTATATATGATTTAAATTAAAAATGTCAACTACTAAAAGAAAATAAATAAAAATGTTTAGAGGTAAAGACGCCAAGTATTGAATAATAATTTGTTTAAATAATTGTACAATGCATCACGAATTATTTAAACCATAAAAAAAAACAATCAAAACAAATTAATTAAAAACTATACACCAACTGACTGTGACCACTTGTTTAGTTCGACCGGCAAAACTCACATGCCAACAAATAATAATTTTCGTTAACGTGATTCAATGGAATTCTTCCTTAAAAATTTTAATAACTTTTGTAACATCGACCGCACATCTTTCGCTTTTTCAACTTTTATTCTTTAGAATTTCTTATTTACATTTATATATTGTATTAATTCACTTGAGTGTTATATCGCCCATCCATTCATTGTCTTTACATAACTTTTTTAATTTTTGGTAATTCTTATTAACTGCTTTCCTTCCTACCAAATTTTAATTTTCTTTTTTTTGTTTAGTACCGTAACCTTAACGTCTTCGACGTAGTTTAATCAAATAAGAATTTGTAAATTTGCACATTTTTTTATTTATTTATATGATTTTGGGTTAAATCGAATGTCTTATCAATACGCTTGTGGTTTTGTTGTTTTTTAATAAACCAAAGACAATACATACAATAAAAAACAATAATAAATTGAACCAATTGAAAAATAAAAACAACAAATACTCCGACAATCAGCTGATTTTAATTTTAGTAATGCCAATAACGCGACTTTTAGGTAAAAAAAATGGGGGAACGTAACGTTCTTTAAAAAATTCAAAATTAAATTTGATATTTATATGACCACAAAACAAAGATGATTAACCAGTAAAGGTGTCGTCAGAAAACATGTTTTTTACATCCGAACTGTCAAATTTTGCAATACTATGCTGCAATAAATGCCTACAGAGAAACAATACGGCTCTGTTTTTTCGAAGTTTATATAAATTTAAAGTACAAAATTAAGCAGTTATAAATTGAATAAGTAGTTATATATATATGTATATATATATATATATATATATATATATATATATATATATATATATATATATATATATATATATATATATATATATATATATATATATATATATATATATATATAATATATATATATATATATATATATATATATATATATATTTATTTATATGCTGCCAAATTTAAAATTTCTCATTTTTCCGATTTCCAAAACTAACAAAATGTCTTAATAAATAAAAAAATAAAAACTAAATTAAATTCTATTTCAAAAGTTTGTATATATATATATATATATATATATATATATATGTATATGTATTTATTTATATGCTGCCAAATTTTAAATTTCTCATTTTTTCCGATTTCCAAAACTAAAAAAATGTCATAATAAATAGAAAAAATAAAAACTAAACAAAATTAAATTATATTTCAAAAGTTTGTAAACTTGATAGTACGTTTGTTTGAATCAATTTCAATTCTGTCAGCTTTTTCTCATACGTTTCTTGATGAGCTAAACCTAACTGGCGTGAGAGAAAAAGGAAAATAAAATAAAAATTAATCAAAATGTTCGTATATGATCGTGAGTGCAGATCATCAGGTCTGCCAGATTTGGGGTTTTGGCCGCAATGTTGGGGATATTCAATCTTCAAAAAGGCGAAAAAATTTGGTTTGGGGCTTGGGGATTTTGTTGGGAATTCACTCAAATTTGTTGGGGATTTTTTGGGGAAATTTTAACTTGTGAATTTAAAACTTCATATTTTATTAATAAAGGAAAATAGTTTGTTATAAAGGATGATTCGTTTCTTGATATAAAAATTGCATCCGATTATGGGTCAGAATTCGAAAATAAACTACCAAACTGTAATCTGTCAAGTCAAGAAAGGTACACTTAAAAATTAATTGTTTCAATTATAAAAAGAAATATATACATATATATTAAATGAAATGGCAAGCAAGAAATACTTTGACATGCAAAAATGTATAAAACAAATATCGCAACTAAAATTCAGTAATCGAGAATACTCCAAACATTTTCTTTATCAGATTCAATTCAATTTTATACAAATTTTCAAAATTTTCGTATGCTTTTCATGAGCCAAACTTGACTGGTGTGAAAGTAAACTTATGTATAGTCTTACTCATCTAAATTCAAAAATTTATGATTCTGAAGTTTACGAAATACTAGATTTCTAATATTTTATTATTTAAATTTGTAATGATTGTAAGCATATAAAACTATTTTTATGTTAATTAAATTTTAATTAAAATTTAATTAATTAAATCAAAAATGTAAGCAATTACGTTTTTTATGAATTGGGGATTTTTGGGGCTAAAAATTTTTAAATTTGGGGATGGTGACCAAAAAGTATCTGGCAGTGCTTTTATATCTGCAGTGCTTTTATATTCTGCAGTGCTTTTACATTCAGCTAGCTCCAATTAGCTTGCCCGGGTTGATAATAAACGAGTTTTACTTATTGCTGTGTTACTGTTAATGGAAGTCCCGTTTCACAAGAATCAGGTTTACTTGATCAGTTTTTCTTTAAATTTCTTTTGAACCTGCATTCACTTTCGAACACGAACATTTTCTTCATCAGTTTTCATTTTATTTTCCTTATGTTTCATAAAAATTTTCATAAGCTTGATGGTATGGTCAGGTTTGCTCAAGGCGAATTCATTACAGGTGGTGGTAAGAATACAACAAATACAACATGACAAAATGAAACCCCATGTTGTTCTTGTAGTTTTGCTTACATTTTGTCAAATTTTTGTTCGTTAAATTTCCAGGCGAATTCATCAGCTGGGCTCTTGATATCACTTTCATTATTACACTATGGGTTTGCTCAATTTTAATTCTGTCAGTTTTTTCTCATACAAATTCAATACTTTATAAGACAAACCTGACTAATCAGCGTCTTATCTCAATTTTCGGTCGGTACGGTTGGCTTCTTATGCGAAGGCATAAGTCGAACAACATACCGGCAATATATCTTATTAGTACAGTTGGATTCTTATGTAAAGGCATAAATCGTACAACATGGCAGAATAACTGTTTATTTTTTATTAGCTATATGCATTAGCCTCTCAAAGTAGCGGCATCGTTTTACTAAAATATCGAAACCAAAATCTATTAAATGAAGAAATGACACAAAGAAATATTAAACTAAATATTAAATAAAGTGAAGTAAACCAAGACGTACCAAGAAAAATAAAAACAATTTTGTCTATCATCTATATACCGATATAAAAGAACGGGACAATTGTCTACAAGTATTCAACAATCAGAGCCTTCTTCCTATATGAATGTATAGGTCGCTAGTGGTTACTGATCTTATTTGTGATTTAATTCATCATATGTGACGGGGTGACTTTCACCAGAATTCGTGATGGCCGTATGAATACTTCGTGGCCAAATAATTCTTCTCTAGTGGTATTGCAGCTGTTAGAGGAGTAACTTAAAGAAGCAAACAAACAAACAAACAAACAAACAAACCTGACTAATGTAAAAGTAGACACATTAAGATCAATATTTTTGGGATTAAGAAATGCACCTTCACATAACCATTGCGTATTTGGACCAATTGTCATTTTTTTATTGCCAAATCCAAATTAATTGCTTGGCTGATGAATCAGGCTGATGAATCCCGTGCAGCCAACAATTTTTTAATTTAGCTCATCAGCAGGTGTGGAATCTGAAACCATTGGAAGTGTTTGGAGAAAATTACCAGCTGGTAAAATGAGTGCTCTCCCAAATAATAAAGTGTTGCTTTTGAAATCCTTCAAAATACGGTCGAGGGCATTTTTATTTAAAGATTTTTTATTTGCCTTATTATGCATTCATCCCATATTATTCTCGTATGTGATTGTAAAACTTATGACACAGACGATTTTTTTCTAATATTGCAAATTTTAAATGCTAATTCATCATCAATTCACCGAATTAAAAAAAAAAATCGCTCTGATGGTTTAGGAGTCAATAAATATTATACATAGACAGAGTTTCAATATCAATGATCAAATAATTAAACAGACGTCAAACAATCATCAAAGAATCATTAAACAGTCGTCAACAAACATCCAACAGTCGTTGACTATCATCAAACAGTCGTAAACAATAAAAAAACAAAAAAATCGCCAAATAAAGGTTAAACAACCATCAAACAATTATTATATAGACCTTAAAAAATCCTAAAAAACCTTCGCATAATCGTTAAAAAATCTTAAAAAGGCTTCAACAAACAATCGCTTTTCAATCGCCAAGCAATTATCGAACAACCTTTACAACTCATCAAACATAGACGACCAATAATCCAAAATATGATCATCAAGTAAAGGTTACACAACCATCAACCAATCGTTCACCATTACACAGACCTCAAAAAATCCTAAAAAGCCTTCGCACAATCGCCTTTTCTGAATTAAGATAAATCAGAAAAAATGGCGTAAAAGTGGTCTTTGTAATTTTTCTTTCAGTTTAAATCTAAATTTCCGTTCGTTAATGGTCGTGATTAAATTTTCTTTCTGTAAAAGCAATAATTGAATTACTACGGACGTTTAAGAAAAAAAATTAGCAGCCATTTTCCAATTAAAAATAAATTTAAAAAATGAGGGAATAAAAGCGGGTGTAGTCAATTTGTCTTACATATAAATCTAACTTGATATGACAAAAATTTAGAAAAAAAATGTTCAAATCGGCTCAAATGATGCAATTTTAAAGAAAAAGAGAAAATCTTCACCGTTTTTGATCCCCAGGCCTTCCTTAGTTCATTTTTAACGAATTTTCACAGAAACGTGTTTGGTACTTTTTTCAAATTTATTGTTTTATTATTTATTTTGTGTAAAATATTTTTTTAACCATATTTAAACTTTATAGATGTATTAATCACTATAAAATGGTAGCCTGTTTGCAACTTTTAATATGCAACACTGGTTACGAAAATTATTTATGACAGTTTTTACATTTTTTGTTTAATTTGTTGCGTTCTGTAGCGAAATTTTCCTAAAGTTTTTGCAATAAGGGGATTTCTTGCGAAATTTAATTTAAACGCTGTATTTAACGTTAAACAAAATTCTAATATCCTAAAGATATTTTTAAGGTTTTAAAAAGAAGTAAGTTTTGTTGATTTTGTTATAAAGGGAAAGGCGAACGACAGATAACAAGGAATTAGGAAATAATAGCAATAACAAAACTTTACAGCATTTATATACATACACACAAAGTTAAATTTTGGTAATTTTTATTTATTTATTTCAAGGATCGATCTCATCATGGGAGTACCAAAATTTTTCCGCTACATAAGTGAGCGTTATCCATGTCTCAGTGAATTGGCGAGGGAACAATGCGTAAGTTTAAGTTAATAGACAACCTGGAAGCAAATTTAATAAAATAATATACATATTTTGGCTCTTGTTAGATTCCTGATTTTGATAATTTATACTTGGATATGAATGGTATCATTCACAATTGCTCTCATCCAGATGACTCTAATATTCATTTTAATATAACAGAAGAGGAAATGTTTAAGGATATCTTCAATTATATTGATAAGCTGTTCTTTTTGATTAAACCTCAAAAATTGTTCTTTATGGCAATTGATGGAGTTGCGCCACGTGCCAAAATGAATCAACAACGAAGCCGTCGATTCCGTTCGGCTAAAGAAGCTGAAACTTTGGAAAAGTTAGCCAACAGCCGTGGAGAAGTTAGGCAACATGAAAGATTTGATAGTAATTGTATTACACCTGGCACTGAATTTATGGATCGTCTGCACGAATCTCTACGTTATTTCATTAAAAGTAAAATAACTGCAGATCCACTATGGCAAAAATGCCGTGTTATTCTTAGCGGACATAATGTAAGTATTTTAGTTATATTATAATTTAACAACATGGGTTTTAGATTGGGTGGTTAACGTTTTATGGAAGCTGAAGTCAAGTGTAGGCCAAATTCTTTGGTCTAAATTTGTTCAATAACATTTTTGAGCATTTTAGTACATTTTGTTGTATTTAAGGCGTAGTGGAATTCATGGGATAGTGGTTGTATGGAAGCTATAGCTATTAGGTTTTATTTAAGTTATTTCCGGGTGTTGGGTTTATATGGGAGCTACATGTAAATGTGCAGCGATTCCAGTAATAAACAACTCACTTAAAGAAAATTTTACATGAGACATAAAAAACTTGTTATTTTTCAAAATTGTACTATAAAATAACCCACTATGCTACATAATTGGCTCTTGCCTGATTCTGCTAGACCTATAATTACAGTGATTGTCATTTTTTTCAAAGGAGTCCATTTTTTATACAATAATTATCCTTTTTTTGAATAAATTTCATGGAGTTATCCTTTTTTAATTGAATTGTCCTCTTTTTCATTAATGTTCAAAATAGTAAGATTTATTTCTCAAAATTCTATAAATTAATAAATAACATAACTGGATACTATTTAGTTTATAGAAAATCTATAAATTATTATAATTATAAATTATACCGATCGACTCAGAATCACTTTCAGGGTAGATTTAACAATATCCGTCCGTTTGCAATCAAATATTTGCGTCCATCGTTATTGAAATTGGCCGAAAACGAGTTATTATTTCGGAGATCTCACATTGGTCTGACTTCCCGGAATAGAACTTTTGACCACAAATTTACACATTTTTGTTATTTTCAAAATAAAGTTACAAGAATCGTTCCTGTTCCAACATGATAATAATCTGAAACATTCGGCTCGTGTTGTGCGCATGGGGCTTGCATGTTATCTTTTTTATGTTCTTCAGCATCAGATAGATGAATAAAAAAACGGACAATTAAAATCAGGAACGAACTGGTGAAATCACTGGTCAAGTCAGAAAAAAAGTTATTAAAAAAGCTGTTATTATACAAACAGGTTTAGCTATTAGGTATTAGATTTATCTATTGATCAGCAGTTGATCAAAGTGTGCCAATAATTTTGTTTTATTAAATGATACATTTTTTGTTTTTTATTTTTAATAAATTACTTAAACTTTCTTTTTAATTTTTAAATATTGCTTATATTAGCCAGTCATAAAGCTAAAATTGTATACTGTGGCCATTTTTTGTTCGACACTGTAAATTTTAGATAATATGCAAAACTAAGAACCAACGTATTTGGAATTCTGTTGAAAATATGCAAAAAATAAAAAAAAAAACTTTTTTCTTCTTAGGTAATTAATGTCTGATAATTTTGTGTCAAAATTTTAACATTTACTAAATATAGGATTACATGCTAGTATAACAAAATTTGTAGATTTAATAAATTTGTTCTTTATAGTCCCCTGGTGAAGGTGAACATAAAATTATGGATTACATACGCTATTTGAAATCTCAAAGTGATTTTAACCCCAACACTCGTCATTGTCTCTATGGCCTGGATGCTGATTTAATAATATTGGGTCTATGTACTCATGAGCTCCATTTTGTGGTGCTCCGCGAAGAAGTCAAATTTGGCAAGAAAACTAAGAAGGCATCTGTAGAAGAAACACGTTTCTTTTTATTACATTTGGGTTTATTACGTGAATATTTGGAATTGGAATTTGATACGCTTAAGCAGCAAGATCCTACTTTTGATATTGCCAAACTAATAGATGACTGGGTACTAATGGGATTCTTAGTTGGAAATGATTTTGTACCGCATTTGCCGTGTTTACATATCTCTTCAAATGCCTTGCCTTTGCTATATAAAACCTATAAGAAGGTTTATAGCACTTTAGGCGGTAAGTTTTCATATACAAATAATTATGCGGACTTTATATTATATCAGCTATTTTTTTATTAAAGGCAACATTAATGAAAATGGCAAATTGAATTTGCCTCGCCTCGAAAAATATTTTGCAGCTTTAGCCGAGGTTGAATTTGAAATATTTCAAGAAAATCATGCAGATTTGAAATATTTTGAAGCTAAACAAACAAAGGTAATTTTGAAATAATTGAATTAAAGACTTACTATTTTCCCTATTATTCTTAGAACGGTATTGATGAAGCCTTTGATTTTGACGTGAGCGAAATAAATAATGAAAATACTGATAACGATTTGGCAGCTTTAATTGAAAGTAGCAGACAGGTATTATACATGGAAAATGAACAAGGCAATATCTATGAACTGCTTGATATTTTTGCAATTCTAGTTCCTGGAAGATGACGATGAAGACTTGTCAGATAGTGAACAACATATAAACGATGAATTTGAAAATTACAAACGAAATTACTACATGAATAAATTGAATAAGGACAACTCAAATAGGTAAATGATTAAAAAAATTTACAATATTTGATTATACATAATTTTACATTTATAATATTTGATTATACAATATATTATATCAGTGAACATACAAGAGAACAGGCAATTTGCTACATTACTGCGCTACAGTGGATATTGGACTATTATTACCGTGGTGTGCAATCATGGGATTGGTATTACCCTCATCATTATGCACCTTTTATAAGCGATTTAAAGGGATTTCAAGACTATGAAATAAAATATAACATGGGAAAACCATTTTTACCCTTTCAGCAGGTTTGTTTAAAAACTTCAGCAATATATCTGTGTCATGGCGCTAAAAAGGCCAATGTCTATAAAAATAGTTTTGAGACAATTTGATTTAAAGTTTTTATTTTCCTTATTAATTCATAGTAGCATTGCCCAAAATAAATCTGAAATGTTCTGAGTTAAGTTAGCTGTTGGAGAAAAATATAAGAGGGTTAAAAAGGAAATCAAATACAGTAATTAACTCATAACAGAAAAAATGGCATTTGCCTTTTTAGCACCAAACCACATATATATGTACTTATTTTATTAATTTTTTCCTTATGTTAGTTATTGGCAGTTCTTCCAGCTGCTAGTAAGACTCTTTTACCAGCCGCTTATAGAGATTTAATGACCAGCTCTAGCAGTGAATTGATAGATTATTACCCAGAGGATTTTCAAACCGATCTCAATGGAAAACAGCACGAATGGGAGGCAGTTGTTCTTATACCGTTTATAGATGAAGTATTTTTTTTTTTCATTTTAATGTTTAATATTTTGTTATTATTTTTAATTAAAAATCTTTTTCTTATATAGAAAATATTATTAGATGCTATGGCAGCATGTGATCAAAATTTGACTCCAAGTGAACGTAAGCGTAATCAGCATGGTCCTATGATGCAGTACGATTACCATCCAGAATCCCAGGGTCAAGTTCCGGGCATATATTCTCTTAAAGCGTTATACAATGTTTTTTGTACAGAAAAACCATTTTGGTCGAAAGATATTTTAGTATCTCCTTTAAAGACTGTTTGTGTTGAACTGCCAAACGCAGCGCGCACTGTATTCTTTCCAGGTTTTCCAACCATGAAACATTTAAATTACAAGGTATGTCAGATAGACTATTTCAATGTCAGATAGTCTATTTCAATATTGGTATTATCAATTTATTGCAGTTTGAAATAAAAAATGCTCGAGTCAAAGTTTTCGATTACCCGAGTCGTAATGAAAATATGATACTTCAACCAGTAGCTCGCGAAAAATTGGACGATGTTTATACCGTGGCTGAAAAATATCTGAATCAAGTTGTATTTATTGGTTGGCCCCACTTAGCTAAGGCCAAAGTTGTGGCTATATCTAATAAGGAGAAATATATTAGTGTGGATGGTATAAAGGACTTAGAAAAAAAAATATTTGATTTTGACGTCAAAGCAGCAAAAGAACAGTTTAGTCCTATGTCTTACGAATTTAAGCAATAGTTAATAAATATGTATTTTATTTTTTAGTCTATTAGAACGTATGGGCATAGAATATCCTGATTACTCAGTTATGGTTCATGTGCAAACATATATAGGTTCCTCTTATGCATGCGGCAGTCAAGGAAAAGTTACCATCAACGAAGTGTGGAATCAATCAACTACAGCATATCCTGCCCAAGGTGTAGTATCGCAAATTGCCGTGCACAATACTGTGACAAATCAACATAGAAAGATTGAACAATTATTCCCGGAAAACAGTCTCATATTCTTTGTTGGTAGTCCGTATTATGGAAGTGAGGGGGTCGTCTTGAATCCTATGTTGGTATACGAATGTGGCAGACTTAAAGGTATGAGTTTATTTGTATTTATTTTATTGAGTTATATATTTTTCTTATTTAGTTAATATAACTGTTTTACCTGAACCTGACTTCTCCGAAGCGAGATTTATACAAAACCATCTAGAGAGGGATTACATTAATTCATATCAAGCAGCTACACAAATTGGTATACATATAAAAACTTTAGCACGCATTACTGGATCTGTGCTGGTAGTTAAAGGTGCGAGACGTCCAAAATCAGATCTTCCCGAAAATTTGTCGAAAATGAATATTGGTCTACAATTTAAGTATATTAAGCAACAGGAGGAAGTGGCCGGTTATGCCAGACGCATTGATAATCAGTGGCTCTTATCTTCCAAAGCTATTGATCTCGTATTGTTGTATGCTGAAAAATTTCCCATTGTTTTTGATTATTTAAGTAAATCTTCAGATCGTGCTGAGTTGCTTTTTGAGCAGGATCTATTTCCAGATGACGTTGGTGAAAATAAAGTTCAAGAAATTGTGGCATGGTTAAAAGAACAAGATCATATGAAATCGGAGAGGGTAGCTTGTGGTTCAAAAACAATGGAAAAAGAATCTGTGGAAAAGGTTTTAGAAGCCATAGAACAATTAAAGGTTCGTTTCTATAATATAATTCGATAATATTTTTGTATTGTACAATAATATAACAAATTAACAACATAATTTTAGACTTTACCAGTAAAGACGGTTAAATTACAAGTAAAGCCCCACCTGTTGTTAAAACCAGATGTTAGTTTGCCTGATGTATATAAAGCAAAAAGATCAATTAAACTTTTTGACCGTGTTGTTATTGTGAAGACTACATATATGGTAATTTGCAAACTTAAGCTTAGTCAGACTGTGCAAATTCTTAGTCAAATTTACATAACCACTATATATTCATGGTTTGGTTAAATACTTGACGAAATGTGTTCCGTCTGAATTATCCTTTCGTAAAGTTTTGTTTTCAAAATTAATTATATTTAATTATATTTTACAGGTTCCTCTCGGTTCTAAAGGTACTGTTGTAGGAATATATCCAGTAAGTGATCCAAATCCTGTGCGTTTAGAATGTGTTAAAGCTGTGGATAATTTTTATGAAGTTCTATTTGATAAACATATACCAAATGGTAACGATATCCATGGTATTGCTCCACAACGTGTGTACAAAGTACCAGAATCTTCCGTCCTATTAATATATACTCAAGGTAATTAGTATTAAAATTGTATGTACAAGTTTTATTTTAACATTTTTTTACTAACCACTCAGACAACAATAGACAAAACGACAATATTTATGATACAAAAGGCTCCAGTCAATTAGAAGACAATACAAATTCGTCAATGTCATGGAGACAGTCTAAGGTAACAACTTCAACTGCCGGAAGCAACGAACCTAATGTCATAAAGCCTGAGAAGTATGAAGAACCTAAACAAAATATCCAAAAAGGTGGTGATGATTTTTGGATGCCAGCTGTAAATACTAAACAAAAACATTCGAATCCTATTAAAATCACACAGAATCCCACTCAATTGATTTCATTGAATAATAATAATAGCCAACAAGAAGTAACAACCACGTCTTCAGAACCACAACAATGTAACGATGGTACTCAACTTTTAAAATCTCTTTTAGGGTTATCTGCTAATCAAACTCACACAAACTCTGGACCAACAATCGCAGCTAGAGTAGGTTTTATTACATTTTATATTTCATAACATTTTAAAAATAATATTTTGTAGCCACAATTGCCACAACCACCCACAAGTTGGCGTGCAGATGCTCAAAAAATTCCCACCATGCCCCATAATTTCCCTCGAGTGCACCAACCACAAAATCCCTATATGGCTTCGAATGCACCATTAGCTATGATTGGACGGAATTTAGTTGCGTTGCCGACAAACCAACAGGCAGTACCCCAATATCAACAACAGACTCAAGTACGTATAAAGTTGTTTCTAATAAACAAAATAAAAAAAAACATTTCTAACTATTATATAGCTACAATTTCAACGTGGTAAACAAGTACCACATTTCCAACAATCACAGCAGCAAAAAAATTTGAGCTTGCCTCAAGATAAAATGTTCAACTCAAACAGTTTGAATCAAAAGGGTGCATTTATACCCCTGCAAGTGTCACGTGTCAGTAAGAACATTTCTAGTAATTCTCAATTAGCCTCTTCATCACTGAATAATCACAATGATCCACTACCTCAAAATGATGTAATTTCTCAAAATGTATGTTTTTTAAACATATACTTCCTATTTTTTTAATTTTTAATCTTTTTTTTTCACTATTCTTTCAGCTAAACGAATTGTCCTTGCATGGTAGTGACGATGGAAATAATCTGAAACAAAGGAATGCTGATATAAAGGTAATTTTATTTAGATCAAAGTTTCAAAAATATCAGGTCTGTTTTTCTTCGTGGTCCATGTTTGCATTACATATGACCATGTTGAAGTTACTCCTTTTTATATAGAACGAATCGTGCAGTCCAATAATTTCGGCAGGGTAGTTCCAAATCGACGAGGTTTATGGTTTTTATAGTTATTTTTTGCAGATTTAATCTATTGATAAGCAAATTCCAATAGTTTTGTGAATAAAACCACCATTAAGTTGATATAAAGAGTGTTTCGAATAAAATATGCATTTACTATTTTAGCCAAAACGTATATATAGGTTAGGTTAAGTTAGGCAGGCAGCCGATGTAGGTCAGCGTCACTTGGGTCCTAAAAAGCGGTGCCTTTGTGTTACCTGCAAGGGATAGACTGGAAGAAAAGAACAAAAATAATTACTCCAGGCTATAAATGAGAGGCTAATCACGACATCCTGTAGCCCTGATAAATTAGTCGATTTTACGAATGTTAATACTCGCTAAATCTGTCAAATCATGCAGAAAGGGTGCCCCCAGATTGAGAGTCCTTGAAGTCGAGAGGGCGGGGCAGTGACATAGAAGATGAGTCACTGTCTCCTCCTCTTCTATATTATGACAACTACGACAGTAGTCATAAAATTGAAGATTAAGTCTTCTGGCATGTATGCCAAAAACGCAATGACCTGTTAGGGTTGAAATAAGGTTGCGGAGTCTGTGACGGGGTAAAGTTACCAAAATGTTTAAACGTTGAGTGTTGTAGGTGGGCCATCTTCGCCTAGATATGGAGCAAGTGGTTTCCGAAGACCATTCGCTCTGCGCTGACGCGAAAAGTAATTGCCTAATTATTGATTTGCAGGCGGATAGCGGTAAGCCCGTAAATTGGTCGATGTTGTCCTGACGCAGGAGAGCACCGGATTTAGCAAGTTTGTCCGCGGTGGAGTTACCAGGTATGTTGTTGTGCCCGGGTACCCAGAAGAGTTCGATCTTGCAATGTCTCCCCATCTCGTTAAGAGATGCCCGCCATTCGCGGGTAAGAACAGATGTCGTATTGACATTAGATAGGGATTTTATTGCAGCCTGACTGTCGATACAGAAACGAATATCCCTTTCATATACTCTGTGGTATCTCAACCATTTGACTGCTTTGTGAATAGCCGATATCTCGGATTGTAAGACACTACATTGATCAGGGAGCCTAAAGCAAATTTCCTTCCCTAGAAGTGGGATGAAGAAGCCCCCCTACGCCTAGCTTTGATTTCGATCCGTCAGTGTAAACCTCCAGACAGCCGTCATCTGAAGATGGGGGTTCTCCAGAGATAGTCACAGTGAAAGATTTGTCGAAGATAGGAGTGGATATGCAGTAATCAATATGTTTAGGGATGTTTGTAATTTTGTCCAGGATAATGGAATGTCCGGTTTTTGAGTGGGACCAGGTTCCAATTGTGCTCAGACGTACAGCCGAGTTAAGAGCAATTTGCATTGCCATTAGTTCGACCGGGAGCCAGTTGAGCATAGTGAAGAGCGCCTTAGATGGAGTAGTTCTTAAGGCAAAGGTAATCATTAGAGCGGAAGATCTTAAAATTTTGTTAAAATAGTCCCTATGGTTAGCCTTGGTATAGGCTTAACTACCATGTCGAAGAGCCAGGCAGTGTTGTTGGGAGTAAGCCCCTAGGTTTTGCCAATGGCCCCTCTGCATGAATAGAGTGCAATAGACGCTTTAGACACCCTGGATTGGGTGTTCAGGCTCCAGGACAGTTTAGAGTCCAGAATGACCCCCAGATATTTGGCATGGTCAGTGAGCATAAGTTCAACCTTATTCAATTTGTATTTACGCGAGAAAAGTACAAGTTCCGTTTTAGTTGGATTGACTCCAAGGCCATTGGAGACGCTCCAACGATAAAGTATGTCAAGAGTTCGAGACGTTGTGACAGTGTGCTAAGGAATTTCCCTGACACTGCTATAGCAACTTATATGTAGTGCAATAAATATTTATACGCTTGCTTTTTAAATATGTCAGATACTATTATTTTAAAACTCATGAATTTTCAATAATTATTACGATAAAATGGACTGCGAAAAACAGTACGGGAAAATCTAATTAGGCTTTCCAGAAAAATACGTCAAATAATTTTAAAGTTTACCCTCGAACTGTTTAAAATGCCATTAAACGGTATGAGAAAGACCTGAGCATGGAAAGATAACCTGGATCGGGAAGAAGAAAAGGTACAAGTAATATTGGTAAGGCAAAAGAAAACGAGCAACTCTTTCGAAAGCTGCCTAACACTTCCATCAGCTCGTTTTGTCCACAGAGCCAAAGCTTATGCTGATCTAAAGACACACGAAGTTCAAAAAGTTCCAGATCGCAATTCGATAAAGAACTAAGCAAAAAAAAAAGCCATCGAAAAAATTTAAGACAGATTTTATAAAAAAAAAATACACCTGTTGTGTGATAGATGAGGAAGCATACGTACTGGCAGAGTTTTCTTAACTACCCGACCAAGATTTCAATTATGCTGATAAACGAGGTAATATTCAGGAAGAGTTTCGCACAAAAAACTACAAACCAGTCCGAAGTTACCCGAATCTCGCCCAATTGTGTTCCAGTACTCATCGTTCAAATCTTTAATAAATGATGAAATTAATTTCATTTCCCCTCTTACGCAAAACTACACATTTTATTAAAGTAAGTTCTTGTAACAAACTGTTTCTTTTCTTTCTTGGCAAATGAGAGTAATTTTTCTCTCAAATAACCAAAAATACCCAAAAGGCCGAGAACACAAAATACCAAAACTTTTGATGTCTTGCGTTCCTGTACTTTTAGGCAAGTTTTGTTCCAATTACTCTCATATATCCGAGCTTATCCAGAAGGTGAAGAAACGTTTCATATGATTTTGGTGATCAAAAACTGATTATTCACTTTCAAGATCAAATAATTATCTCAAAAATAATCGCGCAATAACAAATTGTATAGCAATCGCTAATTAATCTCTAGACGTTTAAAATGTGACTGTTAATTCCGTTATTTATTATTATATTATATCTGAGATCTTGTGCAGCTGACGTTCACAATTTTATAGACTTGGTAGTCTACCAGCCATCATTTCCGTGGCTTTTTGAAGATCCTTTTTGTTTTTTGTTTATGAGTGGAATTTATTATTTATATAGTTATTTTTTTATTCAAAGCTAAAATTTGTTTTATATGTATGTTGATTTATCGGCATGATTTTTTTTTTTCAAAATTTTTTTTTTCAGTTTTTTTTTTTGAGTTTGAGATCAAAATTAAATTTATTCTCTATTTAACTAATCTAAAAGTGCATATTATTTGCATTTGATTTTTTTGGGTGGTGGTTTAAACTTCATGGTGTTGCCGTATCGATCAACAAGAAATGGTAACCTTTTTTTTGCAAATGTCAAATGTGTTGTCAAAATGTCATAACTTTTTTTGTAGAAGAAGAAGACATTGCGCGAATTTCATAGTTATTATACAAATACAAATTATTTGGCCGCGTTCTAATAGTTTTAACTTTCTTATAATTGTTTTATTTAAATTTTCATAAATTTCGCAGTCGCTAAAGTCTTCATCTGCACTTCCAAAAAAATACCTATACATTTTTGTTTGTTTACGTATTTTTAACAGCTGTTTATTATGCATGTGTGTTTTCACAGTTCTCACTGAAGATTAAACCACCAACATTGACCGCTTAAACTAGAGAACAAAATAAGATAATCGACCACTCAAAAACAAAATTTGGCGATTAACATTAATATAATCTCCGATCTCGAACTCAAAAAGTGGCTCTTAGACGCAGAGGTTTAATCAATTAATAGCGCTATCCTAGGCACTTTTTTAAATTTAATGTTTTTCTCTATTTTAGCCTACTTATGGACGAAAGAAACCGCCACGTATTCCTAAAATTGGAGCGAAATTCGATAACGCACAGCTATAAAAAAAATCTTAAAAAATATTAATGAACTGAAATCCAGACTTGTTTTCGACGTTAACATTATTTTACATTGGTTTAGAAAAAAATAATTCATCATACTTTTCATCTCCGTACGTAAATTATTTTAATGTTTATTATATAAAAACTTATATTTTAAGTTAAACAAAAGTTACAAAAAAAAAAAAAATAAATCAATTGTAAGAATCAACTGTCAACTTATTGATTGTCAGACTGATTTAAATAAAATAAACTCCAATAGAATAATTTTAAAAGTAACCAACGGGCTATTTATTTAGAATTAATTATTATTAAAAAAAGCTTATATATTAATACGAGTGTCAAGACGACTGATTTTCGCTACTGGCAGTTTACGACTCTAAATTCAAAATTAGCATCTTTCTCAAGGGTGCAACAAATACGCAGCGTTGCATTATTAAGTATTAGAAATCAGTGTTGACAGTTCGGCCTTTCCTGACTCAAGTCGTCCTCGACTTGGCTTTCGTCTTCGATACCAAGTTCGGGAGAACCATCACACCATTTCTTCATCTTATCAGAGCTGAAGACTGAACAGAACTTACGGGAACTAATTTGTAGGCTTGGTACATCCTCTATCAAATAACGATCATTTCCGAGTACTCGTGATACCAAATACGGACCCTTATA
Organism: Stomorhina lunata; assembly: GCA_933228675.1. Lineage (NCBI taxonomy): Eukaryota > Metazoa > Arthropoda > Insecta > Diptera > Rhiniidae > Stomorhina > Stomorhina lunata. The sequence continues at coordinate 36,211,897 of OW121743.1, read as the reverse complement.
CTTAGGTTCAAGTTTTCGTGATTCTCCGGTTGCTTGCGGCTCATTTCTAATTAGAACCAAATCACCTTCATCGTATTTTGAGGGGCAACAATGCTTTTGATCAAATCGCTTCTTCCACCTTTCGCGTTCACGTTCAATATTTTCCAATGCAGCTACTCGTTTATCTTCAATCGATGAAATAGGTTCGCATGTTATCTCATCTTGGACTGCGGCCATAAGTCGATTTTGTACTAAGTCGATTGGTTTGTAGTCAAATATCAATTCATTAGGGCTGAAACCTGAAGTAGCGTTCTTCTGCGAGTTTATCGACCACTGCAATACGTGTAATGACTTGTCCCAATCCTTCGGCTCTTCGGTGGTAGTTCGTAAGAAAGATAATACGGTTTGGTTGACTCGTTCAACCTGTCCATTAGCTCGAGGGGTGCGGACTGCTGTTTTGACGTGTTGAACATTGTTATCTTCGCAATAATCTTCAAAAGCCTTGGAAGTAAATGCGGTTCCACGATCAGAAATGATGCGACGGGGTAGTCCGAAATAACTAGTCAGCTCGCTTAATACGTTTAAAACGGGCACCGTTTTAGTGCTTTTCACTGCCTTCACAACAACGAATTTGGTAAATGCATCAGATATTACCAAAAGATGAGTATTTCCTCGTTTACTTTTAATAAAAGGTCCCAAATGATCTATGTGAATTTGACGAAATGGAAGAGGATCAATAGTACCATAGTGTAGACTTCCTTCGGTTTTACCTCCTTTTGTTTTGTTATAACAACATTCGGTACATGCGGAAATATACTCTCGAATATATTTTCTCATACGAGGGAACCAAAATATTTGTTTAACGCGTTCCAAAGTTTTATCAAGTCCATAATGTCCGACATCATCATGTAAGCTTTTGACTATACGCCAACGTATTGTACTAGGTACGACAAACTTTTTTCCTTCTGGCGTTTTTCGGTAAAGGCGATGGTTAAGCAAAAGGAACTCGGATTTAATTTGTTTACTTTGATCTGATTTGATATTTTCAAGTAGCACGTCCATAATGTGTTTAAGTTTCTCATCTTGTAGCTGCATCGTATACACCCAATCATCACTATCAACTTGAACGCTCATAACGAAACCTGCTGGTTCAGTTTCCTTTGCTGGTAAATCTGGTGATCTACTTAACGCATCCACATGGGACATTTTCGAACCTTCACGATGAACAAATTCACAGTCGAACTCTAACAATTTCATAAGCCATCGAGAAATTTTAGGCAGCAATTCTTTAGTGGTTTTGGCTTTTGTGATCGCGGCACAATCAGTTATCACACGAAAAGGTTTTCCAAGTAAGTATATGCGAAAACGTTGTAGAGTTTCGACGACGGCAAGTACTTCCAGTTCGTAGCTGTGGTACCTTGATTCGGTCTCAGAACAATGTCTGCTGAAATAAAACACTGGATGCCATTTATCGTCACCTGTTGACTGTAGGAGTACGCCTGCTAGTCCTAGACTACTGGCATCAGTATGGACTTCGTGTGTAGCGTCCTTATCGTACATCGCTAAAACGGGTTGCTTACAAAGTATTTCGATTAGTTTATCAAACGCTTGTTGTTGTACCTCTCCCCATAGAAAGTTATTTTCGTTACTCTTTTTCAATAAAGCAGTGATCGGTTTGGATATTTCAGAATAATTTTCAACGAATTTTCTGAAGAATCCCGTGAGTCCCAAAAATCGGCGGACTTCAGTAATACTCGTTGGCACCTTAAAATTTTTAATTGCTCTTACCTTTTCACTCCCAGGGGTAATACCGGATATATTTATCTTATGGCCCAAATATGAGATTTCCTTCGCTAGAAAATTACATTTATCCAACCTTAAAGTAAGTCCACTATCGTTGAGGATTTTTAGAAAACGATTTAGCCGCTCCAAGCCTTCATCTACGGTTTTACTTGGTATTATGACGTCATCCAAATATGCAAGTACCTCCCCTACTTCCATTAACTGAACAATTCGGTTCATGACGGACTGAAATACGGCGGGGGCGTTTACGAGACCGAAGGGCATACGGTTGTACTCAAAGTGACCCTCCGATGTTACAAAAGCTGTATACTTTTTTGACGGTTCATCGATCTCTATTTGATGGTAACCCATACGTAGGTCAAGTGTAGTGAAGTATCGATTTCCGGCGAGTTGTGCAAAATGTTCCTCCATTATAGGCATAGGATAGGGTATTTTCGTTGTAATTTTATTTAATTGTCGGTAGTCGATACATAAACGATGTTCTCCATTTCTTTTTTCCACTAGTACCACCGGCGATGAATAGGGAGAATTCGATTTTCGTATAATATCGTTATCAAGAAGTTCTTTCACCATCGAAGCCAATATTGGACGTTTAGCGAATGCGATTCTATATGGCTTAGAACATATAGGTTCCGATTTATTTAACTGAATCTCCATTTTTACTAGATTACATTTTCCTAACTCGTTTATGTTCTCAGAGAAACAGGTTCGATTTTCTTTAAGGATTAGTTGAAGTCGCTTACCTTCCACATCCGATAATTGATTTGTATGAGTGAGTGAGTTTATATTTCGTACCCAACACTCATCTCCCTCTATAATGGTACGTTTACCTTTTCGGCACAATATATTACGACCAATTAGTACGTCTGTGGGTATCATTTGATCATCCACAATAAAAAATTCATCTTCTATTTTCGTATCATCAATTAAGACAACTACGCTCACTTTGTTTGTAGCAATGTACTCACCTCCAGCAAAGCCTTTTAGCACAAGATTACAGTCCATTATCGGACCAATTTTATCTGAAAACGACTTTTTAATTAGACTGCGTTCACTTCCTGAGTCAATAAACGCTACAGTGTCAACATTGTTAATGGTAACGGCTTTACAAAGTTCTGACGGCTTCGAAATGTTGTCGGCTATTTTGTTTACATTAGCAGTTGATTTAGATGTAAATGTACAATCTGCTGTTTTATGGGACGTACGAGCACAATTTCCACAACGTTCCTTCTTTTGAGGCTGGGGGCACTTTACGGAATAGTGTCCAAACATGTGGCAGTTGTAACATTTAACTTTGTTAAGTGCGTTCGTATCTTGAGATTTATGCGAGTCTGCTTTGGCTGATGAATTGTCGGTGGATTTCTGTGAGTCTGCTTTACGTGATGAATTGTCGGTGGCATCATATTTTTTTGGTTTCGGTGCGGGAGTTGTTTGAGGCATTCTTATTTCATTGTAGTTACAATAACAATTAATGTCGTTAAGAAGCTGATTACAAGAGTCATATTCGTTAGAGATTTTCTTCTTAAGGTCGTTGTCGTTAATCCCATTTATAATATGACGAATTATGGCTGCATCGGATAGGTAACCTTTTCTACCAACAGCTGTCATTTTATAGAAGTACTCCTGTGGAGTTTCGTTATGACGACGTAGCATTGTAGACATCTTAATGTGTACGTCTGCTTCATTTTTAGTTTCTGGAAAATCTAAAAGAAATTTAGATACAAATTGAGGCCAGGAAACGAATACTTCCTGTAACGAATCGACCCAATATTTCGCTGGTCCTTTCATTTTCTGTTGCACGGCGAAGATTATAGACTGGTCATCCCAGCAATAGGCTTGTTTTAAAACCTCGACACGTTTAACGAATTGTGTCGAACTTACAGAATCAATTACTACTGGATTGAAATCTGGTAGTAAGGAAATTATTTCTTTAACATGACCATAAGGGTTGCTTGGATTATTGTTGGGTTGAAAAACGGGTTGAGTTGACGCTTGAACGTGTATCATTGGATACGGACCACTAGATGTACATGGCTGGTAAGCGTAGGGTGTAGAAGACGATGTCTGCGGTTGATAAACGTAAGGTATAGATGACGGTTGTAAACTGGATGATGTCTGTGGTTGATGAACGTAGGGTAATGATGACGGTTGCAAACTGGACGATGTCTGGGGTTGATGAACGTAAGGTATAGATGACGGTTGCAAACTAAACGATGTCTGCGGTTGTTGAACGTTGGGTATAGATGACGTAGTGAATGCATGATCTTGATAAACGTGGGGTAACGACGCTTGTGAAACGGAAGCGCTTATAGGCGTTGACTGTTGACCAAAAGAATTAGATGTCGTCACCTGTTGAACGTAAGGTGATGCGTTGACATTAAACGAGGCGTTATTCATTCTTGACGCAGAACGAATTTCACCAGCGGTCGAATATTGATGGCTGTACACAGATCTGGGTGCTGCATCGATCGTGACGAATGGATACGAATGTTGTGCCAATGTTTGTGTTTGTGAAGAAATAGACGATATTGGTACTCCATGAAAGGAAACACTTGCTGAACGTGGCGGTGATTCTTCTGGGGTCATAAATGTTTGTTGTGGTGACGATGCTGCTGACGGGATGAAATCTGATGATCTATAACGATTGGTCTGACTTCTCATATTAGCGATTAGTTCTTCTAACTGCTGGACGCGTTGTGTTAAATCAGTCTTTCGTGGTTCTAAACATGCACCTTTTTCGGAGTGACTTTCGAGACGATCAATCAATTGACTTTTGTTGCCAGTACAAGAAATTCCAATTTCCCTGCATTTAGATTGTAGTTGCTTCACGGTATACGAGTGAAAATTTTCCATTGCGAATTCTAGAATTACGATTTGGATACAGAAACTTTATTCGTTCAAGTCCTTTATCCCACTTCTGAATAGTTGTCAACTTATTGATTGTCAGACTGATTTAAATAAAATAAACTCCAATAGAATAATTTTAAAAGTAACCAACGGGCTATTTATTTAGAATTAATTATTATTAAAAAAAGCTTATATATTAATACGAGTGTCAAGACGACTGATTTTCGCTACTGGCAGTTTACGACTCTAAATTCAAAATTAGCATCTTTCTCAAGGGTGCAACAAATACGCAGCGTTGCATTATTAAGTATTAGAAATCAGTGTTGACACAACATCTTCGTTTTTTTATGCATTAGTACTTTTTACAAGATTTCTTATGTTTTAAAATATCAATATGACTTAAAAATAACTCTTTGCGACAATTAGGACAATAATATTTATTTTTATTTTTACTGCTGCCTCTGCTGTCGTCATTCTCCGATTTCGGTGTTTTCTCTAGTTTTTTCTCATCATAATATTTTTGACGTTTTGTACAATCTGGTTAAAAATTTAAATTTGTTAGGATTTTAAAAAAATACTGTTGAACTTATTATTCACAAACGATTAATAAAGTTATCAAAGTTCGAATTTTGTATGTGAAATTTCATTTATAACATTGTTATAAGTCTATTTTTCTTTTATGAATTAGGGGGTATGAATTATTAAAATTTTCAAATCGCTATATCTGTGGCTTGTTGCTAAAAGGGCCAATGTCAATATTTTGCCGTTTTGAGTTAATCATTGCATTAGATTTCCTTCTTTACCCTTTTTTATTTGGCTCCAACAGATTAATAAGGGATTTTCTGGGCAATGTTACTATGAATTTGTATGAAAAATAAAAACTTTAAATCAATTTTTTTCAGAACTACTTTTCTGACATTGGCCCTTTTAGCACCAAGCCACAGATATAAGGTCTTTTGTGCAAAGTATATAATAACAGGTGGACTGAAAAGTATTAAAATCATATGATTTTTTAGGTAGCTGTAACGTGTATAAATTTGACATGTCATTCTATTAGTTTGTTAGAATAAGCAAATAAGCAACTTTTCCTTGTTTAAAAAATGCATAGAAAGGTATTTAAGTTGCTTATAAAACATTTCTTGATAAACATTACTAGGACTCTACCTTTAAGAAAGGTTCATAAAAATGTAAAATGAGCGCACGCTGTGGAAATGAGCACAAAAAGATTTTACCGAAAAAACACCTAAAAAGTTCAAAAAATACTTTTGTATTAGCGCAAAATAAAGTTGATTAAAATAGCTAAGACAAGTTCTATTTAGGGTGGATGCCGCACGAGCTCACAATCGACGAAAACCGAAACCCCGAATTTATACTTCGATTTGAAACATGATTCATCATTTCACAGCGAAGTCCAATTCACAGGTAATTAATAGAATATCTTAAAAAGGAAAAACTGAAATCCAAAAAGTTGTTTTGTTTTATCCACACAGGGATACTTTCTGATCTCAGACCTCAAGATATTGTTTGCCAGAAATAAATTCAGCGCCGATAAAGTGTTAATCGATAAAACTGAGGGCTATTTTCAGTGCAAAGACACATCTATATATCTATGTAGTACCTGGTAGACCGAGCCTTGCTCGGAGCTTTATGATAAGCATTTTGAGGAAAATTTTAAAGTTTTTATATATTTTATATTATAAAGTGCTAAAATAAATTTAGAGGAAAGACATTTTAGAAATATTCAGTTAATTTTGAATTATTTGATTTATTTTGTCCGACCAAACTCATTTTGAATAATTTTGGAAATTATTCATATCAACAGAAACCTCTGTCGACTCATGCGCAACAACTTTGCTAAAGATTATAGTCTGATCAAATGCACAGTTTACGATTTAATTCATTTTGAGTAGTTTTCTGTGGCGCCACCTGTCGGACTTTGCTTATTCCAATTCATAAACCTTCTTCGGCTTATCCGTAACAACTTTGCTGAAGATTATAGCATGATTAAATGTACAGCATACGATTAAATTGACTTTGAGTAAATTTCAGTAGCGCCACCTGTCGAAATTTCTTCATACCAACTAAGAAACCTTCGTCGGCTCATGTGCAACAACTTTGCTAAAGATTGTAGCATGATTAAATGTACAGATTACGATTAAATTGAGTTTGAGTAAGTTTCTGTAGCGCCACCTGTCGGAAATTATTCATAACAACTAAAAAGCCTTCGTCGGCTCATGCGCTACAACTTTGCTAAAGATCATAGCATGATCAAATGTACAGTTTACGATTTAATTAATTTTTAGTAATTTTCAGTGGCGCCATCTGTCGGAAATTAGTCTTATCAACTTTAAAACCTTCGCCGGCTTATCCGCAACATCTTCGCTAAAGAGCATAACACAATCAAATTCACAGTTTACTATTCTATAAAGAACATACATACAGACAAACATTCATTTGTTTAAAATAATACTAATTTTTCCCCCTTTTTATTCCCTAATTTCTAAAAGTTCCATATGTATATTTGGTACTTTTTTGGTGCCAATTGAATTCGGTACATTTTTTTAAAACGCATTTAACATAATGTATAATGTTCCTATTCATATTACTTTGGAGATGTTAAGTTATCATTTTATCCCTTTTTTACCCATTTTGGCTCCAAAATCAAAAAAGTACCAAATACGTGTTTCATGTTTTTTTTACATCTATTGATTGCAGTACCAAGTTTCTTTCTATATTCTTTAGTTTAAAATATAAGAGTGGGTTAAAAAGGTGCCAAAAAAACTATTTTCACCCTTTTTTACCCCCTATCGGACATAGTTTCAAAAAAGTACCAAACACCTGTCCGCTTATTTTCAAAGCTGTTTAAAACGTAATTTTAATTTTGTTTCTATACCTATTACTTTAGGAGACATAGCGTTTTCGATTTTTTCCCCTTTTTACCCTCTTAGAGGTAAAAGTTCCAAAAGTCCCTTCTTCTTCGACCTATACATCAAAAAAGATACCCACTGTCCAAATTTTATCAAAATCGTTAGAGCCGTTTTCGAGATAGCCATTCTATATATATATATATATATATACAATTATTGCTCGTTTAAGAATATAAGATAAGATAAGATATAAAACAAATGTTTCTCTGTCTTTATAGAATAGTAAACTATGCATTTGATCATGTTATGATCTTAAGAAAAGTTGTTGCACATGAGCCGATAAACATTACTAAGTTTATTGACTAATATCCAACAGGTGGCGCCACTAAAAATTACTCAAAATTAATTAAATCGTAAACTGTGCAATGATTATGCTATGATCTCTAGCTAAGTTTTTGCGCATGTGCCGACGATGGTTCCTAAGTAAGACCGATTTCCGACAGAAGGCGCCACTAAAAATTTCTCTAAACGAATTAAATCGTAAACTGTGCATTTGATCATTCTGTTATCTTTAGTTAATTAGTAATTCCCGACAGATGGCGCCACTGAAAAATTGTTAAAAATTAACTGAATCGTAAACTACATTTGATTATGTAAAGGGTCTTAAGCAAAGTTCTTATGCATGAGCCGACAAAGGTTTTTAGGTTGGTGCATTTGATCCTGTGTTGGTCGAACAAAATCAATAAAATGATTCAAAATTAATTGGATATTTGAGTAATATCTTTCCTTCAAACTTATTTAAGTTGGTGCAGCAGCAACGCAGTGTACAGCCAGTCGTACTATAAAAATGGAATCAAACCCCAAATTTTATACGAACTTTTCAGGCCACCTGTTATTATTTGAAGGTATTAAATATTTATGAATTCTATAGTATTCTATATTTATTCTCAATGAGTTCCATTTGAATTAATACTTACGTGTTTTATGCAGAAGTTTTTCAATAACATTAAATTCAATTTCATCATCACAATAATTGCAAGTCCAAGTATGGGCGCTTAAATCCAAATCCATATTTAAAGACCATTGTTGATCTTCCAAACTAAGATATTAAAAAGAAAAGCATTTCAAAAGTAAGATTTTCATTTCTAACAGAACTACGTTTTGGAATTTTGCGATATCTTAGTGTAGGGAGTTCGAAAGAAATTATATTACTCATTACAAAACTTACCAATTATAAACTACATTTTCGCAAATATTTAAACCACCCTTTTCTGAATTTGATGTTATATTATAGTCATTAGCAAATGGATTTATTTTAAATCTTTCCTCTGCATCCGCTAAAGATTTGTGGTTGTAAATATTTTTTAAGTCTGCTGGTAATAAACGTTTAATGGTGTATGCAACATTTGCGCTCATGAAATCAATTAACTTTTGCCACAAATCCTCTTCGGCATACTTGTTAGATGTGGAAGGTTTTGATTTATTTTCTATATTTAACTCCAAATCTAGAAAAGGAAAGGGAATTAAACACAAATTAATGTAAAACTCTTTTTAATAGTCACCAGTTAATTTATCCATTAAAAGTTTGTTCCACATTCTACGCAGTTTAATTGCTCTTAGCAATAATTCGCAACCAGCTTCTGGAGTGGGAAACTCTAAACACAGCCAGGAGTCACAAATTAAACGAGTAATTGAAGAATTTGTATCGATGCTATAGGAAAAAAGAAGTAAACATTGGGCAGCTGGCATTCGAATGCAGTTCATTAAATAAGGCTTAGCGGTCTCTAATAAATTTCTAAAATTTTTCACAAACAAAATTATTAATGCAATGTAATGAACGTAAGTATTAAAAAAAATAACTTACTGATAGCACAAAACTTGATGTGCTTCACTTAAAACTTGTTTGGGGGTGTAATATGAGGGTTTATCCAAAATATCACTATCATTTAGTTTCAAAATATCAAAACATTTGGCAAAATATGAATTCGGATGTATTGATATAAATGGTTTCAAGAAAGTATGAAAAAATTGCTGTGTTCCTCCCTTGCAATAATTAAATTCATCTGCTAAAGCAATTTGGGGATAAAATCCGCTAACGATAATAAGTTTAAGGAGAAGTACATCTCGTAATTTATCTGTTTTGCTTGAATTAATGAGAACCTAACAAATAAGAGAAAATAAACTCTAACGTCTAATTGTTATAAAAAAAAGTTGGTCTAAAGACTTACCTCCAGCTTTGCACTATCGTTGTGAAGTCTAAAATCTACATCACGGATATCATCACTAGCATTTTCAAAATCCTCCTCATCTGCAGTATGTCCGGAACTATGTTTAAGTAATTTACGCTTACGTGGTTCTTGATATTTTTGTTTACGTTTTATAGCTTTTAACATGCGAACTTCACCATGGCGTCGGGCTCTTTCTGAACTAGAGAGTTCTTCAGTTGTCTTGCTTGTCGTCATATTGCAAGTCTCCAGAATATTTTGAAATTGATTGCGTAATTTTGTAATTTCATAAAATCTTAAGATGGACGATATCATGTAAATTTTGCAATACAAATATTACTAGTGTTTTTTCTATAGGTATAATATATTTTAATATTCTACCTCTGTTCTTCTATTCCTAATTTATGACACCATTTACGAGAATTTTCTCGTTCCCATTTGATTTGCAGCCATTCATGATATACTCGCATTAAGGTAAAAACATCACCTTGGTCAGATTCAAATGAAGATCGAGCTTCCTAATTTTAATGTTCGATTATTAGTATTTATATACAGATATTAACAGATAACATTTACCTCACACTTGGGGTCGGTATAGGCACGATTAGTAAATGGATTTTGAACACTCATGACTGCTGCCAATGTTAAAATTGTTTCTACGTCTGGAAATACACAACCCATTAAAAGCATTTTGCCAATAGAAATCTCTACTGGTAAATTTGAAAGTGATTTTCCTAGTGCTGTAATTTTTTCGTCTGGCGTTAGTGCATTCTAGTAATAAACGAGTTAAGAAACAAATAATTTATTATTACAAAAATTAAAGTTATTAAGAAATAATTTACGTGCTGTTTTAAGCCCAATATAGTTTGTTCAATATTCTCCTCTTCAGGTGGTTCTATAAAGGGAAATTGTCGAACATTTGGTAGGCCCATCGAAATCATTTGCAAGAGTATGCTGTCAAGCGGTACACGAAAAATTTCGGGAGTCGGATATGCTTCAAACGAGCTATATTGTTTTTCAGAAAATAAACGAAAACATGTCTAAAGTAGAAATGTAAAATAATTATTAACACAAAATTGTGTAAGGATTTCTTAGTAATTACCCCGGGTCCTGTACGTCCAGCACGTCCTTTTCGCTGCTCCGCTGAAGATTTTGAAACCCAAAACTCTTTTAATCGCTGTCCTTTGCATGAAGCATCATACGACATTTCCTTTACTTTGCCGGAATCGATAACAAAGCGTATACCGTCTACTGTCAATGAGGTTTCAGCTATATTTGTGGACACTATACATTTACGCATACCTTCAGGAGCATAGTCAAAAACCTGTGTGAATAATAAATTGTTTAATTAAATTTGTTAAACATTATTCTATATTTTCTACTTTATCTTGATCAGCTAACGACAGACCACTATGTAGAGGTAATATAATCCAATGAGATTGTTGTTCAGCATATTCTTTGGCTGCATCACAAACGGAGGTGATTTCATTAACTCCACTAACAAATATAAGGACGTCACCGCGTTCATTAGCTGTAAATTGGTATATCTTTATCAAAACTGTATGTAAAACAAACTTTTCTTTTTTTAACTTACGAGAATATTTCTGATCTATTAAATTAAGTACTTGTATAAATGGGGCTGGATCTAGACGACTTGAAGATTGTTGTGAGCGTGATGAGCCTTTGCTTTGCAATTCTAAAGCTGGTGGTGGCATAAATAAAGTTTTGATAGGATACAGCCGCCCTGGAACTTGTAAAAGTTTAGCTCCCTCTTCTTCAAAATAGTTATAAAATAATTCAACATTTATTGTAGCTGACATAAGAATCAATTTTAAATCGGGCTTGGCACGCAGTAAGCATTTAGTTACACCCAAGAGAAAATCACCAAATAGATTTCTTTCGTGTATTTCGTCGAGTATCAAAACATCATATTGATCAAGATTTGTTTCTAGTGCAAGCTAAATAGTATTGGAAAGTATTTTTATTAAATTAACAAGTAAGAATGTGCTATACGGCCATAACCGACTATTTGATGCTATTTAACACTGAGGTCAAGTTTAAACCAATTATCAATTCATTTTTTAAGAATATTTATATAATTTTCTGCAGTATGAATATTTTACTCCGTCTGATTTTTTTGGTATATACATAATCTATATCAGATCTAAAATGGCTGTAACCAGAATATTTGCACGTACTCGTATGTCTTCAAGAACTTATAGATTTGGATATGGAAAATTCGTTGATGTTGTAATATTACTGTTAATACAGCAGAAGTGGCAGTCCTTAGCGGGAGTCCTAAGATTTGGGAGTCGTTCCGGTACGAAAAACCAACTGCCGTAGGAACGTAGAAAATTCGTTCTTAAGCCCTACCGAATACCGAAATAAAAATTTTAAATCCACAGTCACTACTAACTCCATCCTACTTTCCACAATAATTTCTCCTAGTTCTACCCCCTGAAGGTCCAATTATATCAAAATTGCGACCAGTTTTAAGCTTCCATGGACAACCAGCTGAATATTCTGAGGGACTTCTTAAATCGACTCAAAAAGTGATTTAAAGTCGACCGGTATACATAATTTAAGATAATAATTTAGGATAATTGTAAAATAATAATTTTAAAAATCACCTGTCTTAAGAGTAGACCTTCTGTTATAAAAAGGATGTTGGTGTTTATTGTTTTATTCTTTTCAAATCTTATTTGAAATCCAACCTTAGAGCCATAATCTTCCAACATTTCATGAGCCACTCGCTTCGATAGAGAAACACAAGCTAAACGCCGGGGCTGTGTACAAGCTATAATTATAGCATTCAATAATATAAGATTACCTTTTTTAATTATCTAATTGCTTGACCTACCAATGTTTTTATAACCAAACTGATATAAATATTGAGGAACTTGAGTTGATTTACCACAACCTGTATCTCCGGCAATTATTAGTACCCTTGTTTCCCCCAAAGATTTTCGCAAGGAGTTCTTAAATTTCCATATTGGCAGAGATTTTTGACTTTTTCTTAATTTTTTTATTTTAGCAAACCTTTCTTTTTGCTTAAAATCCAAGTATATAATAACAATTTCTTGAAACTGCTTAATTTTCAATGGTGTCATAAATGATTCACCAGAAAAGTGCCGGTGTTCAAATATACCTTTATTTTCTCTGGCTTCATCATTTAATCTCAAAGAAATGCATTTTAATTTATGGCTTGGAGTATTTTCAATATATTCGTCATCTTCTAAAGGATTAGCCAAAATTGGTTGACCCACATTCTTAAGCATAGTTTCATATTTGTTGACAAATTTCCAAAAATCTAATCGATCTTCAATTATGGTCGTACGCTGATCTCGACTTACTAGCAATGGCTCAAACGATGATTTGTGGTCGCAAAAAGAAAAATCTATTAAGTTTGTTTCATCCTTATTTGATTTTGAATTATTTTTTCTTTGATCTTTTTCCATGGTTAGCAACTTCTTTTTCTAGGAAGTTCAAAAACTGCTCATACTTTATTTTAACAATTTGTATGTGGAAGTAATCTTAATTAAACTTCAATGACAACTTTATAATAAGGGTTTATATGTTGATTTTAGCTCCTTTAAGAAAAATAAAATGTGTCTTATAAACTTTAAAGTCGTCGGAAAAATGAATAATGATGTCTAATATTCTTCAATTTTGTTTTTGAAAAATTTGTTTACAAAACAAAAGACAGCTGTATTATTTATTTGTGTATAAACAAAGCCCGTACAAAATATTGACGGCGATGGAAATTGATAATTGGCATCATAGTGTAATAATGAAAGTGATATCAAGCAAGGCGAATTCATTACAGGTGGTGGCAAGAATACAACAAATACAACATGACAAAATGAAACCCCATGTTGTTTTTGTAGGTTTGCTTACATTTTGTCAAATTTTTGTTCGTTAAATTTCCAGGCGAATTCATCAGCTGGGCTCTTGATATCACTTTCATTATTACACTATGATATCAAGAGCCCAGCTGATGAATTCGCCTTGAAATTTTACATACAAAAATTTGACAAAATGTAAGCAAAACCATGGCAAAAAAATTGTAAGGTATAACCGTTCACTCTTACAAAAAAAATTTTTGAAGTAAATGCGAAATATTTGAAATATGTTTTTTGTAAACAATTATAAAAGTCGTTGCCACATTTGAGAAATGGGAATATTATTATCAGGAAATTTTGAACGTATAATGTGTAATGTGTTGTAAACATTTCGTTAAAAATAAAGTTTAGCGGACTGCACAAGGAAAAAAAGACTTGAGACAATTCAATTTTGTCATAATATTTAAAGTATTTTTGTGTAACATATTTTTTTATAATTTATGCTACAGTTTCTTCAGCTTCTTTTTGGGATTGAAAATTTTATTTTCACCAACATTTTATTTAAAAAACGTATCTTCAAATATGTTCTTATAGATAGATTTTGGTGTGATCTTTTATAGTATGAGAATTATGGGCTTTTTAAATTTCAAAAATTATACGGCATAACTTTAGAAGTTTATATCCGATATAAACTGGTATATCAAACAAAAGCTACTGAAAGTATCATTCAAATGATATACATTCTTCCCATTTATAAAGATTAAGAGCTCATATACTCAAAACTTATTTTTACAACCGACTTTGTTTATAAAAATTAGCATATCTTAAAATAATATAGACATAAGTATGGTCTTTTATATAATTTTATACAGGATATACTGGGCTTTTATATAACATAAACTACTTAGCTCTAGCATATGTAGCGTGTTAGTTATGACAGCGTAAAATTTCACTTTTATTGAGTTAGAGTTACATAAATATACATTTTTATATTATATATAAAATGTAAATATATTTTTTTTGTCAATATCTACAACGATAGTCGGTAGTCGTGTGGCTATGTCGAAGCTTAAAAAATGACTTCTATTTGAATACATGTATTCTAATTTTAACAGGTTGTAGCCCGTAGCCTGCAGTCGTGATTGTGTTTATAGTATAATAGCAAACAGAAACTGGGATTTTCAAAAGTAGTATGGTAGCATAATTTGAGAAAAGAAAATAATAATTCGATCAAACGTCAGAAAGTTAATATGGCTGGCAAAAGAGAGAACGGTTACACCTTACTAATTTCTTTTATCATGAGCAAAACTACAAGAACATTTTGTCATGTTGTATTTGTTGTATTCTTACCACCACCTGTAATGAATTCGCCTTGAATTGGCATCATGACTTAATAATTCTGAAGGTTGTTCCATTCTCTCTTTTTGTCGCCATGATAACTTTCTGACGTTTGTTAGGATAGTAAAAGTTTATGCTACCATATTTTTGCCGACAATCCCACTTTTCTAATATTTTATGATGACAAAATTTATGTAAATTTATGCATAAAAAACTTACGAATATTTACGAAAAAGCTTCAATAAATAATCATACAATTTGTTCCAACTATATTTCTTTGATATTGAAGTCTTTATTATATGCTTAACTTCAAAATTACACATTTTTGATAACTAATCCCAATGTATTACGTACACCTTTTCTTAATATGGCAACATTTTTCTTTTAATTGTTTTCAAATATCAAACTTCAAAAACCCAATATACTTCAAAATAATTTTGAACAGAGAGAATGAAACTTCCTTGTTATTATTATTTCATGATTGGCATCGTTCTTTGTTGTAGGGCTGAAAATAGTCAAATGTTGAGTAAAAAAACAGAAGGTTACTTAACAAAAGTCGGTCAAGCTTATATACCCTTTACTGATGAAGTCAAATGCCATTGCTGTTTTTCTCATAAATTTACTTATGAACATATTTAAGCTATTTTCGTTATGTCTAGACTGACGGTCATTATTAAACCGATTCAGGATGTGATTCTGAAACGATTGGTATACTTAAAATTGGGTCCCAGACCAAGAATACCCTTTCTAATTATGGTGTTGAAAGGTATACAAATTTAAAAATATTAATTAAAACTAGTATAAAGTGAGATGTCGTTATAGAAAATTTATAACAAATTATTAGTACATATTTAAAAAAAATGTTCTTTTGAATTTATTGTATCAGTTGTATTCGCTAGTTTAGTTTAGATTTTCTGTAAGGTGTAGGATAAGTCGCGGTCACGCCTAATTTTTATTTCTTATCTAAAATAATACGCAAATACTTAATACCTAATTTTCTGGTATATATTGTGCAATATTCTCACAGCAATATACATTTTGAAAAGAAATGTGTTTTGAAGTATTATATAAAAAAATTACATAGTATTATATTATTTCACATTTTACTTTTAAAAATTTACATATTCAAGTGAATATCAGATAGTTTAACTGCATAATCCTGATTAAAGGGATTTTGAGATATTTTTTTTCCAACTAGAATCTTGTTGAAAGCCTCAAATACGTTAAAATATGTATTTAGTTTATAAAATGTAACAAGGAAGATATAATGAAGGTAGTTTCACTGGCTTTTACTAAATTTTAATAAGGGTTTTTGAAGTTTATTTTTATGGCATATGAAGTATAGCGTTGCCACATTATTTAGTACAATTTGGAAATTCTTAAATATTATGGGTAATATATATTTTATATATAAAAGCCAAATTAACATCCAGCTTGGTAAAGGCGGTATAAACACGTAAAAAACCGAAAAAAAATTGTTTTCTTATTGTAAAAACTAAAATAAAAATTTCAAACGATTAAAATTTGCATGCTGCTTTATTTTTCATACGATAGGATTTTGGAAATATACGATCATGTAATATAGATACTCCTGGCGTGAATTCCTTAATACTGAAGAATTAATGCAAAAATATTTAGCCTTGCGTACATCCACTTTGGCATATTATGCTCTTTTATTTCAGGTTTAGGTTTTTAAAGTACCTTTTCTTTATGAGCAATGTAAATAGCATGTACTGTAGTTTTCAGTACTACAGTACTGAAACCCACTGAAATCCTCAATACATATATTAGTTACGATTTTTAAGCGCACCCGTTGAAGCTTTCATTAATATGTTCCAGAAAACTGGAATATAAAATGGAATATATAATATTTTTCAACATCTACAATATGGATAGAGTTTATATGATTTTATATAGGTTAACATCAAAGAATTCAAATGATGTGGAAATTTACGCCTCTTGGTATGTGTTTCATATTTGCCGATTCCCAAACCAATGATAGCGGATCAGATTCCAATAGTACCCATAGTAGTCTTGGATTATTTACAAGAATTTGCCTCATACAGAAATGAGAAAATACTTCGTCGGAGGAGGAAGTGACCCTATCCATTTCATGGCTACAACAAAATAGAAAAATACAGATAAAAACTTGTAAATTTATCAACTTAATAAATATTATCAGCAACATTAACCAAAGTCTACGGTGACAGCAATACAGCATCAACAATAGGAGCATTTCCTCTCATAAGAGGATCATGCAACATCCATCAGCGAAGAAAAGGAACTTACAGTGACAAACTAATTAACAAATATATTAGCCGTTAGTTAAATTAGCCATTGAGACTTCTGAAACTATAATAAGAACAGACTTTGTATTAAAATAAATTCTTCCTGATTATGAATAAAAAGAATTACGTGATTCTCTTCTTCTACCGAAACGTCAAACTCTCCTTCGCTGACAACGAGAATGATATGATAATGATCTTTTCGTACCGGAATCAACTAACAAA
Organism: Stomorhina lunata; assembly: GCA_933228675.1. Classification (NCBI taxonomy): domain Eukaryota; kingdom Metazoa; phylum Arthropoda; class Insecta; order Diptera; family Rhiniidae; genus Stomorhina; species Stomorhina lunata. The sequence continues at coordinate 36,194,486 of OW121743.1, read as the reverse complement.
AACATAACGTTTTATTTTAGTATTTTTATAATTTAAAAAATTTTTTGATTTGAAATAACAATTCTATTTTGAAAAATAAATTAATTTCTATTACTTCAAATCGCCGCTGAGACAACAATTTTAGTTATGTGTTTTTTTCTAAGTATTCAGGAAATTTAAAAAATCAATAAAATTCTATTATATGTTTAAAGCTATCCAGCTCTTTTCTCCTAGAACAAGTAAAATATAGGTAAACGGTTACGTTTACAGATGCATAAGCAAAAAAAGTTTTAAATTCTGTAATAAAAGAGTGTTCAAATTTTAACACTTATCTCATATTGTCGGCGCAGGAACAAAAAAAAGGGAAGACTTAACATAATATGGTAGCTTTATTTCTATTGAAATGTCAGAACATAAACTAACAACATAGACTGAGGACGCAACTGTCAAGTACATTTAAGAGACGTCATGGTACATTTTAGAGGCGCCATATTGTAATAGGTATTACTGTATTGGTAAAATTATGTTTAAGTGGTATTACCCAGTCAGCATTTAGAAGAGTATTTTTTGAAAAATCACCCAAATGAGTCTTTTTCAACCAGTTTGGAAGACCAAAAAACGATTTGTCGTCTGCGCGATTAAAAAACTAGTCGAAGTAGATTCGCGCTTATGCATTAAAACTTACTATTTAAAAATACAATAACAAAAAGCATATTCATTAAAAATCAAACATTTAAGAGATTGCAATTCGATAGTTTTTAACGCTATTTTGCAAACAGATTTTGCACAGTTAGATGATAAAAAGGTTACTCCTATGGTATTGGTTTTGAAATACTTTTTAACGCGCATAGATAATGGGTGCTGTAGCTAAGTGGGTTAGCACGCCGACTACTAAACATAAGATATCATTTTTAGCCTGAGTTCGATCCCAGTTCGCGGCCGTCGATAAAAAATAAATAAAATAACAAGAAATAGCGCAACTTCTTCAGTGTTCTAAAAATAGACTTTACACCACACTTCATCTCTCTACTCTCTCTCTCTCTCTCTTAGGTAACTCAATTCGAATAAATACGCTCTACATATGTACAATTTTAAAGGCAATGTTACTTTTTTTCTAAATCAACTGAAAAAATAATCAAAATTGAGTCAAAAATGACTCAAAAATGACTCGTAAAAGATTCATAAAGGTGCTCATAAAAGATTCTCTCAAGGGAGTCGCGGCTAGGGTACCATTTTCTCCCGAAGACACAGTCTTTTTCGAATCGAAAATGATAGCATATTCGATTGTTTTAATCGTCAGCGTCAGTCGAAAAAGAGTCAAATATGATCAGAAAATAACAAAAATGCTGACTGGGTAGTGCATACTAAAATATCCACCACATACTAAAGCAGAGTTGCTTGGTATTGTTGATTTTTGAATTTTTGGTTTTTGAATTTGCACTAGAAATGCAACACTTGTTTGAATGATTTTTAATTCCCCACAAAAAAAGAAGCTCACCAATGAAATGTCAAATATTTTTTCGTTTATAAAATAAAAATTTATACTTCTGACTTCGTTAGCTAAAATGAATACTTTCCCTTTTTCACCCTTTTAAACCCCATTTATTGTAAAAGTACTAGGCACATGTTTAAAATTCTTTAATACTTATTGATTGTGGCATAATCAAAAGATAGTTTTTACTCTTTTTACCCTTATTAGTGCCATTTCCAAAAAAGTACAAAACACATGTCCCCTTATTTTTCTAGTCGATTATATGATTTATCCATTTTCTAGCCTGTTTTACCCATAAGCGGCCAAATTTAAAAAAAATTATCACTTTTTATTTAGAAGATATTACGCTACCGATTTTTCCCCCCTTTTTACTCAAAAAATTAAAAAAAGGAACCAAACGCTACTTCTTCAATGTAAATAGACCCGCTTGTAAATTATTCTTCTTGATTGATTTGTTTAAATGATAATCATAGTTTAAAAACAAAATACACTTTAATATTTACCCGTTTTTTTTTGCCTCATTTATCGTAAAAGTGCCAAGCACTTTCTTAATTTTTTTTTTAATTTTATCAATTGTGATGTAAATTGAGTATTTATGTTTATTAGTTCAAAAGATACGTATAGGGTTAAAAAAGTACCAAAATATGGTTTTTACCCTTTTTTATCCTTATTAGTGCCATTTTCAAAAAAGTACCAAACACGTGTCCACTTATTTTTTTAGCCGATTCAAATCCAATTTCAACTTTGTTTGCATCGATGTTGGTTTCGGTGATATGATGTTACTAATTTCTCCCTTTTCTACCCTGTTTTACGTTCTAAGAGGTCGAATTTCAAAAAAGTACCGAATACATGTCCCTTGGTTTTAAGTGCCAATCTCAGAACAATTTAGTTTTTGTTTCTATCACTTTTGTTTTAGAAGATATACTTTACAGATTTTTACCCCCAAAATTAAAAAAAGTACCAAACTCGTAGTTTATTTTTTTCAATGTCCATCGACCAGTCAATAAATTATACTTCTGGCTTTATTAGCCTAAAAACCAAAAAACCTACCCTTGAATATTTTCCCTTTTTTTTACCCTTTTGTACCCCTTTAATCGCAAAAGTACCAAATGCGTATTTAATTATTTTTTAATATCTATCGGTTGCGATATAAATTATGGTTCTATGTGTATTAGTTTAAAAGATACATATGGGTTAAAAAAGTACCAAAATATAGTTTTTACCCTTTTTTATCCTTATTAGTACCATTTTCAAAAAAGCACCAAACACGTGTACCCTTATTTTTCTAGCCGATTCAAATCCAATTTCAACTTTGGTTTCGGAGATATGATGTTACTAATTTATTCCTTTTCTACCCTCTTTTGCCCGCTAGGCGGCCGATTTTCAAAAAAGTACCGAACACATGTCGCTTAATTTTTAGTGCTAATCTCAAACCAATTTATTCTTTGCTTATATCGCTTTTGGTTAAGGAGATATAATGTTACCGATTTTTCCTTTTTTTACCCTTTTAATTGAAAAAAGTACCAAACACGTATTTGATATTTTGTACTTGGCAATCGAGCTCCCTATAAATTTTATTTCTAGCTTTATTGGTTCAAGTGATATAAAAAGAAAAAAAATTGTAGGTACCTACCCTAAATTTTTTTGACCGCCTTTACCCCTTTTTGAACCCTGAATCAAAAAATTACCAAACACGTGTCTAATATTTTTTCTTGTTTACCGGCTCCGATACACAAAAATACCCTTAGAGGCCGAATTTCTAAAAATCCCTTCTTAGTGGATCTATACTTCGAAAAAGCTACCCGCTGTCAAAATTTCAGCTATCTAGCTTTAGCCGTTTGGGCTGGGAGATGATAAGTCAGTCAGTCACGTTAGAGTTTTATATATATATATATAGATAATAACCTTAATCAGTATACCTAATTTTGTAGGAATCGACCCATATTTGATCATACCTCCCATACAAGACACAAGTAGTTAAAATAATCATAAACGCTGAAAACCGCTTATAAATCTAAAGATAAATGCAGTTTATTACTAAAACTTTGCACAGGTAAATATTTTGTAAATATAAACCAATAACCGAAATTTGGAAACTATTGATTCACAATTGACTCTAGCTCAGGCCCTTAGCCGGAAATGACATAAATCTACTTAAATCCCCAAACTTAAAAAAGTATCATATAGTATATATATGTATGTCTCTAGAACAGTTGATTAAGCTTGACCATAAGATATCCTGGACCATTGAATAAGTAGGGTAAATTTGAATTTAGACCAATGTTGAGCAGAGTCTCTCTGATTTTGTATTTTTAATAGCGGTCGATAGACGGACACCGCTAAATTGATTCTTCTGCCGATTAATAGTCGATCGGTATAAATTTTGTGTGGTCTGTGGCAAATTATAAAAAGAATCTGCACTTTTCTGCTGCCTTTTTGCTAAAAAACAATAATATATTTACTTAATATTAATACAAAAAACAAATAAATTGTCTTTACTTACCATTTCCAATTACAAATAATTTTTGTTTGTTTACATTTTCATTTGACAGTTGTCAAAATGACTATGTTGAATTCACAGTAAATGTATGTGAGTTCACCACCTTAGTTAATTTATTCACCACATTTTTTTGGTTCCTTAGTAGAACATATGTTCTCAATCTATGTGTTTTATCTATGTGTCAGAACCCTTAGAATTGTCAGAAAGTGAAATTAAATTTAGTAACGTAAAGTGAAATTACCTTCATTATAATATACCTTGAAATGTAATGTAAACAGGCAATATATTTTAAGAAAACAAGGATATTGAAGTTTAAAGTTGCATATTAAGTTTAAAGTTGTATATTATTTATTTTTCATTTTTAAAGTCTAGATCAACAGATTTTAAAAATTGTTATAGCATATCAACAACTTTTGATTTTAAGAATACCAGTATACAAAAATTTTTGGCAAAAAAATTTTTGGTTTGGCGAAATAGTTCTTTAGAGTTCCGGAATATAAATCGATATATCACTCTTATTTGCAATATGGGGTCATGTCAAATTGCTCCCAAATAATTTTCAGATGAAATATCTTATTTTCCTTTTCATTAACCCATCATTTCAAATATTTTTATTTCAACATTATTGGTTAAAATAAAATAAAAATTTATTTTGAAAAATTATTTTAAAGAAAATTGCGCAATTTTTTTTAAATAATTTGTCACCTCCGACGCTTCAAACCAGGGACCGAAAATAATAATTATTCTTGAATTTTCAAAGAAAAAAAGCAATCATATGGAAATATCGCAGAACTAATTTGAAAACATCATTTTGCTTGTTTTCCACTATATTTTCAGAAAATGACATGCTTTTTAAATTTTTGGTTTTTATTATTTTTTTCAAAAATAATTTTTATTTTACGATTTTTATTTTTTTTGTCAAATATATTTGTCAAATTCTGACAAATATTTTTTTTTGGCAAAAATATTTGTCAAAAATTGATTTTTATTTTATTTGTCAAAAATATTTGTCAAGGTCTGACAAATATTTTTTTTTGGCAAAAATATTTGTCAAGATCTTATTTTTATTTATTTTAAACAGAAATAATTGTTATTCTGATTTAAATTTTTTTTTGTCAAAAATATTTGTCAAATAAAAAACGCAAAAATGAAAAATTCAATACAGAATTTAAATATTTCCCATAATAATGGTAAATTTTAAAAATTTTCAATAAAATTGAAAATTTTGAAAATTTCCCATAAAAACGTAGTATTTGAAATTTTCCCATAAAAATGGGAAATTTTAAAAATTTCTTGTAAAAAGGGGAAATTTTTAATATTCCTTTTTAAAATGTGAAATTTTGAAAATTTCCTATATAAATGGGAAATTATAAAAATTTTCTGTAAAAATGGGAAATTTTGAAAATTTCCCATAAAAAAGGGAAATTTTGAAAACTTCCCATGAAAAAGGGAAATTTTGAAAATTTCCCATAAAAAAGGGAAATTTTGAAAATTTCCCATAAAAAAGTGAAATTTTAAAAATTTCCCATAAAAAAAGGGAAATTTTAAAAATTTCCCATAAAAAAAGGGAAATTTTGAAAATTTCCCATAAAAAAAGGGAAATTTTGAAAATTTCCCATAAAAATGGGAAATTTTGAAAATTTTCCATAAAAAAGGGAAATTTTGAAAATTTCCCATAAAAAAGGGAAATTTTGAAAGTTTCCCGTTTTTAGGTGAGATTTTCCAAATTTCCCTTTTTTATGGGAAATTTTCATAAAAAAAAAAATTTCCCATAAAAAAAGGGAAATTTTGAAAATTTCCCATAAAAAAAGGGAAATTTTGAAAATTTCCCATAAAAATGGGAAATTTTGAAAATTTTCCATAAAAAAGGGAAATTTTGAAAATTTCCCATAAAAAAGGGAAATTTTGAAAGTTTCCCGTTTTTAGGTGAGATTTTCCAAATTTCCCTTTTTTATGGGAAATTTTCATAATTTCCCTTTTTTAGATGAAATTTTCAAAATTTCCCATTTTTATAGAAAATTTTTATAATTTCCCATTTATATAGGAAATTTTCAAAATTTCACATTTTAAAAAGGAATATTCAAAATTTCCCCTTTTTACAAGAAATTTTTAAAATTTCCCATTTTTATGGGAAAATTTCAAATACTACGTTTTTATGGGAAATTTTCATTTTTATTGAAAATTTTTAAAATTTACCATTGTTATGGGAAATATTTAAATTCTGTATTGATTTTTTCATTTTTGCGTTTTTTATTTGACAAATATTTTTGACAAAAAAATATTTAAATCAGAATAACAATTATTTCTGTTTAAAATAAATAAAAATCAGATCTTGACAAATATTTTTGCAAAAAAAAAATATTTGTCAGACCTTGACAAATATTTTTGACAAATAAAATAAAAATCAATTTTTGACAAATATTTTTGCCAAAAAAAATATTTGTCAGAACTTGACAAATATTTTTGACAAAAAAAATATTTGTCAGAATTTGACAAATATATTTGACAAAAAAAATAAAAATCATATAATAAAAATTAATTCTGCCAAAAAAAAAATAAAAATCGTAAAATAACAATTATATTTTGATTTTTATTATAAATGTCATAATTGTAACGGTCCCTGCTTCAAACATTTGTATTTCACTTAACTACTTGTTTTTCTACGTTTAAGGTACACGTTAATAAAAACATGTTTGTCTTTCAACCAGAGACCGGATTTTAATACTTTTAAAACAATATTTTCATGTTTAAATCCATAAAAAAACAATCATTGAAGTTTAAAAAAATATTAAAAATCCCTCATGATTTTTATTTGTTCAAAAATTTTGTTTCTTTTTTCAATCCGATGAAAATAAAATATAAAAAAATCGTTTGGGATATTTATCAGTACAGTTCAAAATAATTTTCATCTTTTTTCATCCGATTTCCTCTGCGAAGGGTAGTCATCTTGTCGTGATGCAGGGGCTTAAGCGTAATGAACTCTAAGGCTATGCTGGGGGAGATTGGTATCATCGCTATCTCCGGCAGGGTCACCCATACCAGACAGGCTTAGAGGGAGCGCACCACTAAGAACTTCCCACCCACCCTCTCCCTACTGGCGTCTGTTTACCCATATTGGGCGGCCAGTTGGGAACCCCTGTTTTGCCCCATAGGTTTCCCATGTACGGCACCATGGGCTATGGCGGCAGAACTGTCCGTTTTGGATCTTCGATCCTTGATTTAGGTCCGTCCGGCAAACCAAATCCACAGAGCGTCTGTTTCCCATATTGGGCGGCTCTGTGGTCTGCGTCTGATCCCCAGTGGGGCGGCAGTTTACTTCAGGTCTTGGTAGTAAGGATAAAATACAAAATATTTTAATCATGAAACCCCCCCAATGTCCAAAAAATTATGCCCCCTTTATCCGGTCGAGGGCTTCATAATCTCCGGAGACCCAGTTCCACCGGTGCCTGTCCCGGGCTGTATGGAATGGTGTGCGACTGGGACTACATCGGCTCAAAGCTCTTCGTCTATTTTGGTACCTGGCCAAGCTAGTCTGCCGACCACAGGTTCGAAGGTTAGTCTGGTGAAAGCACCTATTCAGGCTGGCCGAAAAACTGGTGCTACTGTTACTGGTGTGGGAAAGAAGACTGTCAAATCCAGTCCTTCTCGCACAAAAAAATCGCCCGGTAAAGGCAAATTACTCTTTGAAGTACCTCTAAGCCATGCTGCGAGTACTTCAAAAGCTGCAATGGTAAATCCCAAGTGCTTCCCGTGCAGAAAGGAATCGTGATCCCATGTTCAGATTCCCCACCTGTACACACCCCTAGGAGTCAAGGAGATGCGAATAATTCTTCCTCTCTGAAAACTCCTATCCCTGCAAAGGGGACCGGGACTAAATCCTCGGATCCCCTATCTGACCGTCCAAAGAAGCACATTTCTCCGGCTAGAAGGGCTTTTCTTCAACGGCGCGCAGCCGAGCGGAAACTGCAGCAGCTTGGCGACAAGCCTGCTGACTCCCTTACTCCTGAGGAGATTGCGGCGAAGGACAGGGCTATAAAGACTCTGGCTGAACTCCCGAGCAAGGTTACCTCAGCACCGAAAGGTGTGCCTAAACGGCAACGTTCTGAGGAGGACCACTCGTTAAGCCAGCAGCCTGGGGCTAAACGTCCTAAACCCTCTGTCATGATGGACAGATCCTTTAGCGAGATTGCCAAGGGTAAGCTCGTTAAGGCCATCATCGACAGGGGTAACCCTGACGGGTCAATTGCCACCGAAAGGTGGGACTTGATCCAAGTCAAACTGGTGGGGGTTTTCATCAGGGTCCTTAGGAAAAACCCTGGTCCCCCTCCAGACTGCGACGACGCTGGCTGGTTCCAGGGTCGTGTTAAGCTGATGGCATGCCATAATGAGAGGTCCGCCTTTCTCTTGAGAGAGGCGATCCGGCTCATTGAAGGTATATGGGATGGAGCTAGTCTCGACGTGGTTTCTCGTGAAGAGATTCCACGTAGGCCTAGATCCACTGCCCTTGTACGCGATGGTGTGTCATCTAAGGAGGAGATCCTAGAGCTCCTTAGACTCAGCAACCCCAATCTTCCTGTCCATGACTGGAGGGTAGTAAAGGTTTCTGAGCCTAAGGATTCTCTTAGAAGGATCACTGTTGTCCTGACCCAGGAATCCCTGGAGCCACTTCGGCAGATGCGTTGGAAGATTCTCTACGGCTTCAAGAAAATCATCCTACATGTCTACCGAGGTGACGACAAGGGTCCCGAAAAGCAGGATGACAGTGTACCGGATACCCTCACTAAGGACGACGTACCTTCCGGTTCATCTGCTCCTCCCACTTCCCAGCTGAGCCCAGGCTCTCTGGGCATTGTGGATGAGGAGATGGACGAGGAACCCCGATCTAGACGACGAGGATCAGGATGACTTCAACGTCACTGTTATCCCCCTCTTCGAGAATGATGAAGATTACGCAAATTAATCTTCATCATTCTAAAGCGGTCTCAGCCGCCCTGCTCCTTCGCGTTTCCGAACGCAAGGAGGAGCTAGTGATAATCCAGGAACCTTGGATCGTGGGAGACAGGATTCGTGGATTATCACTAAGAGGCTACAAGCTAATACACGCCAGTGGATCAGGTAGGCTGCGGGCATGTATTTTAGCTAAAAGCACTTTAAACGTCTTCATTCTATCTGATTTTAGTGATGAAGACACGGTAGTGGCTGCATTGGAAACCAGCGCAGGCCCTACACTGATCGCCTCGTGTTACATGGGCCATGACCATATTGAACCTCCACCCAACAATTTGGTCAGGAAGACAGTGGATATGGCTGTCAGCAGAAATCTGCCGCTAATCATAGGTGCGGATGCAAATGCCCATCACACCATCTGGGGCAGCTCTAACATTAATGAAAGAGGTGAGTCCATTTTTGATTTTCTTCTTTGTAGCAGTTTAGATGTTGTCAACATAGGGTCAGAACCCACCTTTGTAGTAAGCAATAGGCAAGAGGTTCTTGATATTACTTTGGTAAGCTCTTTGCACCATAATCTAATTAAAAACTGGAGAGTGTCAAATGATTGCTCCTTTTCCGATCACAGGTATCTTGAATTCGAACTTCAGTTCACACAAGAAAAACCAACACCCTTCTTAAATAGGAAGAGAACAAAATGGGACATGCACAAGGAATCCCTCTGTCGACTCTTACCTACTGTACCGCATATAGACTCTTGCGAAGACATTGATCTAGCTGTCAACACACTGACCAATGCTTTTCAGCAAGCTACTAATCAAGCTTGTAAGAAAATCACCAGGAAAGGTAAATGCAAACCACCCTGGTGGTCACCCGACATTGAGAAGCTACGCAAGGAATGTCGACGTCTGTTTAACGAAGCTAAGAGGACATCCAACTGGGTCCCCTACAAAGCTTCAGTTAACAGATTTAAAAATGTCGTCAGGAACGCGAAGAGGCAGTCGTGGAGAAATTTCTGCAGCGGCGTGGAAGGATCTTCCGAGACTAGCCGACTTCGTAAAATCCTGACCTCCTCTCCCTCCGTCACTGGCTATATTCAAAAAGCCTGTGGCAACTGGACCACCAGTAGTTATGAAACCCTTGAGGTCCTCATGGGCACACACTTCCCTGGATGCAGTGTTTTGCATCGCGAGCCAGTGTCCAGTAACTCGACTGTCATCGGGTCCTCACCCATCCTCATTGATAGAGGAAAAATCAAGTGGGCTCTTGACAGTTTCAAACAATATAAGTCAGCTTGTCCGGATGGAATCATCCCAGCAGACCTTCAGCATAACGCTGAGACTATAACTCCTATAACTGGCTCATCAGGATTTTTATGAGCTGTCTTAAATTCTCATATATACCGGAATCCTGGACCAGATGTGAGGTAGTATTCATCCCTAAAGCGGGTAAAGCTAGCCACACAAAATCGAAGGACTTCAGACCAATCAGTCTCAGCTCCTTCCTTCTTAAAACTTTAGAACGCATTATTGATGTTCACTTACGATCATCAATCAATCCACGCTTTCTCTCTAAATCACAGCACGCCTATAATAAAGGTAAGTCTGTTGAAACAGCACTCCACTCACTTGTTAGTTCCTTAGAAAAATCACTTGAGTTCGGCGAATTTTCACTAGTTGCCTTTCTAGATATAGAGGGAGCCTTTAATAATATTAAGCCCACGTCGATTACTTCGGCAATGGCGGATATAGGAGTTGATGACTCTATCATCTCTTTTATTGGAAAACTTCTTTCCTATAGAACTATTTTCTCTACCTTGGGAAAAGCTACAGTATATAAAGTAGCATACCGAGGTACTCCTCAGGGGGGTGTTTTATCTCCCCTGCTCTGGAACCTTGCCATCAACAAATTGTTAATGGAATTGGACTCTCTGCGCTTCAAAACTATTGCTTACGCAGATGATGTCGCCATTGCAGTTTCGGGCAAGTACCTAAACACTATCTCGCAGCGACTCGAAATCGCTCTCGCCACACTTACTGAATGGAGCGTTTCCAATGGCCTGGGAGTTAACCCCGCCAAAACGGAACTCGTTCGTTTCTCTAGGAAATACAAGATTCCCCAGTTCAATCTTACAAAGCTTGATGGAACGGAACTGGTACTCACGGATCATGCCAAATACTTAGGTGTGATCCTGGACTCTAAGCTGTCCTGGAACTTAAACACCCAATCTAGGGTGTCTAAGGCTTCCATTGCACTATACTCGTGCAGAAGAGCTCTAGGAAATACGTGGGGCCTATCCCCTTTTAATACAGCCTGGCTCTTCGAAATGGTTGCTAAACCCATTCTCATGTACGGCGCTCTTGTCTGGTGGCCTACCCTAAACAAGGCTAATCAGCGAGGACTTTTTGTTAAGATCCTTAGATCTGCTGCTCTCATGATTACGGGTGCTTTAAGGACTACTCCTTCAAAGGCACTCTTTACCATGCTTAATTGGCTTCCGGCTGAGCTAATGGCCCAATTAGTAGCCCTCAACTCAGCTATCAGGTTAAAAACCACCGGTGAATGGTCTACTTCGTCTCTAGGCCACACCACTATTCTGGAGAAACTTAATCTCCCTGATAATATAGACTACTGTATTCCCTCACCCGCTTTCGAGCAATCCTTCACTGTGGATATCTCAGGGGCCCATAACGCTTTTAGTGAAGAGACCCTGGTTATCTATTCGGATGGATCCAAATCGTCACGTGGTGTGGGTGGGGGCTTCTTTATCCCATCATTTGGGATTAAAGTGAAATTCAAGCTCCCAAAACAATGCAGCATTCTTCAAGCTGAAATTTCAGCTATTTATAGGGCGAGCAAGTGGCTCACATACCACCGAGTATATCCTAACGATATTCGTTTCTGTACAGATAGTCTTGCCGCCATTCATTCCCTTTCATCGGTCTACACGACATCCGTTCTTACCCGTGAATGCCGGGCGTCCCTAAATGAGATGGCGAGACATTCCAACATTGAACTTTTCTGGGTACGTAGTCATAGTAATGTACCAGGCAACATCATAGCGGATAACCTAGCAAAAGATGGTGCTCTTCTTAGTCATGAAAACACTGATCAATTCATAGGTATTCCGCTCTCAGCATGCAAATTGCTCATAAAGCAGTTTATTTTTAGTTCCGCACAGACCAACTGGTCCACAGAAAGTACCTGTACGATCTCCAGACTTACATGGCCAACTTACGATAGTAAGCGCTCTGCAATCCTGGTCAGCTCTTCGCGCCATAGACTTCGCACCCTTATTTCAGTACTCACAGGACACTGTCTTATAGGTATACATGCTAGAAGACTTAATCTTCAAAGCAATGACTACTGCAGAAGTTGTCACAATGCAGAGGAGGAAGAAACAATATTCCACTTCCTCTGTCACTGCCCAGCACTTGCTGAACTTAGAACCCTCCATCTAGGATTCCCATTTCTGCACGATCTGTCAGAGATCTCGAACATCAATATTCGTAAAATAGGCTCTTTTATCGGTGCATCTGGCTGGCTCTAACTGAGCCTCTTACACTCGGTAGTTTTAAGAATTTAATTTTCTCTATCCTTGCAGGAATTACAAAGGGACCTCTTTATGGACCCAAGTGAGGTGGACCTTACAGTCTGCATCCTGCCTAACCTAACCTAACCTTCATCCGATGAAGATAAATTTTGATAGAAAAAATTCAAATTTTATTTCTGTATTTGTCTGGGTATAAAGCATCTTTAGGACGTTTAAATAGCAATAAATTCAGTTATTGTTGCAAATTTTATATTTAAATGGGTTTGGGCAACAAATGGTCATTGTCTAAGTGCGTTTAAAACGTCCCAAAGTTAATTTTTTTAGAAATAGCGACGCGAATCAAAGAAACCACCAACAGTTCCCATTAGAACTATTATCTTTAACTTCGATGTCCTAAAACGTTGCAATAAATTGAAAACATTCATACATTCATTGTTGAAAATTTTGAAATTTCATAAACATTTTCTTTTTTCAAAGTCAAAACAGAAGTTCAAAAATAAAACAATCAATAAAATATTTTTCTGTTCGGATATTTATCGTTATAGATATTTAAAATTTTCATCATGAGGGATATTTGTATTTCAAATATAAATCTCTCTTTTTTTATTTTTCGATCGAAATGAAAATAAATTTTCATCGGCAATGATATTTATACTTGATGGATTTAAAAAATAAAACGATCCCCGGTCTCTGCTTTCAACATTAATGTTTAAGGTAAAATAAAAATTTAATAAAAAAGATACGATATCCATTCTTTGAAAATGAAAAAAAAAAATCAAACTTCAATATCTTTCTTATCTTAAAAAATATTACCTAATTATTTATATCAAATTAAAGCCTAAAGAGTTGACTATCTTAATCTATATATCATTGATTTACGGCATATCGAAAAGTTTTCGAAAAATTGCAATTTTTTACAAAAACATGGATAAACTATATATTTTTCTTAATAGTTCCTTAATGGGCTAATGGAAAGGAAAATATGATGTCTCATCCGAAAGACAATTTGGAGCACTTTCAAACAAAAGCTATTTAAAGGTCCTAACAATCGGTACTTCAGTTGAACTAGACTTGTACAAAAAATTTGAGAAACTATTTAATTTAACAATTCAAATAACCCACGAACACTGTTTTCAACTTTTTTTCCATTTTACAACTATTTTTCCGGAAATTGGAATACAATTAGTATTTATATTTTCAAGCTTACCTTCCCCGATATATTTTGTTTTCAGAAATAAGGGATATAGAATATAAATATACCTAGAAGGCCGACGAAATGTCAAAGTGCACCAGGTGTATGTCAAAAGTGCGGATCAGTAATATTTTATTGGTTAGCCAAAAAAGAGCTTTTACTTTTCTTAATTAGTACAAACAGTTCCACAAAAAAGTATTATATGATGGGACGAAAATTTTCTTCAAGTTTTTTTCAGTAATTTGAAGACATTTTCATGAGAAATCCATCTTTTATGATATATAATGAGTCTTACTTGATTTTAGGATAATTTAAAATGTATAAACAAATTTTTATTTTAAATTTCATTAATTTTTTTTAATACCAAAAATTGCAGCCCTACATGTTCAATATAAATTAGGCAAAAACAAAAAAAAAAGAATGTCGAAAGAAAAGAAAACAAAATAAAAAATTTTCAGTTTGTAAAAAATAAAAAAGTGTTTCGATATCAAAATATTGTTCAATATTAAAAAAAATCAACATTTTATGTGCAAAATTCCAAATGGTGCGTTGTATTCAAAATTTCGCGGAATTTTTCAAACAAAAATTTGAGTGCAGAAAGCTTTCCTGCTTGTATAATATTAAATTTTAATGGATCAGGTGACGACATTCTATATATTATTTTCTATGATAAGGGATTTCTTCAAGTTAAAAAGCTTTGACAACCCTATGACGGGTTGCCAGATATGCACAATATGTCACCATGTTGATCAAAAGTAAACATGTCACCAAGCAACTTGTTATTTTTAAAAATTTTCAATTTTATTTATGAAATTAAACAATTCTTTTGACAAATTAAAAAAAAATATAAATATATATATATTAACAAAGAATCCGTTTTACAAAATGAGTCAAGAGTTAAAAGAAATTTGTGAAAAATTGCAATTGCAAGACCGTAGAGTAAAAATCTCCACATTGGACTATTTGCAAAAGAAATGCTTGGATAAGGAAGCTACTACTGATACGGAGATATTGCAAATTTTTGACGAAACTTATTTACATTTGTTAAAATGCTATAGTGATCGCTTTGAGAGTGTTCGTGATCAGGCTGTACAAACCGTGGACATGTTTATAGAACGTTTACCACCTAATGATTTTCATTTGGTGAATATTATTTCCACATTAGTAGATCGTATGGGTCAACAGGAAACTCTTGAGGAAAGTGAGGAAATGCGTTTGTTATTTATGAAACAATTATTGCTGTTAGAAAATAGGTTTTTAACAACCGGCAATAAAGAATCCTTAATTGCTTGTTATGAAAACATTACACAAATTTTAGTGAAAGCTCTAAAAGATTCTTACCCAGCTGTGCAGAGGGAGGGATGTGCTTGTATAATATTATTGGCCCCAACGGCAGATTCATATGTATTCAAGTCGTTTGCGGAACGGTTGGCCAAAAGTTTGTATGGAATGTTAAACCATAAACATTCTCAGGCACGTATTGCTGCTGTAAAAGCACTCGGTTACATTGCTTTACATGTAGATGCCAGTGGAGATAGTTTATCCCGTTTAATTATGGAAGTATCACCGCTGCTTATGGATTCTATGCCACTCGTCAGAAGAGAATGCGGAGAATTGGGAGTTCTGTTACTTTTAGAATTGCGGGATCGATATTCATATTTTGAAAGGTTGATACCATTGGTTTTGTGTTGGTAAGTTTATTGAAGAAAAAATAAATAAATTTATTGATTGAGTGTTAACTTAATTTCCATTAGCCTTAAGGACGAGTCACCTGAAGTGCAAAACTACATATTGCCGTTATGGAACAAATGTGGTAAACAATACTATGATGAAAATGAAGCTGAGTTGAGTAAGCAAGAAATAGGCGATACGATATCACCTAATTATCCAGAAAATGTTACACGTCCTTCTATTGGTTGTCGTGGCATAGTTCAACGTTCATTACGACTTTTAAAATTAATAATGAGAGAATCGAGTGATTGGAAGGAAAATGTACGTTTACACTCCCTTAAATTATTGTATCAGTTTATTTTGCATGCAGAGGAAAAAATGACAGCCATGTTTTTTGAAATCTATGGCGATGTTGCAAGAGCAGCTAGAGATCCAGAGCCAACTGTAGTTGAAGAAGCTATTAAGGTATCAGATTTAATGGGTCGTCTGATGAATTATGATGATTGGTACCAACATGGTTTCGACGGCTTAGAAAGGAATGCAAAAGAAGGCTACCTGAAATGTTTTTATTATTTGTATACGCCTTCGTTGGGTGTTAGATTTGAACACAATTTGAGACTGTCTAAAATACTTGTACAGCCAGAATTCTCACAAACTTTAAACAGCAATATTCAGTTATTTATTTTAAAAATGATTGAAACAATTTTAGATAAATCTGGGACATATAAAGAACAACATGATGTTGTCGAACTTTATAGGAATTGCTATTGTTCGGCAATTAAAGTTATGTCATTGTCCTTAGAATCTGATCATTCAAACAGTGATGTATTGCAAACGAAAGGTTTAAGTATTTTAATTACAATTTCAGAAATGTGTAAATATGATATAGATGATTTACATGAGAAATTCTTTAATGATACATTAAAGTATGTACAAGATATCGATGGACCATTAGATGCATTAAGTGAGCCCATCTTACTTTTATACGGCTTAATAAAGTTGGGCAAATTTCGGGCTCCTCATTTAAAAACATTACAACAGAAAATCGTTACTGTATTTGAACATTGTGCAGATGAATCCAAAGTTAAAATATTTAGTGCTGTTTCAATGGCAATGCTAGATTGGAATAAGACTATTCGAAGATCATTGAACGAGAGTAACGAGCTTTTGGCAGGGTTTATTTCAACAGTAGTAGAACCTTACCTTCAGTGGAAAGCGGGAGCTAATGCTGAAGCCATGCGTTCTTTTGCTACGGCTACTTTATGTTCAATTTCTCAGGGTGCCGCAGAGGAGGCACCATTTGTTTTGCCAGAATTTGCAAAATACATGCCACCATTATTAGAGGACCAATTTATATCTACAAGACACTATGCCGTAAAATGTCTATATAATTTTGGCAAAATTGATATTGAGTATTTAAAGCCAATTGCATATGGTAAGTGTTGCTGTGAAATATCAAGAATAAATTTATAATACATACGTTTTTAGCTTGTTTACAGCGTTTAGATGATCCTTCGTCTGGTATACGCATATTAGCAGCGTCCGTTATTCCAAAATTACAGCTTAAAATTGTCGAAGATGTTAAACGGTACGATGCTGCTGAAAACGATAAAAAGCACAAATGTGATTTAGACGTTTGGCTGTTTTTTATCAAAAATTGTTTTGATGTATTATTTTTGCATTACGACAGTCCAGAGGAACGACTAAAGGTTGTTGTTAAAGGTAAAACGCTTAAAAACACCTTTTAGGTTATTAAAACAATTTTTTTTATTTTACTTTTATTCTTATTGCAGATACAATTATTGAATTGAGCAAGCGTTACCCAAAAATTGCAAAGGATTCTTACCAACGGACTTTGGCTGCTACTCAAGATTGTTATAACCTAAAGGAACTTCAAGAAGTGCTATCTTCAAATTAGAATTCTTTTTTCAACATTTGCTAGTTTTACTTTTATAATTTTATTACATTATCAGCATTTTATTAAAAATAAAATATATTAACTTTAAAAAATCGGTCTATACTAATTAGTTTACCACATAGCCCTTTGGACGCCGGATAACTTATTGTAATCAGCCAAATGACGCCAAACAATACGACTTAAGCGGTACTTATGAACAACACCACGGGGTCGTGACGTAAGGGCACAACGTTCGCGTACTCTAACCAGACTGGAATCTCTTGGAAATGCAGCTATTTCAGCGTCGGCAACTTCCCTTAATTCGGCAGGAAGTATGTCATTTTTGCGCAGCGCATTAACACGCAAACGATCCTTGGCATTTTCTACCACACATTTGCGTCGCTTTACATCCTTAATCATTTTCCAATCAGCATATTTTGTACGAACTTGCTGGAACTGTAATATTTATGATATATTAAATAAAACACCTATTAATTGCTACATTTTTTAACATACACCACATCCTGCAAACTGTATAGATTGGCTAACAAAACTTCCCACTCTAGCTAAAGAATTCATTGTACTCCTTTCTTGTACCGAACTCTTCCAAGAAATTATTACAATAATGAGAACTGAATCGAGGTAGTTTTCTTTATCAGCTGTTTAGTTGCCAGTGTTGCTTAACGACAAAATACTATTTATATTTCATGTATAATTTTCAGAGAAGGAAAAAGTTTTTTAATAATGTAGTTACAAAATGGAAAATAAAAGATTAAAGTATAAGATATAGCCGTGGTATAGCAGGCTAGTCACCCGCCTAGCATCATACCAGAGGTCCCAAGTTCAATCCCTGTCAGACCCACTTGAAAAAAAAAATAACTTTCAAAAAGCGGCGGTTCACCTCATAACTCAGCTAACCACTGGTTATTGAGTATTAGGCTATGAAAAACTTCTCTAACTAATGCATTTGCCGTTCCCACTTATGAAAATTTTAAATATCTCCAACGATAAATATCCAAACAGAAAAATATTTGTATTGTTTTATTTTTGAAGTTCTGTTTTGAAATTTAAAATTAATGTAAGCATGTTTTGAACAAAATGCAATGATATTTCTGCAGGGATATTTTTAATAAAACAAAGCAATTTAAATGTATTCTGACAATGGCCTTTCGGTATTAAAACGTATTTTAATATATATATTGCATCATTAATTGAATTTATTGCTATCAAAATTTTAATTTTTTCATTAAAAAATTGTTTTCACCGGATGAAAAAAGATGCAAATTTGTTTGAACTTTGTGATAAATATTCCAAACGACCTTTTATGTTGTTTTCATGGATTGAATAACAATTTTTTTTTAATTAATAAAAGGTATGATGGATTAGTACTATTTTTGAACTTCAATGATTGTTTTTAATGGATAAAAATTTAAAAATATAGTTTTTAAAGAATTAATATTCGGCCTCTGGTTTTTGGAACAGTACTTACTTACATAAATGGCCTATAGATACAAGCTCTATAGGTCAAAGTCCGAGAATATATTAGAATTCCATGCTAAGTTTTGAAAGATTTTCCTCTACTAGGTCCTTCCAACAAAGTTTTGGACGCCTTCTTCTACGTGATCCCTTAGGATCATTATCGAACACTTTTCATCCCTTTGCACAAAATATCCTAGCCAATGCAGCCGCTGTTGCTTAATGCGTTTCACTATGTCTATGTTAGTGTATAACTCATACAAGAACACGGGTAGTATAACCGATTTATGGAGCGTAGTTTTAGTTCTTACGGAGAGGACTTTATTTCTTAGCTGATTGCTTCGTCCAAAATATCATCAATTGTCAAGTATAATTCTATTTTCGATTTCAAAGCTTGTTGTTGATGTTCACAGCGATATCAAGGTAATCAACGGACACATGTTATCCAATTCTAATGATCTGTGTGCCTGTAGAAACCATCAGTTAGCGTACAGCTAGACCCATTTTGTTTGATTCCATCTCGATACTGGAAAAGGCAACAGTTACCTCGCTCAAAGTGTTTCCCACAATATCAATTCATTCATTTGCAATTCGGGTAGTATATTTTTTATTAAAAATTGTACCAGATATATTAAGCCGAGGGTCTCTTAGTCCCGTTTCACACGAATCAGGTTTACTTGATCAGTTTTTCTATAAATTTCTTTTGAACCTGCATTCACCTTCACAAACGAACATTTTCTTCATCAGTTTTCATTTTATTTTTCTTAAATTTCATACAAATTTTCAAAATTTTCGTAAACTTGATAGTACGGCCAGGTTTGTATCAATTTAATTCTGTCAGTTTATTCTCATACAAATTCAAGACATGATAAGCCAAACCTGACTAATGTAAAAGTAGACTTACACAATATTGAAGAGATCACAAGACTGTCACCTTGCTCGCATTCTTGTTAAGTTATGAAAGACTCCGATATGTTTTTACTTATCTAACACATGATGTTATATTTTAGTTTCATCCTAAATAACTTTACTAGGTTCATAGGGATGCCGAACTCAAACATTACTTCATAAACCTTCTACCATATTAGCTGTGTTTTTTTTCGAAGTTTATATCTATGTCTATAAAGATATCGAATAAAACGGTATTGCTACTTAGCTTTCTAAACTTGGTAATACTTTTTATTTTGCTTTTTTTATGTCAAAAAATTTATTTTAAATTAAACAATAAAAAAAAATAGTTCTGTGTAACAAAATATTTGCAGAACTGCGATCCATGACGATTTCAAGAATCATCAGAATTTAAAAGCAAGCAACTGTTGGACTCAATGTCCAAAGTTTCATTCATTTAAAGTCCATAACATACACATCTTTCTCCTTAACTTTCTACAAGTATTGATTTATCCCATTTCTATCTTAAAGTGTCTCAACTCCACCAAACGATAAGTCAATATGTGCCGTACAAAGTTTAATGATTTATAATCTAAAGAAACTTAATTGGAGAGTAGCGACATAAGATGCAACTAGGGACTTAAAGCTAAACTATCAGCATAACATGATAATTTTTAGTATAACATGGTTAAGATAGCCATGTTATACTAAAAATAAGTTTTACTTATTTCTTGCAAAATTTTCACGAATTTAGCATATCTTAAATTTTTGTTGAATAAAATTTCAAAAAATATAATTTCAAATAATTATAATTTAAAACATTTTTTAGTGTTGTAAATCGAAAAATATTTAAAATTTCAAACTTGGCAGCATTTTTATCACTGCTTAATTTTTAAGTAGCTATGAATATAACTACTTATGAAATTTATATCTGCTTAATTTTGTACTGGAAATTTATATAAACTTCGAAAAAAACACAGCTATTGTTTGGAACAGTGATGATGTGTAAATATAAAAGTAATGTATTTATATGAACTTTTCCATCTCTGTTGATTGTCAAATATTTTGTCATTTTGACATTTCTCCCGACATTCGTGCATGTGCATATTTTTCGTTGTTGGTAGTGGTAGATTTTAGAGGTGTTTTTTCATCGTGTGTGTGTGTATGTTGTGTGATTCGTTTTTCAATCATTTTCCAACTTTTAGGAAACCTCGATTTGCTCGTGGTTTCCACGGTACGATAGAGATATAAAACAAAATATCAAAAGTTATAGTGAAAAATATAATAAAAGGCAACGGAAAATTCCTCAGTCATTAACAAAAAATAGTGTCCAAGATCCCTTAATAAACGGAAATATAGATTTGAAGAAATTGATACTGTGGTGGTGGTCAAAAAACACACCAAGTCAAAGCGTGCTTCTCTATACAACCAATATTCTCAGTCACAGTCAGCAGTGTAACCGGTGTTTGTTAAAGCAGCAAAAGATTACTAAATAGACAAGGAAAAGAAGAACAAAATGCCTTCCAGCGATCCACTGCCTCCTAAAGAGAGTGCGCTCTTTAGGAAATTAATGGTAAATTATTTTATTAAGTGACAAAAAAAAAAATATCTTTTAAAGTACACACACATACACAACCAATTTTATTACTTTTTATTTTCCCAATATATAACTATTGCGTTTTGTATGTTCTAGGATACATGAATCCCGGAATGATTTTGCATTGCTCATTGAAATGTGTTTTATTCTAATGAAATTTTAAGCTTTATTTATATTAATTTTCAATTTTACCTATTTACTGATGTATTTGCAAATTCATTTCAACATAACCTCAAAGTTGAGGGTGCTACCTTACTTGGCCCCCAATTGTAAAGTAAGACAATTACCCAAACACATAAATAATGTTTGCTATCAAATTTAGATTTTATTTTTATTATTGATATTAATGTTTATTGTGGCGTTATTCCAAATGCAATACTGCAAATATCAAACAAATATTTGTGGTTTTAAAGGTGGTGCTAAATAATTCACATTACACTAGCACACACACACAGCCTTATCCATTTGTTATATATGTATATTTATGTATATCTACGTATGTGCAGGGTATTAAGGAGATACTATATTTTCATATCCATATTTAAAACAAGTAAGAAAAGGCTATAGTATGTCAAGACCGACCATACGATACCCTTCACCACTAAGGTCAAAGGTGTTTTTTTCCTGTATAAAGACAGATATTTGCTAAATTTTGCCATCATATAAACATTTTCTCAAAACTTATATATTTAAGCTGTTTCCGTCATTTGAAATTGTATGAGAGCTAAGGTCAAATGTGGATCTATTATCTCGATCCTCGACCGTTTATGGCAAATTGATTACAGTTGTTACAAAAATTATGTTTGCAAAAAATAAACCTAAAATTCTCATTATCTTCAGATTTAAGAGTATTTTAGTGATTTTTGTATCATTTAGTGCGTATTGACACATAAGTTTGTATGGGAGCTATGGTCAAATGTGGATCGATTTGAAATTCGAAAATTTGAAATTTGGTACAGTGATTTTAGTTTACAAAAGCAGTATTTGTTTTAAATTTCATGAAAAAATATTGATATTTGTGGCCAATATATCAATTCCGGAAAGTGGGGCCTATGGGAGGTACCATAAATAATGGACCGATTTCAATAGGCATGGTTCCACTATCAAACAAATTATTTGTGCCAAATTTCATCAAATTATCTTTAGAATTGCGACCTGTACTTTGATTACAAGGTTTACATGGGGGTAAAGCCAGCCAGCCAGACGGACTGACATCGCTAAATCGACATAGAAAGTGATTCTAAGCCTAAGACAAATATTTCTATGTGATACATACATCAGCACAAACTTATAATACCCTTTCCACTTATTGTGGTGAAGGGTATAACAAGTAAGAAAAGGCTATAATAGTATGTCAAGCTCGACTATTTGATACCCTTCACTACTAATATTTACCAACAACTTTGCTTTTGTTGTATGGCTTACAGACATACATATCTGCTTTATTTTTATTTAAAAATTTCGAGACCCTCTGGCGGAGGGTCAGTTGTAGGCAGATTTTTACCAAATTTTGTTTATGGTTTTTTGTTTACAAAAGACTTATCTGTCCAAAGTTTAAAAAAAAAAATCAATTATCTTTATATATATAAAAGCTATAACAATTTTCTGGCGATCTTAAAGACATTTAGGAGTATGTCTAGTATTTGGTACAATGATTTTGGTTACCATAAGCAATATTTAAGCTGAATTTTATTAAAATAAAAAATTTGTGGCTGTAAAGCGCCAAAATTTCTATTCTGGAAAGAAACCTTTTATTGGAGCTACCCAGGGATCAAAAAATGTGTCAATTTAACATTACCATCTGTACATCTTCTTGCAAGTCAGAGGAACGGACGTTGTTAACTCGACTTAGGGAGTAATTCTGAGTCGATTGTTATACTAAAAGGTGTGTCTCAAACCAATATTTCTATGCATTACAAAAATCAGATGAAAACCAATATATCCTTTCCATTTTTGATGGCGAAGGAAGGGAAGGAATACAAATTAAACACATATACAGTAGTTTAATCCGGATATTTCGAAACATATCATCTATATTAACACAGTTGTATACCCTTCACCACAATAAATTAAAAATTGTATATATATTCTATTTGAGCTGATTCATAGACTCATAGAAATACTTGTCTAACAATTACATTTAAGAATAATGGTCGACTTAACGAAATGACAAAACAGACAAGACTTTCGTTTCAAATGTTTGTATGATGATAAAATTTTGCAAATATTTTTCTTTATACACGAAAAAGAACACCTTTTACCTTAGTGGTGAAGGGTATCGTATTGTCGGGCTTGACTGACTTTATCACTTTCTTACTTGTTAAAAAATAATGTTATCTTATACAAAATTAAAATAATTAGTACTTCAACGCAGTATATAGTCACCTGAAATTGGTTTTTTGATTGATTATGAAACAGCATTCCAAAACACATCTAGATACAAATTTTTTTATGCGTACGGTCAAAAACAACGATTTTATTCACTAAAAACCATAGTAGTTAAGCCCTTTTGGTTTCAGAAAATATTCAGTTTGCAGTTAAGCCCTTTTGTTTTTTAGTAATTACTTAAAAATGACTCTTTTTTGTCATTTAAGTTCTCAGGAACGTCTTTGCTGTTGCTCTGTTGACCAAATTTCAAAATTTTGAATTAATATTTCATTCAGTTAAAAAGTTATGATTTTTTTTTGCTTATCATATAAAAAATTATCCGAAACAAAGATTTTTGAAAGGCTATAAGTTAGCTTTCAGACCGTACTTTGACCTGTTTGTCTATAGATCAACTCTAAAGCTCATCTTTTCTAACTGTATGAAATTTTATTTAAGTATCTTCAAGCGTTTAAAAGTTGTGGGGTTATTTCTGAAATAAATTAAAAAAAAACCTGTGTGTATCCTATTTTAAATTATTTAAAACTTCTCTTTTTACATTTTGTTTCGAAAATAAGCTGTTACTACCTTTAAGACACGTCTCTATATTTATATTATTGACAAAAACTTTTTATGCATTTGAAAAGGTTTAAATTTTTGCTCAAAATATGTATGGCAGTTAAGCCCTTTTGGTTTCAAAAAATATTCAACTTGTAGTTGAGCCCTTTTGGTTTCAGAAAATATTCACCTTGTAGTTAAGCCCTTTTGTTTTTTCGCTCAAAAACTGAACTTTTTTTAACATTTAATTTTTTAGAGCTTTCTTTACTGGTGGCTTGTTGACCCAATTCCAAAATTTGGATTTAATATTCCTTGTAGTTTAAAAGTTATAACATTTTTTGCTTCTTCTGTAAAAAAACTAGATGTGTAGTTACGCCCTTTTGCATTTCAGGAGACGATATAAATAATTAACAACATAATATATTTAAACATTAAGCTCTTTAGGGTGTTGCATGATTCGACTTGAATGATGGTCAAAATTTTCTGTAATTTACAACTAACGATTATCCATTATTTATCTATAGCAAGCGCCTGCCAGACTCAAAAAGCCAGAAAAACTCGCTTTTAATCCAATCTATTTATAGAAATATAAATCAAGACGAATGCAAAAAAAAAAAAACAGAATAACAGGTGCATGTGCATTAAAGATGTTCTGCAATGACAAATATTCAAATTAAAAACTGGAAGAAATGAAATCAGAATATGAAATTTTTCTTTTCTATTCCTCCATGTTACCTTGTCCCATCAATTAGTAAAAACTTATTTGTTCTTATGTCCATTATTAATTTATTTTGAATTAGAAATTATGTGTAATTTTGATTTTGAATCATATGTGGAGAAGCATGTTCTAACTGGTATTAGTATGATGTACGCAATATGTGTGTATGTATGTATGTATATGAGGAAAACTAATTTTTTAAGATTTAAAATCATTAAACTTTAAATATTTTAAAATTTAATTAAACATTTTTTTTTCATCTTCGACTTTGTTTTTAGAAATGTTATGAAATGAAACAATACAAGAATGGTCTTAAATTAGCCAAACAAATACTTTCGAATCCAAAGTATACCGAACATGGTGAAACATTGGCCATGAAAGGTTTAACACTCAATGGCTTGGGACGACGCGAAGAGGCATATAAATATGTACGTTTGGGATTACGTAATGATTTGCGGTCGCATGTGTGTTGGCACGTATATGGTTTGCTGCAACGTAGTGATAAAAAATACGATGAGGCAATTAAGTGCTATCGTAATGCTCTAAAATGGGAAAAGGATAATTTGCAAATTCTAAAGGATTTGTCACTTTTGCAAATACAAATGAGAGATTTGGAAGGATATAAGGAAACCAGACATCATTTATTCAAACTACGTCCATCTCAGCATGCATCTTGGATCGGTTTTGCCATGAGCTACCATTTGTTGGGCGATTTAGAAATGGCCAATAGTATATTGGATGCGTTTAATCAATCGCAAACCTCAGTGGTATGTATTTTAATATAATTTGAAACACATTTAGAATAATATAGTTATAATTTTTGTTTACAGGAGCCCAATGATTATCGTCATTCGGAGTTGTTACTATACCAAAATCAAATATTAGTGGAGGCCGGCAAATATCAAGAAGCTTTGGATCATTTGATAAAATACGAAAGTCAAATGGTTGATAAATTGGCCGTTCAAGAAAGCATGGGCGATTTGTACATAAAATTGGGCCAACAACCGAAGGCTGTGCCAATTTTTGAGGAACTTATACGTCGCAATCCAGAGAATACTCTTTATTATAGCCAATACTTCTTGGCGAAACAAATCGAAGAGGTTGATAATAAATTGTTAGCCTTTAAGCAACTGCAAGAGACTTATCCTCGGGCCATGTGTCCTCGTCGTCTACCCTTGGATGTAGCCACAGGTGATGCTTTCCGTTCGGTACTGGATGATTATTTGAGACGTGGTCTACGCAAAGGTGTTCCACCGCTATTTGTCAATGTGCGTTCGTTGCATTCTCAACCCGATAAAGCAGCTGTTGTGGAAAATCTTATATTGCAGTATTACGAAAATTTAACACGTTCTGGTCACTTTTCACGAGAAGATGCTGACAATAATCTGCCAGTAGAGCCAGCTTCCGCCGTCGTATGGACGCTTCTGTTCCTAGCTCAGCACTACGACTATAAGCGTGAAACTGACAAGGCTTTGGAGTATATTAACGCCGCCATCGAGCATACGCCGACACTTATTGAGTTGTTTATTACCAAGGGTCGCATTTACAAGCATGCTGGCGATCCCGTGGAAGCCTACATGTGGCTAGATGAATCGCAGAGTATGGACACAGCTGATCGTTACATAAACTCAAAATGTTCCAAGTACATGTTGAGGGCAAATTTAATTAAGGAAGCCGAGGAGATTTGCGGGAAGTTTACACGTGAAGGTGTGTCGCCAATGGAAAATCTTAACGAAATGCAATGTATGTGGTTCCAAACTGAATGTGCTCTGGCTTATCAGCGTATGGAACGTTGGGGTGATTCTTTGAAGAAATGTCACGAAGTTGATAGACATTTTTCGGAGATCATTGAAGATCAATTTGATTTTCATACGTACTGTATGCGTAAAATGACAATGCGTGCCTATGTGGGTTTGTTGCGCTTAGAGGATGTACTGAGGCGTCATCCATTCTATTATAAGGCGGCCAAGTGTGCCATAGAGGTAATTTGTTTAAAATTTACGAACTGGTTTATTTAAAGTTAAATTATGTGTTATTTTTTTTTAAGGTTTACATAAGACTTTACGACAAGCCTCAAAAGTCGGAAGAAACTATTGAAGAGAATGATATCGGTAAGTTAAGAATTTTGGTTGGGCTTCGCCTTTTTAAAAATACCTCAAGGGGGCAGCGAAGCAATAGCTCGTATGAACCACTGCTCTAAATTATTAAAATGTAATAAATGCGTTGGCCCAGTTCATAATCTAGTCTAGCATCGTATCATATGAACAGTTTTTGTATGCAATACCGATTTGCAAATGCTACATTGTTGGACAATTTTTAATCGAATATGAAAAACAAGAATTATACAAATTTATATTTTTGATTTTCTTCTAGAAAACTTACCACCTTCGGAACTCAAGAAACTTCGCAGCAAGCAACGTAAAGCTAAAAAGAAAGCTGAACTCGAAAGTCAACAAGCAGCCCAAGCACAAATCAAGCGCGAACAACACCAGAAATCAAAACAACAAGCCAACCAGGAAGCGGATCCAGAAGCTCCACAATTGGATGAGTTGATACCCGAAAAACTTGAAAGACCCTCTGATCCTTTGGAAAAGGCCATTGAATTTTTGACACCACTCCAGCAATTAGCAAAACAACGCATTGACACGCATTTGTTGGCTTTCGAAATCTATTCGCGCAAGAACAAAATTCTACTGATGATTCAATCGATTAAACGCGCACGAGCCATTGATGCTGAGCATCCTGAGGTTCATCGTTGTTTAACACGTCTAATGCAAGTACTGCCAACGCTGACGAAGGATTTGAACAAGCACATTAAGACGGTCGTAGATAAAGCCATTAAAGAACTGATAGGTACTAAGAGTGTTAAAGAATTAAACGACGAGTTCATTGCGAAGAATAAATCTTCCATTGCGCATTTATACGAAGCTGCTCGTATTATGTACGACTTAGATGCCAGCAATCAAGAGTCAGCAATTAAACTCATTACCACATTTGATGTAGAAAAACTTAAACTTGAGGTATGTTAAAACTAAAGAAATTAAATTTATTTATTATTAAAACTTAAGAGAAAACGCACATCATAAGTAACGTTGAGGTTTTATTGAAAAGGACCTGGAATTAAAAAATTTCACGATTTGGCCTCTTTCCTCGAAATCGAGGGGCCTTTCAACAATGTTACGACTGAAGCCATTAGAAGTTCACTTTAAGACATGAATATTAAAGTTTTCTTATAGAGTGGATTGTAAACAACAGTAGGTTTATCGTAGTATTCGTTAAAAAGTAACTAGGGATACTCCACAAGGAGGTTTTATCACCACTGCTATGGTTGCTATTTAGTCCTCTTCACCAGTAGTGCGATTCACTAACTTTTAAAACTTTCAAAAGGTTCTACCATTAACAACACATTTTGATGTTTGCACTAACCACTATGTGATTCACTAACTTAGTTTAAGCCACGGTAAAGTTATGTGGCAACTTTGCCAAAATAAGAGAAAAACACAAAGAAGAATAGAAAAAAAAAAACAAGCCAAAAACTATTTTTGTTGTGAATTTTAAGAACAACTTGAGTAAAATATTAAAAATAATTATTATTTTAAATACATTTTTATTTATTTTGATGATATATGAATACTACTGAATGAATACATACTACTATCAAAAGAAGCCGGTCGTCTGCTGAGCAGCCAAGTCATATAGTTGAATTATATTTGTTGTTATATTCTTATATTATATTTTCTTTAATTATAAATTTCGATTTATATAAAGAAACAATTTTTTAATACACTTTTCTAAACCACTTTTCTTAACCACTTTTCTTTAACATTAAACAGCATCAAAAATGTTGGCGTTAATAAACAACAATTTATTTGTTTATTAATAACAGCTGATTGAAACAGCTGACTTTAAACGTCAACAGAAATCGTTAAAGTGTTAGTGAATAGCAGTGTGGTTAATTTAGTTGTTTAATAATTTTGAAGAAACAATTGTGGTTAAAAAAGCATAGTGATTCGCACTACAGGAGGTACAAGGTTGAAAATTTTAATTTTTAGGGTTCATTTTGTACTTTAAGTTATGTTGGAAGAGAACACATACTAGAAAGGATGAGAAAGGGACTTAACGCTCACTACTTCATTTTTGCCTACTTACTATAAGTAGGCAAAAAATGAGGCTTCAGACCAATAGTTATGTATTGGACTTACACAACCATTGTAAGGCCTGTTCTAACATACGGATGTGCAGTCAGTCGTAATAAGGTACAACGTTGTGCTAGTATTGGTAAAACCAGTGCTGGCTTCTGGGTCATTGCCGCTAGCAGGGCTCGAGCCAAGACTTGAGTCAAAGAGTGACGGATATTACTTCCCCTATTTGCCATTTCTATTTGGGTTATAAGTTTTGGACCACAAAGAAAACCTCAAGGACATGGTTACCTGCAGAACATTTAGGACCTGAATAGGTCAAGTTTAAGACGATGTATATAAATTTAGAAGGGACACTGTGCCTTAAACTCTAGGTTGTTGTTGTTGTAACTGCGATATTATTGGTAATATCGCAGAAGTGGCAGTCCTTGGTCGGAATCCTTAGATTTCCGAGTCGTTTCGGTACGAAGAACCGTCTGCCGTGGGAACGAAACTCTAGGTTAAATAGGTGTGATGGTAGCATTCCGTACATCCGCACACTATGCCTAGATGAGTACTCGTCCAAATCGGTGGAACACATTCTCTGTCACTTTCCAATGCTACAAAATGAATTTCATTATCTGCAGCAGTACAAACCGACTGATCTTGTAGGGTTTATAACTGGACTCAGGTGGCTTAGATAAGCCTCTTTCTACTATTCTATCTCACTATCTACACTTTAAACTCAATCTCTTCCTAAACTCTTAGCCTCATTTTGCTTTCTCTCTCTCTTCGTCTTTGAAGGATCACAATGGACCCCAGGGGTCTTCGAGTGAAGTTGTCGTTTTTGACACCTAAACTATGACAATGTGTTTATCAAAATATGTATTATAAAAGAAGGGTTTTCTAAAAAATGGTATATTGCGCAAAATATAGACCTGACACAAAAGTTTCGTTACCATCCTTGTCTTTAGAAATATCCACTTAATTATATATCAGCCAACAAATTTAAAGAAGGCGAAAATTTTCCATTTTTGTCTACCAGTTTAATTTTGCTCTGAACTTTTCCAACATATCGGGAGCCTATATTCAATGCCGACTAAGATCCAAATATAATATTTTTAAGAATGCGCAAACAACTGTTTAATATCCAAAATATTTAAAAAGAAGTCAATATTTTGTCTACAATATATCTGTGGCTTGGTGCTAAAAGGGTCAATGTCAAAAAAATCAGTTTGAGAAAATTGGAAACATAGTTCAATGATTAGAAATCATAGTACAATGATGATTAGAAATGACATTTTTATAAGATATATGTATACATCTAATAACTTATAACATATCGCATTTGTTCAACAAGATGGTATTAACTCAAAATTTTTAAATTTTCATTTTTTTAAAGAAATTGATGTGTAGTAGTCTTATCTACCCACTGTAAAAATCTGACATCATTCTCACTATAATTTCACCAAAAAAAACTACAGTTTTACCCCTTTTCCTTATATGAAAGTAGTAGTAAAATAAAATAGTTTTTTGACTCTACTGAAAATTTAAAAATTTTGAGTTAATACCCTTTTGTTGATCAAGTGCGATATATATCTAATAACATATGGTATAAAATTGCTAAACAAATGTGGAATAAATTGTTGACATTGGCCCTTTTAGCACTAACAATTGTAGATGAGTTTAAAGTGACATTGGCCCTTAAATTTCTTATAAAGCTGTTCTGAGATGAGCTAAAGATGGGCTGTTGGAACAATATAAAAGATAGTAAAAAGAGGAACCTAATGCAACGACTAACACAAAACATCCGAAAATTGACATTGGTCATTTTAGCACCAAGCCACAATTATTTAAGAGACGTACATAACTATTACAAAAAAAAAAAGTTTTCTTATAAAAAGTAATTAAAAAAAAATTGTTCGAAGATTGAATATAGGCTCTCGATATAATATTTTGTGACTTATGATATACCTAATAATGTGCATTAAAAACTCCCATTAAATAAACATTTTGATGCATGTTTAAATTAAATTAAATTTGTTAAATGGTTTACTTTTGTTTTTTTAGGATGCGACAAAGATATATAAATCGCTGCGCGATGGTATCTTTGGAAATTGTGAAAATGCGGTGCAAAACTACAAAGAAACCTGTCATAAACGCTTTAAGTATGCTCGTCTATTTCGTGATAACATAGAAGAAACGTCAGCATCTATAAACACATCTAGTGGCAAGGACGGCTCGAATACTAATCATGTAGAAAATCAAGTGACAGCTGATTTGTAATAACACTCTGCAAAATATCATTTAACACATTTTACAATAATTAAAACTACAACTATCAACTACTAGTACTGCTTGTGAGTACTTCAGCAACTTGTACGTACACGAAGCAAAGAATCGCATATGGATAAATTGCTGCAATGATAATAACAACAACACCGACTGGACTTAAGTAAAAAACAAACAAAAAACAAAATAAAAGCTACGAATTAATAATATTAATTTTTAACACCAAAAATCCAAACATGAGTATGATCACAAAACAACTTCTGATGGTGATGAAAAATAAAACAGTAATTTAATATTAATAATAAAATACAAAAGAAAAACATCAATAAAAACAAATTCTAAACAAAAAATTACCACAAAAACAAAACAACATGAAGTTAAGCTTAATTTTAAATGTAAAATCTAGAAGAAAAAAAAAATCGAACAAAAAACAAAATATTTTAAACTTCTTTATTCTTTTTTTTAGTCAACTCAATTAGTTTTTTAACTAAAATGCATTCATTCATTACAAATTGGTACATGTTATTATTTTAAATTAATTTCTTAATATTGTATTTCCTTATTTTTCTAAATATCAGCTATGTCACAGAACTCAATTCCGTTCAAAAGTGGAATGAATTCCGTATATTGCTTCAATCTATACTACAAAAATTGTGTTTCGCAATGTTTTAGATCATTTACAAATGTTCGGAATCTTTAGAACCTAAAACCATTTCAATCGGGTATCAACTACGGAATGGTTTCTATTTTGAAAGGAATTTGTGACATGCCTGTATATTTCGAAATAATTTAAACATGTTTTAGAATCTTCCGATCATTCATTCATTACAAATTTTTACAAGTTGTTATTTTAAATTTCTTAATCTAAAAAACAATCATCATTGAAAAATTTTTTTAAATGTAAAAATTATGTTATATTTTATGTCTGTTCTACACCATTTCCAATTGTATTTTAGAATTTTCTAAATATCAGCTATATCTCATAACTCAATTCCGTTCAGAAGTGGAATGAATTCCGTATTTTGCTTCTATTTATTTTATAAAAATTGTATGTTTTAGAGCATTTAAAAATTTTCGGAATCTATAGAACCTAAAACCATTTCGATCGGAATTCAACTACGGAATGGTTTCAATTCTGAAAGGAATTTGTGACATGCCTGTATATTTAAAAATATTTTAGAATCTTTCAATCATATTTCTAATCTAGTTCATTCTAGTTCTAGAGTTTTTTTTTTTAATATACCTTAATATTTTTCAATTATATTTCAGAAGAACATTCAAAACAAAAAAATAATTTTTGGAATTAAAATGTTTCTTTCTGTACTTTAACGAAACAACCCAAACTTACTCAAATGTGTTCCCGTACACAATTTTCAATACAAATTGTTGTTTTATGAGTAATTTCTGACAACTTGGGACTGTTTTGGATAATTTCTAATTGTAGTTTGGTTCCCGTACGATAACGAAACTACCCAAACCAGTCCGAAGTTACCCAAAACTCACACAATTGTGTTCACGTACATAATGCTGGTCTTTACTAAATTGTGAGAGTAATTAAATTTTCCCTCCAGAAACCCATAACTCTTCGGACTTTTTCTTCAAGTAAATTTGGGTAACACATTATTTTGATTAATTTCAACTGCAAAAAATAGTTTTTTTGAAGAATTAAACACATCAAAACTAAAATGTTTTTAATATTTTGAAAAACATTTATTTCAATATTTTTCAAGATAAATATGTTGTCTACTACAATTTTGTTGGGGCCGCATACGATATCGATCGAAATGTAAGATATTTCAGAAACATTTTAGTAGCATACTTTTAGCCCTTAGATTTGAATAATCGTAAACGACATTTTGATAAATATCTCTTACACTATTAGAGATAGCGTAATAAAGTAAGCCTATTTTTCTTTTTTTCTTAAATAGTTTTCGAACGTGTAATAATCTTTTGGATAGGTTTATATTTGCGAAAGTTGAACTGACCAATAGGTTTTACATACAATGGTGGTCAACTTTAGCCCAGTGTAGAGGCCACTGTTCTAAAAACAGACATGTTTTTAAAAATTTTGCGACGTGTTAATTCCGATAGAAATCTGTTTTACGTTTTCTGACAGAGTTCTGAGATAATTGGAAAATTTTATAATACACCTATTATAGTTTTAGAAAATTCTGAAATTCAATCGGAAATGGTGCAGTAGGTGCAAAAAGGAAACTTTATTCGAATAAATCCTCTAAGTAAGTTTTCTTTAGCGTTTACTGCAACTTGTTAGCTTTTTGTTTTAGAGATAACTTTTTAAAGCCCTTACGATTTCTTTATTTAGAACTGCTTCCTGGAGAATTATAACTAAAGTAATGTGTTTCATATAAAAATTCAAGTTCCCCAAGGAAATTTTACACAACCATACATTTTTATTTCAAAACATTTGCATACACACACATATAAAAATACTATAATAATATATGAAGTAAATAAAACATACAATAAATAAAAAAAAAAGAAAAAAGAAAATTCTATTAACAACAAAATCACCCCCAACTTCTTATTGATAAAGAACAAACTAAATTTTAATATATTTTATATAGAAACAACAATAAAACAATAACAATTATAAGTCCGAAAAAAATTTAATAAAATAAATTCTTAATTACAACTTGTAATTAAGATTTACTGCAATGTAAAAGAAATTGGCATATGTGTTAGTATAATTTGGAAACAAGAATTAGGTTTTTTTAATTTCTTTTGGAATAATCCCTCGAGTTTGTTTAATTTGATATTTGAATTTAACGGTTTTTAATATCAGCATAATTTTGTTAATGACATCTTTGCGATATATTAGTTGGCAACGCTATTATTCATAGAATAATTATCAGGGTATACTTTAAGGCTTTGACTATTTTAGTAACGGGTGGTTTTAAATTAGATAAAATAGATTTGCAAAATTTTAATTAAAAGCGATAACGCACTTGAAAAATTATTAATTATTATTTATATAAAAAAGTAGATGTTGAAGTGCTTAGTACAACCTATCCCACAGAATAAAAAGGTCTGTGAGGAGGGACAAGAGAATTTGAATAGATGAACAAGCGAACCAAGCTGAAACAGCTGCAAGTAAAGACGACACGAGGACCTTATACAATATATTAAGGGCGTTGTGCGGCAAACCTATCTACATCAACAGTCCCTACTGAGTAGTAACGGTATACTTTTCTCAACCCCGGATGGACAATTAATGCGCTGGATAGAACACTTCAAGTCACCATTAAACAATCCTATTACATTAGAAGCACTGACGGAAGTGCATAATGAAACCAATCATGATGGTATATTCAATGGAATTTCAGACAGCCCACCAACAATACAAGAAGTGAAGAACGCCATTAAAAGCCTTAAGTGCAACAAGGCTCCGGGCAATGATAATATCTCAGCGGAGATGCTTTTATGTGATGTTGAAGGGTAGGCGAGACTATGGCACCCATTTGTGCGTAAAATATGCGAAGAAGAAGCTATACCAACCTTCTAAAATGAAGGTATACTAGTCAGAATACCAAAAAAGGGTGACTCCAAAGTCAGCAATAACCACAATATATATATAATTCCCCGACAATATTCCAATTGGAACAAGGGGTACTTCTCTCAGATAATGAGCTGCATCCGATTCTATTTGTATACTCATTGAAAGGACCAACGTTTTAATTCCGGCTCCGAACGGCAAATGCATTAGTTAGAGAAGCTTTACATAGCTATGAGGCCAACCGCCGCTTTTTTTGAATTTTTTTTTTTCAAGTGAGTCTGGCCGGCGATCGAACTTAAGATCTCTGGTATGCTAGGCGGATGACTAACCTGTTATATCACGGTGGTTCAATAACTACAATACCGAGCAAAATATTAAGTCGAGTAATTTTTAATAGAACATCCGAAGCAGTTTCCGCTACACTCCGCGAAAATCAGTTTGGGTTCAGCAAAAACCGTTCTTATGTTGACCTAATCAACACAGTAAGAATAGTACTACAGCAATGTAATGAATTCCGCACCCCCATTTCTTCCTTCTGTTATCCTTGATTCCCAGTGAAGCATAGGGCCTCATCACGCCCATTTACCTAGCGTTTATCGACTTTATAAAGGCCTTTGACAGTGTCAATAGGAGTTATCTATGGAGAATTTTAGAAAATCGTAGCATAACGAAAATTCTGAACTTAATTCGGGCAATGTACGTGGATTTTAAATGTCGGGTGCTACATAAAGATAAATTGTCTAACCCATTCGAAGTTACTACTGGAGTAAGACAAGAATGTATCTTGTCACCTACACTTTTTATCCTTGTCATTGACAATATAACGCGCACGGCACTGAATGGTAGACACGTTATCCAATGGACACCCTTTAAACAACTCGAGGACTTGGAATACGCTGATGACGTATGTTTTGTAAGCCAAAGCTCAGGTCACCTACAAGGAAACACTAGCGTTATCACTGCTGAATCTCGGGCAGCTGGGCTGGAAATCAATATTTCCAAGACAAAGATTATGCCGGAAGGCTATGGCGCAAACCCGTCGACACACATCAGTAAAGATAACGAGGTTATTGGATGTGAAGGTGCCTTTAATTATATTGGTAGTTTGGTATCTACAAATATTAATAAGGCAAAATCTGCATTCGGCATTCTCCGAGCTATTTGGAAATCTCGGAAAATATCAACAACAACTAAGTTACGAATATATAACTGTCTAGCCCATCTTGTATTACGGTAGCGAAACTTACACGAGACGGTAACGAAATGCACAAATGCCATCTATAAGCGCCTACAAATGTCTACGGCAAATCCTTAATTTATGGTGGCCGAATCGCATAAGAAATGCAGATATACTAAACGCTACAACCCAGTAAGAACAGTGTCAAACGTTTGAAATATGATGACTTTTACATTTGATCTCAAACGTTTTTTTCAAACATTTTTCAAACCTGAACAGATGTTTGAGATTCACATTCATTTTCAAATGAGGGTTCATTTAAGAATAAACATTTGAAAAATGATAGTTTCTCAAATTGAGAATAAAGATTATTCTTAAATCATTATCAAACCCTAAGATGATTTGAGAATAATTTGAAAAATGGTGTTATATAAATTTGATATCAAACCTTATTTCAAATTTGTTTCAAACATTAAAAAAAAAATAATTTATGTTAATAAATGTTTAAGATATTTAAATGGAATGGCATTGCATTGATCCATATTTGACCATAAAACCTTGCTTAAAAAATGTCAAGACTAAAAATTCAATAATATTCATATGCACAAGTAAATTTTCTTTGCTTCTTAATTTTTTTTTTTACCTAACAATAAAAAAAAATTATATTTTAAGCAAAAGAATTCTAATATGATGCACCGTTTTCAAAAACAAAATAAACAAACTCAAAAATACAACGCCATTTTATTTATGTTCCACATGTAAATGATATCCACATTTGAAAAACCTTTGAGAATGAGGTTTGATAATGATTTGAGAATAAAGGCATTTCTCAATTTGATAATAAAGTCCCCTTTTTGTTGAGAACGCTATTATTCTCAAATCAGTATCAAATGTTTGACCTTTGAAAAAAAATTTATTATCAAATCATCCTCAATTTGAGAATAAACCTTTTTTCTTACTGGGAAACCAAATCCCTGCTTCTATAGAGGTATGTCAACGGAATTGGCGAGGGATAGGCCACACTCATTGCTCTACAAACGCTTCGTTGGAATCCACAAGGAAGCGGCTGTCATGTTGGTGCACCTGCAAGAACGTGGAGAAGATCAATTGATGCGGAGTTACAAGCAGCAACTATTCACGGATGCCTGATATCTCGCAATAGAGTTCGATATAAAATGATGGTTGAGCCCCTATGCTCCACTTGGAGTCAAGGATAACTGAAGAAGAATATTTATTTAATGAAAAAATCGGAATTGTAAAAATATTACATCACGCAATAACGGTCGCGGTCGAAAAACTGGCACAAATGGTGTCCAAGTCAGGAAGGATTTGTTGTTAACTTCCGACAGTTGTCTTTCATTTCTTATGCATTCACTAGTGTTTACTTCCAGTTCCTGTTGAAATATGTTTGCGCAAATTGGTTGTTACAGTCTGGACTAGGATTTCTATGGCAGCAAATTTAAGAATAAAATGTTTGACTTACATCGGATCCTCCTATACTAAATAAAGCCTTTAATTTTATACAAAAATAAGTTATTTTTATCACACCTAATATAATAAAAGAATTGTACTAGGTTAGGTTAGGTTAGGTTAGGTTGAAAAGGTGATGCCAGGGAAGTGGCATCTTCACTCGGAGACCTTCTGGTCCATTGTGATCCTTCCTGAAATTAAAAGAAATGATAGCGGAAAAAGAAAGAGGGAAGAGAGTGAAGAGAAGAATTGTACTACATAAAGGGACTTTTATTTAACTCTTCTCTATCACAGAGACCTGACCGACGTCATTTTGAAAATATTATAATCAAATAGTGACTTTTTTGGGAAGCATTGAATGCTAATGGATCTTATGTGGAAAGGTATCGTCCTAAATTGTTATTACATATTTGTTATATGGGTAAGTCCTGCGTGATGGATGAAACATTTGTACGGATTTTGTTGTACTTAAATGAGTCCCATTGTCGTTTTCGACGAGATATTTTTGCACAGACTTCAGAGAATATTAGCCCATAGATTGTGCTATCGAATGGCATTTATTAATTTACATACTTGTTTTGGAGGAAAAAGATATTCGCTTTTAAAGTGCTGTGACGGACGCTACAAAAAATGGAAGTGACTTTTTTTTCAACACGTCTTTCTGTAATTTTCATCATATTGGTCATAGCAATAAAAAAAATGAAAATACATTGAAAATAGAGGAAAATCAGAGAATTACAAAACAGCTTTTATTGCGTCAAAAAACCATAAATGAACTGTTGCGGACGCTACGTGACGGACGATACAGTTTTTACTTAAATGTTTTTTATTAAGAAAACTTCATATTTCAAATTTTTTATAAAGGTTCGTAAATCAGTGAACCTAATGGTGTTATTTGTTCCCGAATTTTATCTCCTTCCTCTTCATGTTCGCGGTTAAAAATACGATTTTTGGGCACAATTTAATATTTCTATTTATTTAAAGTTTTATACTTATTTACATACTTTTTATGTCTTATTTACGTCCCAAGAATGCTGCGGCTAGCTGTTAGAGTGTCCCAAAAATAAAAAATAATAGATATCATTTTGTAAAAAAATATATACTGTGACGGACGCTACGCGCTTTCCTTTACATATTATTCTGTAAAATGCTATATTAACATCTATATATTTTTAGCCTAATGTAAAGCATACTATAAGTTCTCTTTACGAACCAAGTTCAATTGGAGAAAAAAAAAAAATGCACTAATCAAATTAAAAAAAAACCTTTATTTCTGTGACGGACGCTACACACTGTAAGCCCTTTTGTACTTGACGTTATTTATATCACTCCAATTACTTTTGAAGGGGGTTTTTACATCTTATTGTATAAAATTAAGCAGACTTTCAGCCGCTACTGAAACTTGAACTATGTTTATGTTATTTAATGAAAAAATTTTGTTCCCACGAGTGTGGGGGAAAATAGGTCACCCACGTCATAGCCCCCTGTAACGCGGGAGCAACATTATACTGCGGAGGCGTCAAGGTATCCACAGTGCACCGTTGAAACACAGTCTCCTAGGGGGTTGATTTCGCAATTCGATTCGAAAGAAACTATACTCGAACCTACCCGCTCAGAGCGAATAGATTCGAGTGCAGTTACATTCTAGTCGAAAAACGCAGTAGGCCTTTTGGTAACTCCCGACTACGAACCGAAAAGCCCATGCCATGGTCAAAAATGCAATAACACCGGGGCTTGGGGGGGTAGTTTAGAGTAGTACCCACTACCACCTGTTCGGTTCGCGAGGGATACATCCCTTACCCCTTACACGTGGTTGGGGAAACAGTCACTCAATCGGTGACTGGTTCCTCACCCCCGTGTGAGAGGCATTCCCCTATCCACCACCTGGGGGCACACCCTCGAAGGATTAGGTTCCCCCGAGGGGGTTAAAGGTTAAATATATGGTAATTTTTTTCATAAACACAAATATGTGATTTTGGCAGTTTTAAAATTTTGTCCTTGGTTTAATGTTTTTCGGATTTGTCCATACGAGTATCTTATAAATTATTTTAACTTAGATAGCAATGGACACAATAGAACCAGAAATGTAATTTACTACCGTCTCGATAGTAATCTTCAGATGGAAGTATGGTTTAGGATCTAAATATCTATTTTAAAAGCAATTTGGTTATTTAATATAAGAATTAAATAATGACATATCCTAGACAACAAATAAAGGACCACCTATTGAAGTATTGGTAAATATATTTTGCGGTTACTTAAGATGAATTCAGAAATATGTGGTTTTCTTTACAATTAAGGAGTTTTGATTTAATACCAATAAATATCTAAATGTTATATTATTTGATATTTATTTGATATGAGATTTAATATTATATATATAGTAATCCTTGCTTTTGTTGTATTAAATGACTTCATGTTTTGAAACTATTTATATAAAGTATTTACTTGAGTATACGGTAGATTATTTCATTTCATTTGACTTAATCTATTATATATAGAATAACTTGAATTATTCAATGCATATGTATTTATAGGCTATGTTGGATGTTTGCTGTCAAACGTTCTTATACCAAGTGTCCTTGTTTGTGGCATTTAAACACAAATGCATTAATCTATTTAGTGTGTAAGTATGTGTATTATTAGAATATTCATATAATAAAGACATTAATTGTATAGGGTATTAAAATGATATGAAATGTAATTAAACGAGGTCCCATTAAAACTTTTTCAGTCGTCGTCTAATTTCAAAGGACAAAAAGAAAGAAACAAGTCAGGAACCAAATCGCCGCATTCGATATCGATAATATTGTATAACATACCTTAGGGATTTTCAAATAATTTATTTTGCAAAAAATTTCATAAAATTTTATATCTAATATATGGACAAATCCATAAAACATTAAACCAAGGACAAAATTTTAAAACTGTCATGGAAAACTTTACCATATATTGATCCTTTATAATATATCGAGCCCTAATCGCCAAAAAGACTCAAGCACCAAAAACTAAAATTTACAGGAGAACCATTTTTATACCCTTCACCACCATAGGTGGAAAGGGTATTATAAGTTTGTGCTGATGTTTGTAACGCCTAGAAATATTTGTCTTAGACCCACCTTTTAGTATACCAATAGACTTAGAATCACTTTCTGAGTCGATTTAGCGATGTCCGTCCGTCCGTCCGTCTGGCTGGCTGGCTGGACCCCCATGTAAACCTTGTAATCAAACTACAGGTCGCAATTCTAAAGATAATTTGATGAAATTTGGCACAGATCATTTTTTTGATAATGGGACCATGGCTATTGAAATTAGTCAAAATCGGTCCATTATTTATGGTACCTCCCATAGGTCCCACTTCCCGGAATTGCTATATTGGCCACAAATATCAATATTTTTTCATGAAATTTAAAACAGATACTGCTTATGTAAACTTAAATCACTGTATCAAATTTCGTTGAAATCGGTCCACATTTGACCATAGCTCTCATACAAACTCTTCTTCAAAAACGCACTAAATGAGACAAAAAATCACTAAAACGCTCGTAAATCTAAAGTTAATGAAAATTTTGAGTTTATTTTATTGCATACATAATTTTTGTAACAACTGTAATCAATTTGCCAAATTTCGAGATAATCGGTCCACGTTTGACCCTAGCTCTCATATAAGTCCAAATGACGGAAACAGGTTGAATATATACGTTTTGAGAAAATGTTTGTATGATGGCAACATTTAGCAAATATTTGTCTTTATACAGGAAAAATAACACCTTTGACCTTAGTGGTGAAGGGTATCGTATGATCGGCTTGACCGACTATAGCGCTTTCTTACTTGTTTATAATATCTTTGGACAGTGAATTGTACTTAAGTCTTTATTGTTTTTGCTGTAAAATCATAACTGTAAAATCTACTGCCCTGATATTTTGTGAGATGATGCAGATGATCATGAATAATAAAATGAAAATCGTCCATCATGTCGCTTAAGCCCTTTTGGCGGTTATGGCTCGATATAATGGCATCTTCGTGAATGCCACCCATCTCACATAAAAGGTTTTTTAAAAGTTCGTAAAAATTGCAAAAACATACATTTAGGTATCAGGTTTCAGTGGGGGCTGAAAGTCTGCTTAATGTTATACAGGTAGATGTAAAAGACCCCAACAAAAGTAATTGGAGTGATGTAAATAACGTCAAGTAAAAAAGGGCTCACAGTGTGTAGCGTCCGTCACAGAAATAAAGGTTTTTTTAAATTGACTAGTGCATTTTTTCTTTTTTCCCCAATTGAACTTGGTTCGTAAAGAGAACTTATAGTATGCTTTACATTAGGCTAAAAATATATAGATGTTTATATAGCATTTTACAGAATAAAATGTATAGGAAAGTGTGTAGCGTCCGTCACAGTATATATTTTTTTACAAAATGATATTTATTAAATACAAAATTTATTTATAAAGCAATAACACTGTCTATATTCACAGACTTAATTTAAGGTATGAGGTGTTAAAAAACATACAGTGGAGCAAATTGGATGCTTTTGAAACTTGATTTTTTTTTATTTTTGGGGCACTCTAACAGCTAGCCGCAGCATTTTTTCGACGAAAAATAAGATGTAAAAGTGTAAAACTTTAAATAAATATATGTGGAGCCGCGGAACAAAAGGTTATTTTTGCATACTTTTTACATTTTGGTTTTTTGTTATTTTTGTAATATTTAGGTTGAAATCTTTCAAATACAATTGAGAAACCATAATAATTTTTTTTATTTAGTAATTAAATGGACATTAAAAAAGTTTTACTAAACAAAAGGTTCTTTTCTACTTTTTTTTAACAAAAGGTTCTTTTTCCATAGTAAG
This sequence comes from Stomorhina lunata, assembly GCA_933228675.1. NCBI lineage: Eukaryota > Metazoa > Arthropoda > Insecta > Diptera > Rhiniidae > Stomorhina > Stomorhina lunata. Next base: position 36,152,233 of record OW121743.1, on the reverse strand, counting down.
TAAGTTACATATTTTTATCCTTATTCGTGTAGTTTAGGGTGCACCTTATTTTATGAAAGTGTACAATTGAACCTTTACTCCCCCTAGAAATGTTCTAAGTAATAAAGAAACATGCAACACAAATTTTTTCCGCCCACAAAGTGTTAAACTATTTGGAATAGGAAAAAAGGGAGTATTTTCGGTTTTGCCCAAATTAAATTTTTTACTGGAATATAAAGAGAACTAAAGAAGCTTTATTTTAAGTCATCAATATTAAAAATCCAAGAAGTAGTTTCAAAGATGCGTGTCCTTGACGACTCGCCTAAGGATATGCAGCTAAAAAAATTATTTAAATCAGTTTTTATTTTTTTTTAATTTTGTTTAAAAAATATTACAAATAATACATTTGCTTCTCAGTGTCACAAAGCAAACAAATGGCAGAATAAAAACCAAAAAAATGAGGTCCGTATCATTAACCGTTTTGTCGTACCTGTGATTTCAAATCGAAGAGTTCAGCGAAAACTGTACCAATGTTCAACATTAATAAAAGTAATAGTGAATATTTTTCCTCAGACTAGTTATAATGTAAACGGCATTGTTATTTTATTATTGTAAAAGTTGAACACTTTCTTTCCCGGGGTCAAATCTCATAATATAGAGTTTTTAATTTTCCATTGAAAAATGACAGAATATTAAGAATTTATTACCAAATTTTGTTCAAAATGCAAAAATATAAAATATTGCATGTTTTTATGTTACGTAGATTACTTCTGGGGGGAGCTATGGTTTAATTTCGTTGCATAACAAAAATTATTTTTCCATATTTTTAATTTTTTTTGTATCAAAAGGTACTTTTTTTAACAAAAGCTTCTTTTTATAAAATAAAAGTGCTTATTTAAACAGACTTTTAAGATTTAATGTGGTGATTTAGAGCACAAAGATTCACCTACTGGTAAGTAGCTAACTTAAATATATTTCGCGGTTCATTGCTTTTTTGAAGTGCGAAGTAACAAAAAATTTAATTTCCCAAAAATTTTGAATGATGCAAAAAGAACCTTTTGTTCTACGGCTCTACATATTTATGTAGCCATTTCGTGAAATGTTAAATTGTGCCCAAAAATCGAATCGAAAAACATGAAAAGGAAGTAGATGAAATTCTGGAACAGATAACACCATTATTTTCACTGATTAACGAATCCTTAAAAATATATGAAATATGAATTTTTTCTTTATAAAAAACATTCAAGTAAAAACTGTATCGTCCGTCACGTAGCGTCCGCAACAGTACATTTATGGATTTTTGGATAACTGGATACTTTAAAATATTTTATAAAAGCTATTTTCTAATCCTCAGATTTTCCTCTATCTTCAATGTATTTACATTTTTTTATTATTTTTATCGATTTGATGAAAATTACAGAGTAACTGCCATTTTTTGTAGCGTCCGTCACAGCACTTTAAAAGTGAATATCTCTTTCCTCTAAAACAAATATGTAAATTAGCAAATTCCATTCAATAGCACAATCGATGGGCTAATATTCTCTGAAATCTGTGCAAAGATATCTAGTGTAGAACGACAATGACATACATTTAAGTACAACAAAATCCGTACAAATGTATCGTCATGAAGGATTTGCCCATATATAAGTCCAAATGACGGAAACAGCTTGAATATATAAATCTTGAGAAAATGTTTGTATGATGGCAAAATTGAGCTAATATTTGTCCTTATACACGAAAAAGAACACGTTTGACCTTAGTGGTGAAGGGTATCGTATGATCGCGCTTGACCGACTATAGCACTTTCTTACATGTTTATTGATATTTTAATTCCAGAAAGTTAATGAAAATGAATTTAAAGTATGCATCACAATTTTATTAATGCATAATTTTCATATTCATTCATAAATTTAATATTGTTATACAGCTTTTGTCTTTTACAATTATACGGAATCATATTAAATCATTATTGTAGAGGACATTTTCAATTTAAATTTTAATTGAAGTGTAATGTTAATAATGCAATTCATCTTTAATTAAAATTATTGGATGTATGGCGCGTTATTTTACACTGAATTGCTAACAAAGTTGTGCATTTTATTTAACGAAATTTTCATACTCAGACAACTACATACGTATACAATGTATACTATACATATACTATTACATATAACACGCATTGGAGGTATGCCAACAGATTTCAGTTTATCTGGAATTTGTAAGGTATTCCAAGTCTTGCTAACTCGCCTGCTTTACAGTTCCCTAGTATATCCCTGTATCATAGTAGTCATATAATATAAATAGATACACACTTTACTGCTAAAGCATCTTGTTAAGAGATCTGTGACAATTCTGGGCTGATTTAGAAAGACTGACTTCCAAACAATTTATATATCCGTACGGTTGTGAGGGCATTAAATCTTTACCAATACTTCTTTAATGGACAGAATTTCGGTCTGAAAACACAAACATGAAAAGGTTGCGCTCTTTCGATGTCCCAGCTAGCATTTTTGGAAAATTTTAATCAAATATGAGTCTTTTTTTACTTCACTGCACGATTAAAATAATAATTTATGATATCACTTATGAGTCAAAAATGATCTTTTTGTGTGGGAAAATGGTACCCTTCATGCGACTCTTCAAAGAGAGTCTTTAATGACTCGTTTTGCTGATTAAAATATTTTGGTAGATTTGAAAAAAAAGAACAAAGCTTTTTATTACTCAACACAGTATCTATTTTTAGAACACCTCATATCTTTTTTAGAACAGTGAAGTTGCGTTAATAACTACAGAAATTGATGTTGCCGAGACCGAGAATCGAACCTTGACTGCTGAATATGATATGTTATGCTTAGTAGTCGACGTGCTAACCAACTAAGCCACATCACCCATAATGAGATACGAGTCTTTTTGTGGTATTTTTTTATCACCAAAAAATAGTTATATTACGCACATTTTACAAGATTTTTTGTGCTATTTTTAACTAGTCGCTTGGTAAGCATCTATGAATCTTTTTGTACTCTTTTTTGGTCACCTAACTGATTGCACACATTCTGCTTTCAAATAGTCGCTTTCACGGTATTTTCTGAGTCTTTTTGTGGTCTTTTTTGATCATCAAACTGATTAAAATAACACAAAAAACAGTCGTATTAGAATCGTTTGCACGATAAAATTTTGACTGCACACATTCTGCATGAATTGTTTGTGTTTTTGTAAACTAGTCGTTTTCTAAGCGTTTTAAGGAGTCTTTTTGGAATCTTTTTTAGATAACCAAGCTGATTAATCTGTTTTTGATCATCTATACTAATCCCAAAAGACTCATTTTGCTGATATTATCGTCAACAATCGCCAAATTACTAGCTGGGGTGTAGCTGTTGGTATTTGGAGGAATTCATTCTGAATAATCGATAAGTTTAGTCTCATAACCTGGTATAGTTTTACATTATATAAATACTTTTCGTTGTGCGTAATTTATAGTTTGGATAAACATGTTAATATCAATAAGGTAGGTCCATATATTTTGTTAGGAGTTCTTAATGCATCTACCATATATACAGTCTGGACTTAACATTGATAAATAGCTATCTAATTTAGTTGGTGCAATCTTAATAAACTGAATGTACCTCCAAATCTTTTTGATTGTGGCTACCAAATTTTGCATAATAAGCTTCATTTAAATACCACCCAGTAACTATATAAAATTTTGTGACAATCGGTCAACATTTAGCTAAAGTTCTTATATATAGAACTATAGCCAAATGTTTACCGATTGTTACAAAATTTTATATAGTTACTGGCTGGTATTTAAATAAAGCTTATTATGCAAAATTTGGTAGCCACAGCTCTCATCGTTTTTAATTTAATAGCTTTTAACTGCCATTTTAGTGATTTCTGGGAGTGGTTTTTATATGAAAGCTATGTTCAAATATGGACCGATTCCTATAAAACTTGATATACTGAGCAATAGTTGCATAAAACTTTTCTGTTCTAAAATTGTTTGTGTTTTGTTCAGTCGATAATCTACGCTTTTACTTATTGTTTATGCACATAATTCTGAAATGTTTTGTTTGTAAAATAAGTAATAATGCAAAGTTTTCGATCTGTCTAAATTGGGGATAATCCTCCTGAAGAGATGGCCTCGAAACGCCTCGAGGAATTTTGGTTTCTCCGCAAACAATTTTTGGCTTTTTATCAATAAATTGGTCTGTTACATTAATAAATAAATATAATAGATTTGGGATCAAATGCGAATAGTCATTATTTTTGTATAATATTTACATCCCGACAATTTTGTTATTTTTTGTTCTAAATAATAGCTATTACAATTGTATTCAATTTATCAGCATTAAAGTGATTTCCGGGGTGGAGGTTATAACTAAATGGAGATCTAACTAAATGTGAACCGATTTCGCCCATTTCTAATACACAACCTTTTTATGACATTTCCAGTAAAAGAACTGATATGGTAGCTAAGCTTTTTACCAACGGAAAAGGCTGTGGGTAACAAACATAATATACCCTTTCCACTTACGATGGAGAAGGGTATAAAAACATCTCGATTCAAAATTATAGATATGTTGCCTTCCAGCCTACGATTTGTTATTTTGAAAAAGAAAAACAAAATGTAATTAGTAAATGTCGTATAAATCAAATATATTTCTTTGCAAAAAAGCCTATGTATGATAAATTAACATTTTGAATGTATGTATAACTATTTGAGAGGTTCAACATTTTTCAGTAGCATTAAAAGGCGTAAAAGAAGAAAAACATCAAGGCGTTTCCATCAGACGTCATTGCAAATGCATGTGTATAAAGTCATTATGAATGTAATATGAAAAAGAATTTTTAATTTAGTAAGACTTAAAATGATTCTGGGGCATGCAATCCTATATTTATGGCTTTAAAGAAAAGAACAAAAATTAAAGTAAAAATAAACTTGTTATTTTTGAAATTGCAAAATGTTTTAGCAAATCTCACCATCTGCTTCGCCTACTTCACTATCCATTAAAATGACCTCAGATCATAACAAAAAGGTTTAGCCATATGGTGCTTCCAAAAATTAGCTTTTTATAGAACCATGTAATAATGGATAATTATATGCAATTAAATATATGCAATTATTGAGTCCAAGTATAACGGAATTATTGGTGGGGATTAGGGTTTGCAGTTCGGTTTTAACCGAAACCGAAACCTCGGTTTTTTATGCCTCAAAACCGAAACCGAAAACCGTAGAAAAAACCGCGGTTTTAGCTATTTATTTTTCATAATTTTTTGTTGGTATTATTCAGAAATAACATTAGCTTATTATAAATTTGCACGTAATTTGTCTGTTTAATGAAGCAGAAGAATTAAACAAGCAAAAGGTGTTTACAATGGACGAATGGACAGGTGTAAGGGGAAGACGGTATATGAACGTAAATATTCACGATTCTCATGGTAAATTTTATAACCTGTGCCGTATTTTAGGAACGTGTAATTTCAAGCAAACGCAAGGAACCATTTGACAAAGGCTAATGGAGTTTAATATTTCACTTGATACAAACATCGTAGCATGTACTATAGATGGAGCAGCAGCCAATATCAAATTTGTATCTGAAAATCAATTTTGAAGACGGCGACGTGGAACTTTGACTCATTTAAAACCGATTGCCCATATACATTTGAACCTTGAGGCTGTAAGGAAAACTGTTCGGTATTTCAAAAATTCGTCAGTTCGTTATAATATTTTACAGACAAGCGTTAAAAAGCATCATAATCGTGAATTAAGCTTACTCTTAGATTTCTGCTTCTAAAACAAAGTATTCATGAGAGTTTAGAAATGCTGTCGACCTTAGATTTGCTTCATTCCATCGATTTGAAATTGTAAATTCTTTAAAATCGTTGCAATTTGTCGCTCGGATGCAAATATTATTCACGCTAAAGGCGCTCTGCAATTTCTCCAAAAGAAACAAGACTTATTTAAGAAATCCCTCATATTTAAAAAACCTGAATTATTTTCCTGCATTTTAGTATTAAATTCCCAGCAAAACTTTGGTAATGGCAAGTACTCTGATAACTGGTTAAGTTGTAACGACTACAACATACCATCCGAATAAATAATAAGTTATTACAGAAGTACTTATTTGTAATTAAGATGGTAATTTAAACTGAATGGCCCCGGTTCAATTCCCACCAAGGGCAACAATTTTTTTTAGTTTTTTTTTTATTAAAAGAGTCTTTTTAAATGATTTTTGAATTTTAAGAACTTAAATATTATCTTCTGTAAAAAAATTTGTAAAACTAACTCACGTTAATGAAAAAATACCATCATGAGTCAATTTTGATTATGTAGGGGATGTTGAATACCAAACACGATTCTAATTGGTCTTAACTTGGTAAGCCCAACTTATCTGGGTCATCCTTCATCTCAACTGTGGACACACACCTCCTCATGGTATTACCCGGGGATCTAGTTTAACACCCATTAATATTGTGAGTTAACATGTTCCGAGAGTTGTCCCATAAGATCGATAAAAATGGGTTAGGATTACGGGCTAGTAACCCTCTCTTGAAAAAAAAAAAAAAAAAATACAATGAAGAGGATAAAATTAGAATTGCAATGTCCCACTACCTAATGTTAGAGGAGGATGTCCGAAACTTCGATAGAAAGATCAAGTAGAGGAACGTTTTCCAAAGCTTGGCCTATAAAATTGGAAAATATTCGCACAAGATCGAAATCCATGGAATTCTAAAATATGCTCGGACTTTGACTTTAACAGGTTGTAACATTTAAGTAAGTAAGAGTCAATCTTATGTAAAAACTTATACAAAAAAGAAGATTTAAATTGTTTAAGTTTTAAAATAATTTTAAAAAAGTTTTAAAATAATTACAAAAAATCTTATTAAAATATTTTTCCAAAAATTACAACAAAGGAAAAAAAAGCAGGGAAAAACAAAGTTATTTTCACATGATTTTGGATCTAAAAATAAAAATTGTTTATATTAATTATAAGCTGCTAAGTTTTCAACATATGAAGTAGCTCAGTGGAAGAGTCTCTGCCTAGCAGTCGGAGGGTCTGGGTTCGAGCCCCCATGGGATCATAAAAAAAATTTTGTATTTCGTTTAAAAATATATGTTTTTAATAAAACAACAACAAAAAAGTTGTTGCTGTTGTTGTTGTTGCTTTAAAATTGCTTACCCAAATCATTACTTTTCTGCAATTGGTAATTACTTGCCTCCAATGACATCCCCATGTTAATGTAATGACTTAAACAGCGAATGAGTAAGTAGTTCGTGTTCAATAGTTTAACTGTTTAACTCATTATTTGGTAATGAAAAGTTTTACTGGGTTATAATATGTTTTAATGAATTTATCTAAATGTTCCTACAAATTTAAACTGAAATAGTTTTATTAAAAATACCGAAAACCAAACCGAAACCGGCCGGTTTTGGGTGTTTTAAAACCGAAACCGCGGTTTCTCATTTTCACGGTTTTTTGCAAACCCTAGTGGGGATGGTATATTTGAATTGTGGTGATGTTTGCATGATTTAAGATTTACTTGTTTAAAGATATTTGATAATTCCAACTATATAATAGGTATCTAAATATTCTCAAAAGCAAATTATATAAAACGAAAATTAAATCTGAAAAAATTGTGTAATAAAACTTTGTACATACGGACAATTTGAAGACAATTGTTCCATATTTGACCCAAGCTCTCATATAAAAACAAGTAAGAAAGAGCTATTGTCGGTCAAGCCCGACCATACGATATCGTTCACCATCGTTTCTGTATAAAGACAAATATTTGTTAAATTTTGCCATCATACAAAAATTTTCTCAAAACTTATACATTTAAGAGCTAGGGTAAAATGTGGACCGATTATCTCGAAATTTGGCAAATTGATAACAGTTTTTACAAGAATTATTATTAAATTGTTATTATCTTCAGATTTACGAGCGTTTTAGTGATTTTTGTCTCATTTAGTGCATTTTGACAGAAGTTTGTATGGGAGCTATGGTCAAATGTATACCGATTTCAACGAAATTTATTAATTAATTTATTACATTAATTTATTTACATAATTTCATGAAAAAATATTGATATTTATGGACAAAATATCAATTACGGGAAGTGAGACCTATGGTAGATACCATAAATAATGGACGGATTGTGACGAATTTCAATAGCCATGGTCCTACTATCAAAAAAATGATCTGTGCCAAATTTCATCAAAATATTTTTAGAATTGCGACCTGTACTTTAATTACATGGTTTGTTCCCCCCATTGGATCCCCATCCAGTCAACCAGGCGGACGGACTGACATCGTTAAATCGACTCAGAAAGTGATTCTTAGTCTATTGGTATACTAGATAGCTCTAAGACAAATATTTTTTTGCGTTACATACATCAGCACAAACATATAATACCCTTTCCACCTATGGTGGTGAAGGGTATAATTAATGGTGCTTTAGCTAACACTATGCAACGAAAATGTATCAATAATAACAATAACAGTCGAAATTAAAACAATTAAGAATATTATATTCGGCTGTGGTGAATCTTATATACCCACCATTAAGTTGTGATAAATTTCGAAATATATCTCATATATCTACGAGGGTGCAGCTAGTTTAAAATATGGACCAAATTCGAAAAAAAAATGTTGCGGTAGTGGGCATTGTTGGTAAAATATTTAAAAATTAAATTCGGTTGCAGTAGCTTTATAGTTCAACATTTAAAAGTAAATATTTAAGTGGTTTTCCTATTATTTACTTTGAACAAAATTTGGTCTGATAACCGGGTATGAAGAATATGAAAATGTATGTATGAAAAAATTTATTTTTTCTATAGAAAAAACTTATTTTTTCTATAGAAAAAACTTATTTTTTCTATAGAAAAAAATTATTTTTTCTATAGAAAAAACTTATTTTTTCTATAGAAAAAACTTATTTTTTCTATAGAAAAAACTTATTTTTTCTATAGAAAAAACTTATTTTTTCTATAGAAAAAACTTATTTTTTCTATAGATAAAACTTATTTTTTCTATAGAAAAAACTTATTTTTTCTATAAAAAAAACTTATTTTTTCTATAGAAAAAACTTATTTTTTCTATAGAAAAAACTTATTTTTTCTATAGAAAAAACTTATTTTTTCTATAGAAAAAACTTATTTTTTCTATAGAAAAAACTTATTTTTTCTATAGAAAAAACTTATTTTTTCTATAGAAAAAACTTATTTTTTCTATAGAAAAAACTTATTTTTTCTATAGAAAAAACTTATTTTTTCTATAGAAAAAACTTATTTTTTCTATAGAAAAAACTTATTTTTTCTATAGAAAAAACTTATTTTTTCTATAGAAAAAACTTATTTTTTCTATAGAAAAAACTTATTTTTTCTATAGAAAAAACTTATTTTTTCTATAGAAAAAACTTATTTTTTCTATAGAAAAAACTTATTTTTTCTATAGAAAAAACTTATTTTTTCTATAGAAAAAACTTATTTTTTCTATAGAAAAAACTTATTTTTTCTATAGAAAAAACTTATTTTTTCTATAGAAAAAACTTATTTTTTCTATAGAAAAAACTTATTTTTTCTATAGAAAAAACTTATTTTTTCTATAGAAAAAACTTATTTTTTCTATAGAAAAAACTTATTTTTTCTATAGAAAAAACTTATTTTTTCTATAGAAAAAACTTATTTTTTCTATAGAAAAAACTTATTTTTTCTATAGAAAAAACTTATTTTTTCTATAGAAAAAACTTATTTTTTCTATAGAAAAAACTTATTTTTTCTATAGAAAAAACTTATTTTTTCTATAGAAAAAACTTATTTTTTCTATAGAAAAAACTTATTTTTTCTATAGAAAAAACTTATTTTTTCTATAGAAAAAACTTATTTTTTCTATAGAAAAAACTTATTTTTTCTATAGAAAAAACTTATTTTTTCTATAGAAAAAACTTATTTTTTCTATAGAAAAAACTTATTTTTTCTATAGAAAAAACTTATTTTTTCTATAGAAAAAACTTATTTTTTCTATAGAAAAAACTTATTTTTTCTATAGAAAAAACTTATTTTTTCTATAGAAAAAACTTATTTTTTCTATAGAAAAAACTTATTTTTTCTATAGAAAAAACTTATTTTTTCTATAGAAAAAACTTATTTTTTCTATAGAAAAAACTTATTTTTTCTATAGAAAAAACTTATTTTTTCTATAGAAAAAACTTATTTTTTCTATAGAAAAAACTTATTTTTTCTATAGAAAAAACTTATTTTTTCTATAGAAAAAACTTATTTTTTCTATAGAAAAAACTTATTTTTTCTATAGAAAAAACTTATTTTTTCTATAGAAAAAACTTATTTTTTCTATAGAAAAAACTTATTTTTTCTATAGAAAAAACTTATTTTTTCTATAGAAAAAACTTATTTTTTCTATAGAAAAAACTTATTTTTTCTATAGAAAAAACTTATTTTTTCTATAGAAAAAACTTATTTTTTCTATAGAAAAAACTTATTTTTTCTATAGAAAAAACTTATTTTTTCTATAGAAAAAACTTATTTTTTCTATAGAAAAAACTTATTTTTTCTATAGAAAAAACTTATTTTTTCTATAGAAAAAACTTATTTTTTCTATAGAAAAAACTTATTTTTTCTATAGAAAAAACTTATTTTTTCTATAGAAAAAACTTATTTTTTCTATAGAAAAAACTTATTTTTTCTATAGAAAAAACTTATTTTTTCTATAGAAAAAACTTATTTTTTCTATAGAAAAAACTTATTTTTTCTATAGAAAAAACTTATTTTTTCTATAGAAAAAACTTATTTTTTCTATAGAAAAAACTTATTTTTTCTATAGAAAAAACTTATTTTTTCTATAGAAAAAACTTATTTTTTCTATAGAAAAAACTTATTTTTTCTATAGAAAAAACTTATTTTTTCTATAGAAAAAACTTATTTTTTCTATAGAAAAAACTTATTTTTTCTATAGAAAAAACTTATTTTTTCTATAGAAAAAACTTATTTTTTCTATGGAAAAAACTTATTTTTTCTATAGAAAAAACTTATTTTTTCTATAGAAAAAACTTATTTTTTCTATAGAAAAAACTTATTTTTTCTATAGAAAAAACTTATTTTTTCTATAGAAAAAACTTATTTTTTCTATAGAAAAAACTTATTTTTTCTATAGAAAAAACTTATTTTTTCTATAGAAAAAACTTATTTTTTCTATAGAAAAAACTTATTTTTTCTATAGAAAAAACTTATTTTTTCTATAGAAAAAACTTATTTTTTCTATAGAAAAAACTTATTTTTTCTATAGAAAAAACTTATTTTTTCTATAGAAAAAACTTATTTTTTCTATAGAAAAAACTTATTTTTTCTATAGAAAAAACTTATTTTTTCTATAGAAAAAACTTATTTTTTCTATAGAAAAAACTTATTTTTTCTATAGAAAAAACTTATTTTTTCTATAGAAAAAACTTATTTTTTCTATAGAAAAAACTTATTTTTTCTATAGAAAAAACTTATTTTTTCTATAGAAAAAACTTATTTTTTCTATAGATATAAAAGAATGGTTGGAGCAAAAGGCCTCAACCATCCTTTTATATCGAACTCTACTGTGAGATGATAGGCATACGTCATTCCATGAATAGTTTGCTGCTTGCAAGTCCGCATCAATTGACCCTCTTCACGTTCTAGGAGGTGCACCAACACGACGGCCGCTTCCCTGTGGATTCCAACGAAGCGTTTGTCGATCAATTTCGGTATTTGGCCTTTCGATGTGTGGCTTATCCACCGCGATTTCCGTTGACATAGCTCTATAGAAGCAGGAATTTATCAAATATCTCTTAAGCTAAAAGACATAAGGTAGTAGTAAGGCAGGTAAGGTATGTTTTTTTTTTGTATTTTTTTGAAGAAGTTTTCGAAAATGTAAAAATATTCAGATCGGACCAAATTGACGGAAGCTATAAAAGAGGGTATAGAAGGGAATCTATTGCAATGATTAAGTCAAAGCAGCAAATTTACAAATTTACATTGGTCCTTTTAGCACCAAGCCACAGATATATAATTTTTTTTTGTTCAATAAAGCTTTTAAACAATATTAAACGAGTATTTAATTTAAGTTATATTAAGTTACAAGAAAATGTTTTGACTAAATTTTGTATATTGTCTCACAGTGTTATTCAACGTGAGTTTAAAGTAGACGAAAAGGTAAGATGTAGTTAGTAGTAGATGTGATTCTATATAAATTCTCTAATGCATTGCAATGTCCATTGTCTTGTCTCGTCTTTTGTTGTTAATGTTCACTAAGACTAAAAACTTAAAAGAGATTTTTATTACTTTTTTTTCGTTAAAAAGAAAATAGTTTGGCAAGTTTTAAAACAAGTATTACTTATATTTTTTCTAGACACTCTAATATATTTTAAGTATTTAAGTAATCTTTTACTGATGACGAATGAAGTTTTGATTTCATTACCATTAATTTTTTATACACCTTAAAAAATTGGGGGTATATTGAGATTGTCATTTCGTTTGTAATTTCCTTAATATTGGCTCAAAAAAGGGATATATATTCTGAATCCTTATGAAATTCTAAGACGATTGAGCGATGTCCGTCTGTCCATCTGTCTGTCCGTCTGTCTGTTGTCGCCACGATCAAATCTTAAGGAAAGGATATAGGTCACAGAAATTTATCATAAATATTCTTAATTTCTGGGAAAATTTTTGTATTGAAATTGTGTCAAACCGGTTTTCATTTGACCATAGCTCCCGTTGCTAATAAATGACAAATTATAATAGCTATGATGATAAAATTTGGTATCTAAAAGTTTTACATAAGCATCATATAAAATTTTAATCATAACTCCCATAAAAAACTCTTACGGAAACAGCCTAAATTCCACCAAAAATATACTTAAATGCCAATAAATGATAAACTGCAAAAGCTATGACCACTAAATTTAGTACAGAGAAGTCTTATGTCAATGCCAAACAATTTTTCACAATCGGTCACCATTTGACTATAGCTCCTATATAAAAAACTGATGGAAACACAAAAATACAAAAAGAAAAGGGAGGTTATGGTCGTCTGACAGATAAAAGCTGATAGCGCCTTAACGAAAAGTGTTAGAGGGTCAAAATTTTACAAAAGTATTTTCGATATCTTGAAAAAGTTGTGTATGGGTGAATTCGGTTCACACTTAGTTAGAGCTCCCATGTAACCCCGCCCCAAGAATCACATTAATGCTGATAAATTGAATACGATTGTAGTAGCTATGACGACTTCATTTAGAAAACAGAAATTATATGCATCTCTTGCATCGTTCCTTATTTGACTATAGTTTCATATAAAAACCACTCCTGGAAACCAAAAAAAAAAAATGTAATAAAGGCTAGTTAAAAGCTATTAAATTATAAACTATGATAGCTATGGCCACTAAATTTTACAGAATAAGCTTTCTATAAATACCAGCCAGTAAGTAAAATTTTGTGACAATCGGTTTACATTTGAAAGGTATTATAAGTTTGTCATTCAGTTTGTAATTTTTTTATTATTTGTCGCAGACCCCACAAGAATCGATTAAGCGATGTCCTGCTGTCTGTCTATTGAAATCAAGTTTGTGAAGCTGCTAGAGAGTGTATCGACATAAAATGTATATCAGATTTTATGAAATTTTCCTACGCAGTACGTTATTAAATTTCATCAAATCGGTTGAAAAACGCGTGAGATATCGCCAAAATACCAAAATTTATGTGTGACATATAAAATTTTTCATTGAAAAGTACATTTCAGAAAGAAAAGGAAGCCACTAGCCTTCATAAATTATATATAATATTAAAGGAAATCCTCCTGCAAAGTTTTCTATTAAATTTCATCAAAATCGGCCCATCAACATCTGAAATATCGCCAAAACACTACATTTGATATTCGCCAAATTGCCGAAAGTGCTCATTTGTTTAAAAAATACAATCGAAAGACGATTTTTCTTGACGATCGGCCTACATAAATTATATATCAGTATTTCGGAAATTCTTCCGCGAAGCACGCTATTGAATTTCATGAATATTGGTCAATGAACACCTAAGATATGGTTAAAATAGTAAAATCGATGTATTGAAAATTGCCAAATTCAAAATTTTTGAGAAAACTTTATTTTTGTTTTTTTTTTTGTAATTGCTCAGGTGTTATGGACCGATTTTAATGAAATTTAATAGTGTGTATTAAGGGAGTACGTCCTGAAATCTGATATATAATTCATATCGATGTATTATCTAGGAGTTTTACAAACCTGATTTCAGCAGACGGAGATATTTTATAATCGTATATCTTAAATAAATGGTCTGAATTTTGAGCATTGTAAACAAAATATATTGATGTTTAATGGGCCTGTATAATTACATATCAGATTTTAGGAAACCGGTCCACAAACACCTGGAATATCTCCAAAACACTAAAATCGATGTATCACAAATTTCAGAATTTCCGAATTTTTAATTTATTTTTTACTTTTTTAACTTGGTTTTTTCCTAAAATCGAATTTATAATTCATGTAGGTTGTGGTGCGTAGGGAAATTTCCTGAAATGAGGCAATTTTCGGAACATTGAGTCTGGTGTTTTGACGAGTTCAAAAACATTATATATAATTTCATGTCAGTACTCCCTCCAGATGCTCTACAAACCGATTCCAGATGAACAATTGCATATGACATGAATTTGTGGTCTGACATTCGAACATTGTGAAACCATTATATGTATGATATTAAAGTATTATATATCAAATTGTAGGTAATCTCGCAGAATTTGCATTAAATACAGCTCAGTACAGTTCTGATATGTATAACTCATTACAATAGAGATATGCCAAGAGACCAGAATCAAGATACCATTTCTTAATAATAAACAATAGAACTTTTGTGACTTCATTTGTATAAAATTGTTGTATTGTAGTGTTGTATATCGAAATGAGGGTTGTCCTTTTAGAATTTACACAGAAAATAATTTAGTCAAATTGACAGGTAAGTCTTTTTTGCACATACATCTAAAACTAATATGTAGTTGCTTTAGCAAAATATTCGTATAATATATTCAATTACGAGCCTACTCTAAAATAGTTCGATAAAAGACACCTTCCAAATATTGTTCATGAAGAACCCATCTAAATCGGTCCACTTACTTGATAGATAAACTTGGTTAACCACTAACTAATATAGTGCATATCTTATATTCTTAAACTTCTTAAACGAGTAATAATTGTATGTATATATATATCTATATATATATAGAAAAGCTATATCGAAAACGGCTCTAACGATTTTGATAAAATTTGGACAGTGTGTACCTTTTTTGATGTATAGGTCGAATAAGAAGGGACTTTTGGAACCTTTGCCTCTAAGAGGGTAAAACAGGTCAAAAGGGAAAAAATCGAAAATGCTATATCTACTAAAATAATAGGCATTGAAACAAAATTTAAATTATGTTTGGAATAGCTATTAAAATAAGCGGACAGGTGTTTGGTAAATTTTTCAATCTATGCCCGATAGGGGAAAAAAGGGTGAAAATAGTTTTTTTGGTACCCTTTTAGGCCACTCTTATCTTTTGAACCAAACAATATAGAAAAGAATTTTGTAACGCAATCAATAAATGTGAGAAAAATATTGATCACGTGTTTGGTACTTTTTTATTTCGGGAGCCAAAATGGGTAAAAAAGGGATAAAATGATAACTCAACACCTCATGATGTAATATGAATAGTAATAGCCAATTTTCACGATGCGACATGTCCCCTGAAACAATTTGACGTTTTCTTTTGGTGTCCCTTCGTGTTTCAAGATGCGTTTACATTATACTTTTTTTGTTGAAACAATGAGGGGACATTTTGACGTTTAATTGTCTATTGCAGTAATGCCAGATGAGTATATTTTTCACCGACACTCGGATGTGATCGCTAAAGTGGGGATACATTTTTTCCAGAATTCGCTAATGAATAATATATAATTCATTTTTAATTGTAATTTTTTATAGAATATTATTTTAATTTAATGATGTAGTATTAACCATATGATAGAAAAAAAATATTGTATGACATTTAAAAAATAGGTAACCCTGGGCTATTGTTTTTTACTTGCTTACGCTCCAAATTAAATTCAATTACTGAAGAGATAAAGATGTCAGATTTAAATAATGATGAATATTTTGAAGAAATTTTGGATCTTATTGGGCCAAATAATATCCCAAGTAAAAAAATTAAAAAGGAATGAACAAAACCATGAAGGTTAGAGCGAAACCAACACAGGATATTCTTGTTGTTTGATAAAATAGCTATCTTTAGACTCTTCGTCTTTTTTTAATTATTTACAAATGGATGCAAATATTTTTATAGCTCATTCACATTGAGCTCGAAAACTAATTAGAGTAGTTTTCACCTTAAAACAATATTGAAAACTTTAGTTTTCAATGAAAGCTATTAAAATACTGATACAACACTGAGTTCATACCAATTATTACAACTCTATGTAAGAAAAATGAAAATATTAAAAATAAATGTCAGTTTAAATAAAATATAAAAAAACAATAATTTTAATTTTTAAAAATTTCTGAAAAAACATTATGAATGTGATGAAAAAGTGATTATTTTATTGTTTTTTGATGCAATTTAATGTTCAAAAATATTTTATGTTCGGTTTTTTAAAACTAATCGCGATTAATAAATAAATTTCTCCCGAAAACTTATGAAATGCCAAATTTCCATAATGTGAATGGTAAAGTTTTCGATGGTGTTTTCATTTCCGAAAATACCTTAAAACTTATAGTGTGAATGGAATATTAAATACATTCTAAAGAAAATTGAAAAAGACATCGTCAGCTGTTTTTTCAATATTTCTTTTAGGTCAACGTTTGTTTTTGTTTCTAATGTCAAATTATTGTTGTTATTCTGAATTGTCAAATTGTTTTTGTTAATTTTGGCATTAAAAACTATATTTCCAACAATGAAATCTATGTTGTTTTTGGCTTATTGTGTTTGTTGTGGCCATGCGTTAACCTGTATATATGAGCCTTAAACCAAGGCTCATATATACAGGTTAACGCATGGCTACAACAAATACAACAAGCCAAAAACAACATAGATTTTGTTGTTGGATAATAAGTTTTTAATGCCAAAATTTAAAACACCAATTCGACAATTCAGAATTACAACAATAATTTGACATTAGAAAACTTAAAAAAATTTTGAACTAGAACAAATTTTGAAAAACAGCTGACGAGTTGCAGTCACTTGTTATAATTACACTATGCCTTAAACTTCACAAAATATTTTTTTAATTCTGATTCTTTTGTTTTATGTTTTATTTTCGTTTTTTTTTTATTGTTTTGTTTTTTGTTTACTGTTTTAGTAATTTTCTTATTGTATTATTTCATTACACATTATTGCCATCCCCATAATTGTTTGTGGTAGAAATTTTGTAAGACTGGTAGCACTGTTCGTTTATCAATAACATGATTACGAAAGAGAAGAAAAAGAAACGTCAAATTGTCCCATGAAAACTCGTTTCGTGGGTCTCTGCTACCCCCACGGGCAACACTCTTCCCCTGAACAACAAGCTCTTGTTTCGTGCAACATTTTCAGGGGACATGTCGCCTCGTGAGAATGGGCTATAACAATATGTTTACTGCGTTTTTATAAAAAATACCGAATTTAATTGGTACCAAGTACCAAATATGCATATGTAACTTTTTATAAATTAGGGGATAAAAGAGGAAAAAATTGGTAATGTTATAACTTTTTAATAAATTAATGTTTTTCTGTCTGTATGTCCTTTATAGAATAGTAAACTATGCATTTAACCATATTTGCTCATGCAATGATCTTTAGCTAAAGTTGTTGCGCATGATACGATGAAGGTTTTTAAGTTGGTATCACTATCCGACAGGTGGCGCCACTGAAAATTACTCAAAATGAATTAAATCGTAAACAGTGCATTTGTGTCTTTAGCGAAGTTGTATATGATCCTTAGAGAAGTTATTTCAAATGAGCTGGCGAAGGTTTTTTACTTGGTATGAATAATTTCCAACAGGTGGCGCTACTGAAAATTACTCAAATTAAATTAAATCGTAAACTTAGCATTTGATCATGCTATGATCTTTAGCAAAGTTGTTACCAATAAGACGACGAAGGTTTCTTAGTTGGCATGAACAATTTTCGATAGATGGCGCCACTGAAAATTACTCAAAGTGAATTAAGTCGTAAGCTGTATGCAATGATCTTCAGCAAAGTTGTTGCTCATGAGTCGACGAAGGTTTCTTAGTTGGTATCAACAATTTCCGATAGGTGGCGCCACTGAAAAATACTCAAAATTAATTAAATCGTAAACTGTGCATTTTGTCAGGCTATGATCTTTAGCAAAGTTCTTGCTCATGAGTCGATGGAGGTTTCTAAGTCGGTATGACCAATTTCCAAAATATTAAACTACGCATTTCAAAATAAATTGGATATTTGTGTACCGTATTTTTTCTAAATTTATTTTTATTGGTTAGTACTTTATGAAATAAAATATATAAAAACTTTAAAATTCGCCTCGAAATGCTTATCATTAATCTCCGAGCAAGGCTCGGTCGCCCAGGTACTAGCACATTAAAAATAGATATGTAAAATGTACATCTTTAACTAGAACTTGTTCACATATTATTGCCTTGATACCTAGGCTAGAATAATACTTATCAAATATTATCGCTTAAGTATTAATCTTAATTAGTCCAATAACTTTTATATTACACAAATTCAAGTAGGGTAGGAGGGGGACCATTTACTATAGGGGCGCATTTGCCACCACTAATTTTCTTTAAAACTAACTTATCTTTTTTGATGCTGTAATCGATTTTATATTCTTTTATAATTGATATTCTATATCTCAAATTTTGACTGCTGTAGCTTTCATATTTAAAACGTCAGGCATGATTTATTGTTTCAGCTGATCCTGAAAAAATATTTTACTACAAGTATTTTTGTAATATTTTCCTTAGTTTTTTTGTTATCCTAAGAAATTATTCATTAGTTTAGCAAACAATATAGTATTGAGAACAAATATTTTAAGTTTTTATCAATAAATCTATTTCTTATGTGAAAAATAGTTCTTTACATCTAACGACTCTACCTGGGGCACATTTGCCATACACATATAACAAAGCAACTCGTCGACATTTTTTTGAGCCCGACATTTGTAATATTCCTAAAAAGGATATCGTATTTTGGTTGCAAGGCCCAATCCATCTTAAATCTTAACATTTTTTTTTAATGTTGATATGTCACAGTACAATGTTAACAGAGGCCCAATAATTTAAACTTTGATCTCTGAATTTTTTACTGTTTTGTTTAATTTATCCATGTGAAATGTACTTGAATTAATTTTTTGGTTTGTTTGTTTTGTAATTAAAGCATTATATCAATAAAAATTTAATTTATTATAACAATTTTTTTACTTCTTTTTTGTACCAAACTTTTTGGCAAAAGTGCCTCATGGATGGGGCACATTGGCCACTTTCAGTTAATTTGCTATTTTTCAAATTTGATACATAAAGAAAAGCCGTAGGCAATCTGCACCAACACAGTTTAAAGCTAACATATATAGGTACCTATAAAGAACAAAAAAATTATGATAACTCTCACGGTAAGAAACCTAGAGCACTTAAAAAAAAGTGGCAAATCCTCCCCCTTCTACCCTACTTTTCCGATATATATATCGAGGCTTTATATTCAAAAAGTGCTATCTACAAATTCACAATTTTACAGGAGAGGGAAAAAACTGTTTTTGTCATTAACTATAAGTGAAGTAAATAAACTTTGTTTTACAATACCATACAAATTGGGGCTAAGATCTTGTACAAATTAAGTTTTTTTTATGAACTCCTTATATTTTCGGTTCTATAGTAGATAGCACTTTTTACGAGTTAAAATTTGATCGTTTCAAGTACTAAAGCAAGTAGATAGCATTATTTTAACAAGAAAAAAAATAAAATATAACGAAAATTGAAGCTTTTATCAAAATATCACGAATTTTAATTAAAATAACAAGTTTTTTGAATAAAACAAGATTTATTATAAATATGTCAATAGAATTCAGGGTACTCTCTTTCTTATATGACGTTTATTTACAATCTGTTAAGGTCAAAGGCCGAGTATATTTTAGAAATCCATGATTACAGTACGTGGTAGGAAATTGTGGTCCATTTTGTTGGTTTATCACAAATTACAATGTATATTTTATAACAATTGTTATTATTTCCACAAATATTTTTAATGTAGATAGCACTATTTTTTGATTATGTGTAGATAGCACAAACACAATTTATAAAAAAAAATGTTTTAAAATTATTTTTCTTCCTTAAAATTTATATAACATATGACAAATAAGCCAAGGAACACGTTTCCATTAAAAACCATTTTGGTCGAAAATGTAGATAGCACTTTTTGAATATAAAGCGTCGATATATAATACGTTAGTAACCTTAAGTTTTTCTAATATAGGTCTGATAACAATCTCACTAATTCCGTATGCCCTAAGATTATAAGTCTTCTATAGATTGATAGACCAATCACTCCCAAATATTGTTGCCAAAAGTTTGATCCAAATCGGTCCGCTAACTTTAGAGTTTTAGATAACTAACCAAGAACTTACATTAAGATGGAATATTTAAAATATATTATTGAAAAGGGACTCAAAGGCTTACTAAATTAAGATAAAATTGCATATTTATGAACAGAACCGCGACCGTTTTCTGATGTTTAGTTTACTTTTAATCAGAAAATATGTATATGGAATTTATGTTTGTATGTATAGAAATTTAAGCCGCAGTATAAACCAAGGTAATTCACTTAAATTAGTCTTCAGAAACATACATATTTTATAATAAACTCGATAGATAAATAGATAAAGATTTGTAGATCTTTAAGTTTCACGTCGTTTGATATATATCTCGTTAATGTGCTCTATATAAGTATAACATACGACAGGTGTAAATGAGGAGTTTTTTAGCGTAAATTTTTCAAAATACCGGTTTTTCGTGGAGCACACTCGCAAATATGAATACAAATTTCCAAACAACCGCATAAACCGAGTTTTTTTGCCATTTAGCACCTAAAAGCAAAAGCACACCAAAAAATCATTGTTTGCTAAAATTTTATAAAGATTTTGAAAATCGTGCAAAAAAGTGCATATTGGTTTAAATGGTTTTAGATTGCAAACTGAGACAAAATCATATAAGGCATGAAAGCGATGTCATTTATAACCGATTTACATCAAAAGTTTGCCAAAAATCTCTTTATTAACTGCGAACGCGAAGGTTTTATCTAAAAACATTTCAATGAAGCACATCGCGAATTTAGCTCAAAATTGATCAGGAATGGTCTTAAAACTATTCTTTAATAAGACTCTACCTTAGATTTGAAGCGCACCAAAATATTATAAGGATTAACGATTTTGTGGACCAAATAAGAACTATTAAAACTCATATTTAAATAAAAAAAAAATTTAATTAAATTTGTCCATAAGTCTAGGCAGCAGAATTTCACTAAGACTCACCTTTTGTAAAATTTCGCGAAAATCGCGGTTAAAAAAAATAAAAAAATATTGTTAAAAAATATTTTTTTTCACTTGCATAATTGCATTATTTCTTCGTGTTAAGGCATATATAAATTACCATAAAACCATGAAACGACAGAACACCTGAAAATATATAAGTTGTATCAAAACCAACATAAAACTAATAAAAATAAAATAGTTTTTAATTTTTTTTTTTAGAAATTTTTGTTTTAACCGTCATAACTTCTGCGCGCATCGCGTAAAATCATTAACGCGAACGGATTTTACATTCACTAAGCTCCCGTTATAGAACCACAAAAAAAATTTAGTGTGCGATCAAAAAATGTTTTGAATTTTTTTATTTCCGAAAATTAAAACTATTTGATTTTTGTCCATATACATGTATGTACCTGACGTATTACTATCAACATGTTTGGCCTAACTATATATATATATAAAACTACACCCGGTTATGAGACTTAATTTTGTAAAAGTAAATACTATAGAAATCAGTTAGATGCTTTTAAATGTTAAACTATAAAGCTACTGCAACCGAATTTAGTCCAAATATTTTACCAACAATTCCAAAATTGTTTTTTCGAATTTGGTTTACATTTTAAATTAGCTGCACTCTCTTAAACATATGATATAAATGAATAAATTTAACTGAATTTTGGTGTAATTACTAAAATTTACAGGTAGTTAAATTAAATTTCATCACATTTTCTAATATTCTAATAAAGGATTTAAATAAAAAAAGCAAAATTTACTGTTTAAAAATATTTTATGAAGTAATTACCAACTATGCCAGTCTCTTGTAATGGCTGTCTCTAAAAGCCGGAAACGGATATAGTTTTGTGTTTTAACAAACAATACATCATTTGTACACAATTAAATGCCCATAGTGTAAAACTTTCAAGAAATTTTTATCTGTTTTTTTTTTCTCTTATATTTAACAACTCTAATTTTTCTTTTTGTTCGAGCTTTCTATTCATGCATTTTCTGGAATTCTTTAAAAAGAATTTATCATTTATATTTGCCATGGGCACTTTTGCACAAGAACACATACATACATACATACATAAGTACGAGTGTAAGTAATAAATACTTTGGTGATATTTGTATGGCTCACTAGGCGGATACGACTAACTAATACATCTTCTGATAGAAAATGTCTGCATTCTAAAAACTCACTGAAGCATTTGCTTAAACATTCATCAATATATAAAGAAAAAAAAAGTAGAAAAAAAAAAAAAACAAAATACCCAGGATAAAAAGGACAATTTTAAAACATGAAAAATGTTATAAAATCATGCTTAAAAATTGTATGAACACAACAGGGATTTAGGGAACAACTGCTTACTCAAACGAAAATACTATATCTACATTATTCAATACCAAGAAGACATAACATAAATACTTTAGGTTTTGTTTCTATTTCCCTTTTTCTTTTCGTATCTTTTGGTACAAGATTTAAGTTGAACTTATACAAAAACTATTTCGTTATTGGCATTTTAATGCCAAACTACCATGAAGTGTGAAAAATACTAAAATCTTGTTTAATAAAATGAGCATAAGAAGTAATCGTTTGCAAAGAACTGGCCGGAACGACATACAAGGACTCTAGTATGTGTGATAATATTATACTAATATAAACGATCTTTATTATAAAGTACTTTTAGACGAAATTTTAGGGAATTTATACTCCGATTTTCTTACTTATTTATGATTAAAGGTTTACTTAAAAAAAAGAAAATTGCAAACTATGATATAGTTTATCATTTTAGTACCTGTGAGTAGTAAAAAGTTTAATTTAGTTATAAATATAATCGAATTTTTGTTCATACTTGTACTTTGTTCTCAGACCAAAGGTTTATTGGGTTTGTGCTGATGTTTGCAACGATCGACTCAGAGTCACACACCGAGTTGTTTTATATATTTTACATATTTGACCATACCTCCCATGCAAGCACAAAAACGCTTATAAATCTAAAGATAAATGCATGTTATTGCAAAAACCTTGCACAGATAAATATTTTGTAAATATAAACCAATAACCGAAATTTAGTAACAATCGATCCACACTAGATCCAAGCTTCTAAATCAGTCACGACATAAATCTATTAAAATCTGCTAAAAAAAGCACATAGTAGGTATATGGACAAAAATCAAATAGTTTTAATTTTAGGAATTAAAAAAATTCAAAAAATTTTTTTTTGTGGTTCTATAACGGGAGCTTAGTGAATGTAAAATCCGTTCGCGTTAATGATTTTACGCGATGCGCGCAGAAGTTATGACGGTTAAAACAAAAATTTCTAAAAAAAAAATAAAAACTATTTTATTTTTATTAGTTTTATGTTGGTTTTGATACAACTTATATATTTTCAGGTGTTCTGTCGTTTCATGGTTTTATGGT
The DNA here is from genome assembly GCA_933228675.1 of Stomorhina lunata. Taxonomy (NCBI): domain Eukaryota; kingdom Metazoa; phylum Arthropoda; class Insecta; order Diptera; family Rhiniidae; genus Stomorhina; species Stomorhina lunata. The sequence goes on along the minus strand of OW121743.1, from coordinate 36,128,283 downwards.
AATTTATATATGCCTTAACACGAAGAAATAATGCAATTATGCAAGTGAAAAAAAATATTTTTTAACAATATTTTTTTATTTTTTTTAACCGCGATTTTTTACAAAAGGTGAGTCTTAGTGAAATTCTGCTGTATAGACTTATGGACAAATTTAATTAAAATTTTTTTTTTATTTAAATATAAGTTTTAATAGGTGCATATCTTTTTAAGATATAAAGTTCTTATTTGGTCCACAAAATCGTTAATCCTTATAATATGTTGGTGCGCTTCAAATCTAAGGTAGAGTCTTATTAAAGAATAGTTTTAAGACCACTCCTGATCAATTTTGAGCTAAATTCGCGATGTGCTTCATTGAAATGTTTTTAGATAAAACCTTCGCGTTCGCAGTTAATAAAGAGATTTTTGGCAAACTTTTGATGTAAATCGGTTATAAATGACATCGCTTTCATGCCTTATGTGATTTTGTCTCAGTTTGCAATCTAAAACCATTTAAACCAATATGCACTTTTTTGCACGATTTTCAAAATCTTTATAAAACAATGATTTTTTGGTGCGCTTTTGCTTTTAGGTGCTAAATGGCAAAAAAAACTCGGTTTATGCGGTTGTTTGGAAATTTGTATTCATATTTGCGAGTGTGCTCCACGAAAAACCGGTATTTTGAAAAATTTACGCTCAAAAACTCCTCATTTACACCTGTCGTATGTTATACTTATATAGAGCACATTAACGAGATATATATCAAACGACGTGAAATTTTACAAATGAAATTACAAATCTTTATCTATTTTTTTTTAAATTCTTTGAGGCGGCCAAAATATATGAAAAAAATTAAAAAGTGACGAAAACGAGCTTCAAATTTTGGCAGCCATTAAGATTTATCCCCTAAGTGTGATGCCTATTTCGCAGAACAACGACTTTTGTCCAAATGTTAAAACGAATGCAGAAGAAGACGAAATATGAAGAAAAACTTGAATGCTTCGATCGATTTTTTTACGTTTTTTATACCCTTCACCAATAGGTGAAAGGGTATTATAAGTTTGTGATTCCGTTTGTAATTTTTTTATTAGTGACCGTAGACCCCATAAAAATTATACCGATCGACTCGCTATTAAATTTCATTAAAATCGGTTTATAAACACCGAAAATATCGAAAAAATACCAAAAATTAGACGAAAATTTTAAAATTTTTGATTGAAACACACTTTTAAATAATAAGAGAAACAAGATACTCCTGGTGTTTATGTGATAATATATTATATATCAGATTGTAGGAAATAGTTTTCCAAAGCACTCTGTAAAATTTTATCAAAATCGGTCCATAAACAACTGAGATATCGCCAAAACACTGAATTTGATGTATCGCAAATTGCCCAAAGTTCACATTAGAGAATGTTTGTTGAAAAAATTAAATGCAGAAATAGGAAAAACTATCCTCCTTTAGTACGGACCTACATAAATTTTATATCAGATTTTAGGAAATTCCCCCACCAAGCACGTTATTAAATTTTATCAAAAGCGGTCTATAAACAATTGAGATATCGCCATAACACTACATTTGATGTACAGCAAAATGCCCAAAGTACGTGTCTAAGAAATTTTGTTTACATTTCGTAAGTATTGTTTCAGCTATATCTCAGGTGTTTATGGACCGATTGTGATGAAATTTGACATCGTTCTTTGTGTGAGGATTTTCTAAAATCTATACTCCACAAATCTGATTACGAATACCATTCAAACTGTACCGATCAACTTAGAATCGGCAGGAGAATCGATTTCGCGACCTCCGTCCGTCTGTTTGTCTGTCTGTCCGTCCGTCTGCTTGTTTGTCCGTCCGTCTGTTTTTTTGTCCGTCCGTCTACCTGTCTGTCATTTTTTCTGTTGTAGTCAAGTTTTTGGAGTTGCTGTTTTGTCGATATCTCAGGTGTTTATTTTGATGAATTTTAATAGCGTCCTTCGCAGGAGATTACCTAAATCCTGATGCATTCGGTAATTTGTGGTAGATATAATTTAGTGTTTAAGCGATGGTGTTTTGATCGACAATGATAAAATTCAGGGTGGCCCAATATTCTAAAATTTTGTGTAAAATCCAGGAGCTCCACCAATCTGATTTTAGCAGAAAGACACTCTGCATTTATCTTAATTTTGTGTCTGACTTTTGAACATTATGATAACATTTGAGAATGTATTATATATCAAATTATAGGTAATCTTCCTAGGAAGTAAAAAAATGCAGCTAAGTAAATGATATCCGTTCAAAACCTACATATGTATGTAAGTATCTCACATATAAACGGAAATTTAAATTTTTTAATTGCAATTGGGAGAAATCCGTCAACGTTTGAAAATTGATCCCGTATAACTTCGCCTAAGATACGATGATGACATTTAGTATAAAGACGTTGTACAATATTGATATTCAGGGCGATAGCGCCTAAAATAAACTTTCTAGAGGGACAACATTTGACAAAAGTAGACCGGGAATCGATATAATGCTGATAAATTATATCACATTAAAATTGCGCAAGGAACTAGAGCAAAACTTTCCAAACATCCATCGGACAGATCGAAAGAACAATACATCCCAAATATTATTGATGAAGTGTTCATTTTAATTAATTAACTAACTTCAGATAAATAAGTAAATCTTTAATAACTTTTCCGACAAAGCTGATATCCATCCATTCAAAAGCTATATATTTCACATATGTATCTAAAACTAAGAGTGTATAATAGGATATATTTTAAGGCTTATCATTGTTAAAGCTTTGACCTAAATCAGTCCGCTAACTTCAGAGTTTTACATAACTAATCAAGAACTTTTACTAGTTGGATAATTCGTACGAATTAAAGTGCACAACCCTCACTGGGCACTGTGTTTTTGGGTTGCATGCCAGAATACTTAAACTTCATCAAATCGATGTGCTATTGCAAATGTAAGGGCATCTACATTTTGAAGCATCTTTTCTGCATGGTTTATCTGGTCTATCGAACTTTATTAAATGTTCGTAAAATATGTGTATATTTTATTTCGAAGCTACTGGCTGGCTTAAATATGCATTCTCTACTTGTAGTCTAGTAATCATTATCTTTCACAAAGGGACCACTTAAAAACTCAAGTGAAGCTTCCCTAGACATCAGCCACCTGCCCAACCTAACCTTTGGGTGCATAACTATTCTAGATGATGACGCCACCGAAAAGCTTTTCTTTTTCCGACTCTTAATTTTAAAGACTCTTTGCATATAATACTAGTATAACCAAATTTTGCTTGGAATTACATTAAGTACTTTTGCAACACCGAATATACCACTCTTACTTGTTTAAATTTGCATGTCAATTACGCTTAGAAGCGCAAATTCGCGCTACTAAGATATTGTGTTGTAGTGGCGCTTGTATCGAATAGTTTCGATTTCAAAATATTTTCATAATGTTTGCTACTAATATATTAAAAATTACCCTTGAAACAATACTTAAATATTTGCAGTGTTTAAAATAATAAATTTTTAATTTCTGACACTTTGAATCATTGATTTTACTGATTTTTTTATATAAAAGTAATTTTCCATTATATACTGTTTTATTTTGTCACTCGCCCCATTGTGCTTTTATTCAAGCATTTCAAGTAAGGATATGGCAACTCCAATTTAATTCTGGAATTAGCAAATTGGCTATTGCAATAAAAATGTACAAAATTCCAGAAGTTTTTGGGGTATATAAGCGGAGATTTGGCAAAAAGTTGTTCTTTTTTATTCTTTTGCTTACAATTCATTTAAAGTTTTGACATTAAAAAAAAAAAAAAAGAAACAAACTCTAAAAATATTCATTTAAAAAAAAAAATAAAATCTTTAAATTTTGTGCAGTTAAATATTAAACTTTATTTGTTAATATTTAAAATTCTCAACTTTACTGCAAAAAAAAAAGAAAAAAACACCTTCATCTGTTATTTGCAAAGTGAGGTTAGATTTTTCACGGAGACTCCAACTTTTGGCCTTATCCCGTTTCGATCTAAGAGCAACGTTCTACATTTCATTCATCTCTTCCAAATCCCGAACATTAGCCAAAAGAGAAACATCGTCCATGGGCACGGGAAACCTAAAGGAAAAGTCCTGAAAACAAAATCACCAGAATCTACTTCATCAGACTACCAGACAGATCATCAACATTTCTAAAGTTACTGCCACATCAGAATTTCTAAAATAAGGCCAAAACATAAGTGATCCAATCTAAAACATAAAATCTAAAAACTATTAAAAATTAAAAATAAAATAAAAAAAAAAAACTCTTAAAAATTAAAACTAAAATCATATTGCACAAACCAAAGTTCAAGTTGTAAATTTTACTTAAAACGTTTAAGAAAAAAAAATCCGTAATAACCAAAAATTTAAGCACAAAAGAAATATTGATTTCAATCTGCCAGTGTCACAGCTTTTTTTATTAAATATTTATGTACCACCACAAGTTTTCAAAAATCAATTTGTCTAAATAATTAAAATTTTTATAAGTACAACAAAGACTAATTGAACTTATAATTTATAACTTAATTTCAATATCCTCTTGCTGATGTTTTGATTCACCGCGAAATCTCCTTATTTTTTTTTAATATTTTCCAAATTTTGTAATTATTATATATATTAATATATTAATTCTAACCGCGCAGACTTGGTCGAATAAATTTATAAATGCAAGAATTAAAACAAACAGAAAAATGCGAAGACAATAATTAAAAATAATAAAAATATTTGTTTTGAGAGAAATTATTGTGTGATAAATTAACTTTAAAATGTATATACAATATCACATATAAAAATATATTTGATGTAATTAACAAATTTATAACATCCAGAGAGAGTGCGACATGATTACAAAAGAAACGTCCTAACAACCAAAAACGTTATTGAAATACCCAAACACCCGAAACTCTAACAGTAAATATTTTAAAAATATTTTGATTCAATTAATTTATATCTTTCATTTATACATAATAAGGTTTAAATCAGAATAGTCTGTAAATTTTTGGATATAATTTATAACCTCTACTTTTCATATTGTGGTAACTGGAGTTCCTGTGAAGAAAGTATACTTTCATCGATGGACCACTAATACCAAGTAAGTTTTACACTTGTATTTGTATTTCGATAATAAATTAATGCCTAAATTTTTACTTGCAACCGCTTACAACATGTTGTTTGCAAGAGAGTAAATTTTGCGAGTTCATTAATGTTAACATTTAACATTAATGTTACACGTTTAACATTAATGTTAATTAACACTAAAATGTTAACTAGCATTTAACAGTTATTTTTATATAATGTTAATTTGATTTCTGTTAAATATAAAAGTTGCAAATAGAAGTTTAGTAAAATCTATAAATTATATACCAAAAATTTTTAAATATTCGACAAGGCGTTGAAAAAAGATTTACAACGATACCAAATACTTCCAAAAAAATTTATCGAAAGACTGTATGATTCGCGAAAACGTAGTTAATTATTAAATTTTTAATTATTTAACGGGATTTTTTTACATCAAATAAAAATTGTAATTTGAGTTCATTGAACTTTACAAGAAGATTTTGGCATATGGGTCACTCCATGGAACATGTAACAATTTTTTTTTATTGAAATGAAAATTTATTTTTCGCATTTAGTATTTTTTTATAATTTCCCTAAACGATTATTTTCAATTATATGAATTTTTATTCTTGCATTTTAAATTTTATTCTTCTCGGGTTTTCAATTAAAAATAAATTTTAAAATAATAATTTTTCTACCTACGCTGGTGAATATTCCTTGGAATTTCTACTGGGGTATTTTTTATTGTATTTAATTATTTATTTAGAAAAGAAAAATCAGTTTTTTATTTTAAAATGTATCTTAAAGTAAATTGGAATTATTAAGCTGATGTTTAATTTTGTTAAAATTTATAATATTTTTTTTTATATATCAAAATTTTATATTTCCCTTAGAATTTTAATTTTAAGATTCCCTTTCCAAACTTTTTCAATGAAATTTCTTTTGTTATTATCAATATTTCATTTGTTTCGAAATATAGTTTTAATTTAATACCTAAAATTTTAAGTTTATTTTGGAATAAATTATTCTTTTAAAATGAAATTCTAAATACTCCGATTTTTGATTTTCGAGTTTCCTAGTGGGTAGGTAGATTTTTTTTGGGATCATGTTAAGAATAATCAATCGGATTTTCGTGAACCTGATCATGGATGGGAGGGCGAACAAGAGTGATACCATCTGACACTCATAAAGTCACCATAATAAACATTTGTATTAGATTCCTTTCCTGTTGCTTTTTCCTGTTTTCTTATCTCAAACACTCATTTCCTTTTCCTTTATTTATTTAGCATGCAAAATATTAAAATAATTATGTAGCCCAATTACACAAGTTGTCATAATGGCTTAAGATTCCCCCATTAGCCGACGAGCAAGAAGCTGGACCAATATGCATGCTAATGCCATTAGAATAACACACAACTAGTAAAATATTAAAATTTTGACACCGTTACATGTTACAGATAATTATTTTTGGCGCCCAACGTGGGGCCACACTTTCACAAAGTAAATAATATAAATCCTAACATCTTACATCGTTAAGTGATATAGTGTGCCTCAGATATTTCAAATAAAAATTTTCATTTTCGATTCAATTTCCTGTATTTTTTTTTCTTTTTAACTTTTCTTAACCAAAATGTTATAGCACTGTTGGAATTAACATTTTACTCTTGTTAGAAAGTTTACCAACATTATTACGCATTTTTCTACAACAAATTATTTCTTTGTTAACATATCGGAAATGCTTTGTTTTTCTAGATTATAAAACAAAGACCGGATGTTAAAAATAAAAGTAAAATCTCTTCCTAACAAACACTATCTGCTTGTGCAATTGGAAATTACTTTTTGTAGAAAACACAAAATAGTACCAAATGCGCTTAACTTTTTTTTTTCATATTCAATTAGCTTTACTTGATCTTATTATCTAATACACTTTTGTTTTATGACTTATACATATTTTTAGCCTACCCATAATGGAGCTTGGAAATCAAAAAACTAATCTATTTTTTTTTGGAAACTAAAGTTTTAATTATTGTTTTGATTTATTCAGATTAACACAAATTTAAATCCTAAAATTTCGATTATCAATCAAAAATTCATAATTTTGTTCAAATTGATTAATTCAATAATAGCAAAACTTTAAATTTAGGTATAATACCAAAAATTAGGTGAGTCCTAAAATTTCTTTTTTTATGTGGATATTTACGGATAGTTTTTATTACACAGAAAACTTTTTTTTTTTGTATAGATTTTTAATATTGAATTTTTTTTATTTTTCCTTACGATGATGGGTGACGGGGTTGATGATCCTTTTAATGGAGGTTTGCCTCTTTGTGTAGGGTGTAGTTCCGCCATAACAGATTCTTCATATCTCGTTAAAACTGTTTGTGGACATTTCTTCCACAAATCCTGTTTTCACAAATGTGCAAAAACCAATAGCATATGTCCCAGTTGCAAAAACAAATTGGTCGTGTCAGCACCAGTAATTCCAACAACACCGATACCAAATCCCCTTTCTTTGCCATCAGTTAGGAGAACTCGGTCGCAAACTCAAGTAGCCTTAAATTTCGATGACATTAGAACTGCAGGTCAAGGTACTCCTGAAAATCCTATAACTTCCCAAGGTGCCAAGCAAGTAAATACATCCGTAACGTCAGAGGCATCTCACAATCAGGATGATCAAATAAGAGCTTTAGTGGCAGCCGCGGTCAATGCCCAGCATACTGAAATTGTAACCAACCTTAGCCAAACTCTTACCAGTCTTGTGGAGAGAAATATTGAAGAAGGATTTCGGCGCTTGAGTCTTTCCGTGAAACCAAATTCCAATGAAGGACCAAACAATGCTTCTCTAACTTCTACCACCAATGTCCAGATGAGATCTCTTCCTGATGTTGAGCAACAAACGCTAGAACAACTTCTGGGGTTACCACCGAGCGGTCAAAGGAGTAACGCCAATAATTCTGTTCAACAAAATCAAACTTCAACTTTATCTGAAGTGTCTTTTAGGCCTGATAGAATCGGTCAAATTATTTATAATTGGAAAGTTAGGTTTTCTGGTGATGCAAAAGGCATATCTGTGGAAAATTTTATATACCGAGTAAGAGCCCTAACTAAGCAAACATTAAGTGGGAATTTTAATCTGCTTTGTGATCACATTTCTACATTATTCGAGGGAAAAGCAAATGACTGGTTCTGGAGGTACCATCAAACTGTACCTCAAATTAGATGGCCAGAATTATGTGCAGCCTTACGTAATCAGTATAAGGACTCCAGAACTGATGTGGACTTCCGCGAAATGATTCGTGATCGAAAGCAAAAGTCCTGTGAAACTTTCGATACTTTTTATGAGGCTATAATTGACATTGCAGATCGGTTGACAGAACCATTATCTGAGAAAGTGCTTGTAGAAATACTACGTAGGAATCTGTTAGCTGAAATTCAGCATGAAATTTTAAATATAAAGATAGAAAAAGTTTCGGAGCTGCGAGATATTTGTAGGAGGCGCGAATTCTTTTTACAAGATATGGGTCGCAGACAAACTTTTCAAAAGCCTTTGAATCGGAAGTACGTTAGTGAATTTGAAAATGATGGTGACTCTCCTCCTGATGAAGAGCTGTCAGCCATTGCCTTGATTTGCTGGAACTGCAGACAACCTGGTCATCGCTACCAGGATTGCCTAAAAGATAGACGCATATTTTGCTATGGGTGTGGTGCAGTTAATGTTTATAAGCCACAGTGTCCAGACTGCAATTCTTCAAAAAACTCAAAGGCTTGTGCACAGAAAAGTGCACACAGACAAACACATTCGACCAGCACCAACACAGACTAAACAGCTTATCATCTGGCATAACTAAAGCCAATATAAATGAACTTCCTAATTCTACAAAAAATAATATACCAAATTATACCATTTTTTCTAATAATCAAAAATCTTTAAATACAAGATCCCGAATCGATACTCCAAATACGGAAAACATCTTCCCTAACAACATTCCATCTAACAATAGTAGCACTTCAAGTAATTGCATCATTAGTAAAATACCACCAACTTATTTCAAGCCGTTTCACATTCGTTTAGCTGAGTATAACGCAAAACGTGCTGAAATATTTGACTCAAAACCAATTTCAAATAAACAAAAACGCTCAACCGAACGAATTAAAAATTTTTGGCGCTCAGTAAAGCATACTAGGCGAAGCCTTTTAAGCACGATATACGATCAGCCACATGACATTAGACCGTATGCGGATGTGTATATTTTTGGCAAAACCTTAACTGGTTTGTTGGATACAGGGGCTTCCGTCAGCTGTTTGGGTGCAGGTGCAGCAAAAGAGTTTTTAAATTCAAATAAGATTTTTAAAAAAATAAGATCTGGAGTTAAGACGGCTGATGGCAAAACGCAATCAGTATTCGGTTACGTTAAAACGGATATAGTTTTTCGAGGTGTCACTAAACCTATTGTTTTATATATTGTCCCTAACTTATCCCAAGATCTTTACCTCGGTATTGACTTTTGGCGTTTATTTGAACTTTTACCCACAGGTATTGATAATAGCTTTCGTTCTGGTATAATATCCAATTCTATTTCTGAAGTAGCCAACCAAAAACCTCTTACAGATTTTCAAAAACAACAACTAAACTTAACCATAAATTTATTTCCTTCGTTTGCGAAACAGGGTTTGGGTCGTACGAGTGTGATTTCACATTTTATAGATGTAGGTAACTCTCAACCGATTAAACAGCGTCATTTTCCAGTCTCCCCTGCTATCGAAAAATTGATTTATACGGAACTAGATCGGATGTTGGATCTAGACGTGATTGAGGAATCAGACAGCCCGTGGTCATCGCCCATTGTACTAGTGAGAAAGCCAGGGAAAATACGTTTATGCCTCGACAGTAGAAAAGTTAATTCAGTAACGGTTAAGGATGCCTACCCGCTGCCGAATATTGACGGAATTTTATCTCGATTACCAAAGGCAGAATTTATTACGAGCCTCGATCTGAAGGACGCCTTCTGGCAAATACCTCTCGACAAGTCATCGAGAGATAAGACGGCATTCTCGGTTCCTGGTCGCCCTTTGTACCACTACAAGGTTATGCCTTTTGGCCTATGTAATGCGCCTCAGACCATGTCAAGGTTGATGGATAAAGTGGTACCAGCAACATTGAGAACAGAGGTGTTCGTGTATCTGGACGACTTGCTTATCGTATCAGACACATTCGAGAGGCATTTGCTGGTATTGCGAGAAATTGCTAGGGCCATGCGTACAGCTGGTTTAACTATTAATGTAGAAAAATCGAAGTTTTGCGTGACAGAGGTCCGTTATCTTGGTCATTTGGTGGGAAATGGGGTTATACAGACTGATCCTGAGAAAATATCTGCTATTGTTGATTTCCCAGTGCCAAGGTCGGTAAAGCAGATTCGTAGATTTTTGGGTATGTCCGGTTGGTACCGGAAGTTCATCAGGAATTACGCTTCTGTGACTACTCCTTTAACAAATTTGTTAAAGTCTAATCGTAAATTTTGCTGGAATGAAGAAGCTCAAAAGGCTTTTGAAGATTTGAAGATCATCTTGACCACAGCTCCAGTGTTGCATAGTCCAGATTTTACAAAACCTTTTTATATACATTGTGATGCGAGTAACACTGGTATAGGAAGTGTATTGGTTCAGAAAACTGCGGAGGACGAAGAGTTTCCAATTGCCTTTATGTCAAAGAAACTAAACCAAGCCCAACGAAATTATTCCGTAACCGAACAGGAATGTTTGGCAGCGCTGCTAAGCATTAAAAAGTTTCGGGCATATGTAGAAGGACATGAGTTCACAGTGATCACTGATCATGCTTCACTTAAGTGGCTCATGTCCCAAACAGACTTGAATTCACGCTTGGCAAGATGGGCTTTGAAACTTCAAGGGTTTACGTTTAAAATTGAACACAGAAAGGGTAGTCAAAATGTTGTTCCTGATGCGCTTTCGCGTACCAACACGGAGGATTTGTCCGAACTTTTGGGCCCGGAAATTTCAGCTTTAGATAATTCTGGATTATTCATTGATTTAGATTCAGAGTATTTTAAAAGTACTAGCTATTTGGAATTACTTAGTAGAATAAATCTAAATATTAAGAAAACACCTGATCTTAAAATTCTGGATGGGTATTTATACCGACGTACAGAGCACTGCACTGGTGAGCAAACTCAGGATGACCTCGCGTGGAAGCTGTGGGTTCCAAGAGAGTTAATAGGAGACGTCCTTCAGAAGGCTCACGATAGCCACTTATCGGCACATAACGGAATTAACAAGATGCTAGAACGTATTCGGCGCTTTTATTTTTGGCCGAATCTTGTTAATGATGTGAAGGAATACGTAAAATCGTGTGATGTTTGTAAGGGTTCAAAGCATCCAAATTTTGTCATGAGACCACCGATGGGCAAGACTAGTGAAACTTCCAGGTTTTTCCAAAAACTATATATTGACTTCCTAGGTCCGTATCCGCGATCTAAGTCTGGAAATGTGGGAATTTTTATAGTTCTTGATCATTTTTCAAAATTTTGTTTTTTAAAACCAATAAAAAAATTTACAACTGACGTGATTTTAAAATATTTAGAGGAAGACTTGTTGCATACCTTTGGAACTCCCGAAACGATAGTATCGGATAATGGTGCTCAATTTAAATCTAAAAAGTTTGCTGATTTATTAAAAAATTATTCAATCAATCATATATTTACCGCTGTATATTCGCCCCAAGCTAATGCATCTGAACGCGTTAATCGTTCTGTGCTAGCTGCAATTAGGGCCTATATAAAACACGACCAAAGTAATTGGGATGAATATCTAAGCAGCATTGGTTGTGCTTTACGCTCAGCTGTGCATGCTTCCATAGGTACTTCACCCTATTACATGGCTTTCGGACAGCATATGATTACCAATGGTAAAACATATCCCTTGTTAAGAAATTTAAATATGATTGATGATAGATCCGTAAAATTTAACCGAGAAGATTCATTCGATATAATTCGTGCCAGAGCCGCCAAATGTATGAACAAGCAATATGAGCGTAACGAAAGGACCTATAATTTGCGATCCAGACCAGTGGACTATATAATCGGTCAAGAAGTTTTCCGTCGTAACTTTCGGCAAAGTAGTTTCGAGAAAGGTTACAATGCTAAGCTAGCACCACAATTCGTGAAAGCCAGAGTCCGGAGTAAAATTGGAACGTGTTACTATGAGCTTGAGGATCTAAATGGACGTTTGGTTGGAAGGTATCATGCAAAAGATATTCGGCAATAGAATTCCCTAATTTTTCGTTACAAGCGGTATCAGTTTTGTGTAACCCCCAAATCTGATTTTGGCTGGGGGAAATTGTAGTGGCGCTTGTATCGAATAGTTTCGATTTCAAAATATTTTCATAATGTTTGCTACTAATATATTAAAAATTACCCTTGAAACAATACTTAAATATTTGCAGTGTTTAAAATAATAAATTTTTAATTTCTGACACTTTGAATCATTGATTTTACTGATTTTTTTATATAAAAGTAATTTTCCATTATATACTGTTTTATTTTGTCACTCGCCCCATTGTGCTTTTATTCAAGCATTTCAAGTAAGGATATGGCAACTCCAATTTAATTCTGGAATTAGCAAATTGGCTATTGCAATAAAAATGTACAAAATTCCAGAAGTTTTTGGGGTATATAAGCGGAGATTTGGCAAAAAGTTGTTCTTTTTTATTCTTTTGCTTACAATTCATTTAAAGTTTTGACATTAAAAAAAAAAAAAAAGAAACAAACTCTAAAAATATTCATTTAAAAAAAAAAATAAAATCTTTAAATTTTGTGCAGTTAAATATTAAACTTTATTTGTTAATATTTAAAATTCTCAACTTTACTGCAAAAAAAAAAGAAAAAAACACCTTCATCTGTTATTTGCAAAGTGAGGTTAGATTTTTCACGGAGACTCCAACTTTTGGCCTTATCCCGTTTCGATCTAAGAGCAACGTTCTACATTTCATTCATCTCTTCCAAATCCCGAACATTAGCCAAAAGAGAAACATCGTCCATGGGCACGGGAAACCTAAAGGAAAAGTCCTGAAAACAAAATCACCAGAATCTACTTCATCAGACTACCAGACAGATCATCAACATTTCTAAAGTTACTGCCACATCAGAATTTCTAAAATAAGGCCAAAACATAAGTGATCCAATCTAAAACATAAAATCTAAAAACTATTAAAAATTAAAAATAAAATAAAAAAAAAAAACTCTTAAAAATTAAAACTAAAATCATATTGCACAAACCAAAGTTCAAGTTGTAAATTTTACTTAAAACGTTTAAGAAAAAAAAATCCGTAATAACCAAAAATTTAAGCACAAAAGAAATATTGATTTCAATCTGCCAGTGTCACAGCTTTTTTTATTAAATATTTATGTACCACCACAAGTTTTCAAAAATCAATTTGTCTAAATAATTAAAATTTTTATAAGTACAACAAAGACTAATTGAACTTATAATTTATAACTTAATTTCAATATCCTCTTGCTGATGTTTTGATTCACCGCGAAATCTCCTTATTTTTTTTTAATATTTTCCAAATTTTGTAATTATTATATATATTAATATATTAATTCTAACCGCGCAGACTTGGTCGAATAAATTTATAAATGCAAGAATTAAAACAAACAGAAAAATGCGAAGACAATAATTAAAAATAATAAAAATATTTGTTTTGAGAGAAATTATTGTGTGATAAATTAACTTTAAAATGTATATACAATATCACATATAAAAATATATTTGATGTAATTAACAAATTTATAACATCCAGAGAGAGTGCGACATGATTACAAAAGAAACGTCCTAACAACCAAAAACGTTATTGAAATACCCAAACACCCGAAACTCTAACAGTAAATATTTTAAAAATATTTTGATTCAATTAATTTATATCTTTCATTTATACATAATAAGGTTTAAATCAGAATAGTCTGTAAATTTTTGGATATAATTTATAACCTCTACTTTTCATATTGTGGTAACTGGAGTTCCTGTGAAGAAAGTATACTTTCATCGATGGACCACTAATACCAAGTAAGTTTTACACTTGTATTTGTATTTCGATAATAAATTAATGCCTAAATTTTTACTTGCAACCGCTTACAACATGTTGTTTGCAAGAGAGTAAATTTTGCGAGTTCATTAATGTTAACATTTAACATTAATGTTACACGTTTAACATTAATGTTAATTAACACTAAAATGTTAACTAGCATTTAACAGTTATTTTTATATAATGTTAATTTGATTTCTGTTAAATATAAAAGTTGCAAATAGAAGTTTAGTAAAATCTATAAATTATATACCAAAAATTTTTAAATATTCGACAAGGCGTTGAAAAAAGATTTACAACGATACCAAATACTTCCAAAAAAATTTATCGAAAGACTGTATGATTCGCGAAAACGTAGTTAATTATTAAATTTTTAATTATTTAACGGGATTTTTTTACATCAAATAAAAATTGTAATTTGAGTTCATTGAACTTTACAAGAAGATTTTGGCATATGGGTCACTCCATGGAACATGTAACAATTTTTTTTTATTGAAATGAAAATTTATTTTTCGCATTTAGTATTTTTTTATAATTTCCCTAAACGATTATTTTCAATTATATGAATTTTTATTCTTGCATTTTAAATTTTATTCTTCTCGGGTTTTCAATTAAAAATAAATTTTAAAATAATAATTTTTCTACCTACGCTGGTGAATATTCCTTGGAATTTCTACTGGGGTATTTTTTATTGTATTTAATTATTTATTTAGAAAAGAAAAATCAGTTTTTTATTTTAAAATGTATCTTAAAGTAAATTGGAATTATTAAGCTGATGTTTAATTTTGTTAAAATTTATAATATTTTTTTTTATATATCAAAATTTTATATTTCCCTTAGAATTTTAATTTTAAGATTCCCTTTCCAAACTTTTTCAATGAAATTTCTTTTGTTATTATCAATATTTCATTTGTTTCGAAATATAGTTTTAATTTAATACCTAAAATTTTAAGTTTATTTTGGAATAAATTATTCTTTTAAAATGAAATTCTAAATACTCCGATTTTTGATTTTCGAGTTTCCTAGTGGGTAGGTAGATTTTTTTTGGGATCATGTTAAGAATAATCAATCGGATTTTCGTGAACCTGATCATGGATGGGAGGGCGAACAAGAGTGATACCATCTGACACTCATAAAGTCACCATAATAAACATTTGTATTAGATTCCTTTCCTGTTGCTTTTTCCTGTTTTCTTATCTCAAACACTCATTTCCTTTTCCTTTATTTATTTAGCATGCAAAATATTAAAATAATTATGTAGCCCAATTACACAAGTTGTCATAATGGCTTAAGATTCCCCCATTAGCCGACGAGCAAGAAGCTGGACCAATATGCATGCTAATGCCATTAGAATAACACACAACTAGTAAAATATTAAAATTTTGACACCGTTACATGTTACAGTGTTCAGTATACAAAAGTTTTTGCGAGTTTAAGATCTGTAATTAGATTTTCCGAACTCCTAAGGGTACAAAAATTATTCGAGGTGAAAGTCGGTTTCAAAGAAATAAAAACTGTTTGATTTTTGCCCATATGTATGTATGTCTATAAGGCTAAGGGAAAACTTTTTAAATTGTTGGTTCATATTTAACCTTAGTAGTGAAGGGTATCATACATATAGTCGACTTTAGCTGACTATAGCTTTTCTTATTTGTTTTTTGAAAATTTTGTTCAACAAATATTAAAAATTTAGAATTAGCTCATCAGTATCTTAAAGCAAAAAAAAAAAAAAAAATGGAAGAACAAAACTATTTATTACAATAATAAATAATTGTAATAAATTGGGATCTTAGTGAAATACACCACAGTAAAACTTTTTAATTAAATGTTTGATGTTCCAAAATTTTTGATAAACTTTTTTAATAAATATACGGCTGCACCTGTGCGCAGTGGAAAATTTTAGTCCTTATCGGATCAAAAATCTGTTATTTTTTTGTTCTTAGAGATAGAGTTCTGAAACAATAATAATAGAGTTCTGAAATAATAATAATAACAAATAATCTCAAATATATTTGCTATTATTCTATAAAATATGAGCCAAATTAATCCAGAACTTATTTCAGGACAAAGGTAAGATTTTTTTGCATTAAGGAAGAAACATAGTGTAATTATGAAAGTGATATCAAGAGCCCAGCTGATGAATTCGCCTGAAAATTTAACATACAAAAATTTGACAAAATGTAAGCAAACCTACAAAAACAACATGGGGTTTCATTTTGTCATGTTGTATTTGTTGTATTCTTGCCACCACCTGTAATGAATTCGCCTTGGGAAGAAACACAATTGGGACGAATGACTAATTTCGTCGAGCACGACGAATTCGGTTTTAAAAATTCGTCCATTGAACACATTTGGGACGAATAAACATTGCTGACGTCATTTTTGGTTATTTTTCATTAGCACAAATTACACACACTTTCGTACATGTCGCGCACTCACAACATTTGCATTTTTTTTTATTTTATTCTTTCATTTTTTTCACAAAAAGAAAATATTTAATTAATTTTATTTGAAATAATTATTTTTTTGTTTACAATTTATTTCACAAAAACACATATAATTTCTAATACTTTACAACAGAAATAGAAATACAGCCTCTCTAAACCAGTTTAGTCGTCGTTCGTCTGCGTATGAAATAGAAATAAACCAATCGCACTATTCGATACGCACGACGAATTTCGTCGTACGCATCTATTGTGAGCACTTTCATATAAACCCATATATTGTATTTCTAACGACGAATATTCGTTCCGAAAAATTGGTCATTCGTTTCAATTGTGTTTCATACTTCATTTTGTACATCAGGGTAAAGTGAAAAACAATTTTTTTTAGAAATTTTTTTTAGAAAAAAAAAAATGTTGTCTTCCTAGGTCAATGTCCTGAGGTGCCGCACAGGATATTTATTAGGACCCATTTGTGTGTTGAAAAATGTGAGTTGTCTTGGTTTAAGCTAAATTTTAAACAATAAATTTTTGCTTTCGCAAAAAAATAATGTGATGTAGAAGATAACTCAAAAAGCTTTTCTCGGAGTCTATGCGAAAATTTTGGAGTTATTGCAATTTTCCCCAGAAAAATCATGGCCTAAAGATATGCAACAACAAAATTTACTTTAAAATACAGAAATTACAAAGTAAGACACGCTTTACCACTGAAAGGCTTGTAGGTACTAATTGGTTCAATTCTATTAAAATATAATCGAATTTTCATATTTTTTTATTCTGGAAAATAGTACTTTGTTCCAAAACTCACTTTTTAAATATTTCGAAAATTTTGTTAAACAAATATTACAAATTTTAAATTTGTTAAACTTCATGTTAAAAAAGACAGATGTGATAATAAAATCCAAAAAAAGTTGAGGTTGATATCTGACACTGTTTTGCCGCACCTGCGATTTGAAATCGTCGAATTGCGCGAAAAAGTGAATTTTTTTGTATAACCTTTTTTACAGAATGTTATGAATTTAGTGGAGAATTTTGATTCACATAATAAAATAAATTATTTTGTAGAATGATTATATTGTTTTATTAAAAATATATATTTTAACCCTCAACAGACATGAAGATTAAAATAACCCAAATTAAAATTTATCACAAGAAAATTTTAAGAAAACATCTTCTCAAATTATGACCAAAAATTAAAATTTTCTACAAAAATTGTTGTGTCATGAAAAAAATACTTAGTGTAACAGCCATAAAAAAATATGGTGTAATTTAAACCTTTTTAAAAATGATTTATGGGCTGGTCTTACTCTACGATTTTGTGCTGTGCCAAGTTTTAAAATAAACTTTTGTTTAAATAAATCTTCTTCGAAATAAAGAAATGATAAAACTGAAAAATGCGTGTTTCTGTTTAGATGATAATCTTCTCTTAATGTTGATATTTGCTGGATACAATAATTCGTATTTATTCAGTCCCTCAAATAATACATAATGTGTGATTTTTGCTCTTTCTAGAATTAGGCATAATCCTCCTGATGAGATGGCCTTACTAACCATCGAAACGCGTCGAGGAAAGGTTTCCCTACCAACATTTTTTGGTTTTATCAAAAAACTATTTATAAGTATTAAAATAATAAATAATTGTAATAAATTGGGATCTTAGTGCAATACACTACAGTAAAACTTTTTAAAACTCAAAAAAGTTGAAGTCGATATCATGAACCATTTTGTCTTAAATGCGATGGCAATTTCGCGAAAATTTTTGGCTATAATTTTAGTAAATTTTTGATAAATTGTAAATTTTTGCTAAAATTCCAAGCAATTTTAATAAAAATGTTAATAAATGTTATTGCTTAGTCTATGAAAAATGTACTTTGAATTTTGTTAAAAATTTAATAAGAATAAACCTTAATTCAACGTAGTTAAAGTTCAACATTGTTATTTCTTTCAATATACAAAAATTTTCTAAATTGTATGAATTTAGTAGCGTATTTCGAAAAAATTCAGAAAAGTAATTCTTATAAACCAAAATTGAGTTTTTTAATTTAAAAATATAAAAGAAACGTATGGTCTAAATTTTTGAAAAAATGCGTTTTTTTGGACCCCAATACCTTTATTTAAATTAAAATGTATTTTATTAAAACTAAAATGTAACAAGCTTTTAAATAAATTCTGATCAAAAAGTAACAATTTGGCGAAAATCGGAGAATTCAGATCGTAGTTACGGCGACTCTGTTTAAGAAATCGACCTCATCCTTTTTGACTTTAATTTGTTTTTATTGAAAAAGTACATCATAAGTAGCTCATAGATATAGAACGTTGGACATTTCAGGTTTTAAATCATATTTATGTCTAAAAAAAAATATTATGAAATTCAGTAAAAAATACGTGGTCGTCTGTCCGAGAATGTATTTTCAGTGAGTTTTGAATGGCCATTTGCTTAACCTGTTTATAGCATGAGAATAATATTTCAAAACTCCTGAAATCAAACGATATCCCTAATTGCCCTTCAATTCGTAGGAATAATAAACATCATAAACTTGTGATTTTAAAAAAATATTTATGAAATTCATAATCTAGATTTATGTATATAACCCGGAGTAGACATTACATTAACTATAACAGTTTTATAATACATATTTCCTTGATATTTTAACTTTCAATTCTAAAAATTCTTAATTAATTTATTAAAGAAATACCCATTTAGGAAACTAAATCTTACACAAATTTCTTTGTATTCTAACATAAATTAAAATTTCATCAAATTTATTATTCTAAAGAATATTTTATCAGTTTGAACTTGTCTGAATTGCTATCAATGACTTATTTTGAAAATTTTAAATTCATTAAACATATTATGTACTTAACTCAAATAAATATCGAATTTTAACTAACCTCCTAATTCATAAACGAAAAATAAAGTTATTACTTTATTAAACCTTTCATAATCTTATAATTCGTTTATTAATTAGGAGGTACATTTTAAACCTAATAATTAAGGTAATTATACTCAGTACTTAAGTTAATGCCCTAAGGTATGCTAAGCTTTATTTGTTTACAAAAAAATGTAGTTGATGATTAGTACAATTTCTGAGCAAAAGTAAAGTAATACTGGGCGTATGAAAGATATTATTTTTCACGATATTGATAATTATTACTCATACGTAATGATGACTTCATGAAAACTCAACTTTATGAATTCAATTATTTATAATATTTTTTGATTGTTTTAAAACAATATTTGCTTTAAATCAAATTTTTGCTTGAATTGAAATGACCTTAAATGACTTCATGGTATATATGACCTCAATTCCACAAATGTACCACCACCTGTAGCATTATATTAACATCTTTATTTTGTACATTTGAACATTAAACAAAACGTGAATTTGCATTGCAATCAGATAATAGATTTTCTTCTCTGCATCAGTTAAATCATTATCAATTCTGCAATATGGACATTTTATATTTAATCTTTAATTAAATTGTATTGTTAATTATGCAATTAATCAGCAATAACAATTATTGATTGTATTGCGATTACTTGCCCAAATATATTTACGACACACTCGACTGCATAATGCGTATGTATGTGTATCAGAAGCCATTGCTGCAATTTGTTACACATTAATTAACGTCTCTGGCATGGACTTTTGTTATCGATATAGAGCGGCTTAAAATGAATGTAAATGGAAATTTACTTTTGGTTTCATCCTTAAAAATTTGAATTTGTTAAGTTATAATCGCCACTATTTAGCTACTAAGATCTACTCTAGCAGGCTAAGACATCGGCACTTTTCTCCTCTTTATATTTTTCTTTTATTTGGGTTTGAATTATTGAAAAGATCTTTTAGAGGTACCCTAAAATAGTAGTAGTAGTAGACCTCCAGAAATTTGTAATTTTCTACAATTTTAGTTTTTGCTAAACAATTTGTGTTCCAAAGACAATTTAGGAAGCTTGAAGTTTGGAATTTTGGAAAACTAAACTTTTCTCGATCACAAATATTACAAAATTTTGTAATTATATACTATTTTTTCTTGTTTCAAATTTGATTCCATTTTTCCTTATGAAATTTATCACAAGTAAATTATCATATACAAACAATTTCGAAATATTCTATTTAAATATACATATAATACTTATGAGTATTTTTAAACAAAATGTAATTTGTTGAAGTATTGCAATTCTAAAGAAAAATGTAAATCCATACCAAAGCAAACAAAAATAGGAAATGATATATCTACATTTTTTTTCAGAAGTAATAGACAAATAAATCAATGTTTATACAAAAGTAGAAGCTATTTTTTTAATTCGGTTAATGAAAATATCATATTCTTAAATTTCATGGAAACTTATTTTCATCCTCACTCCACTTCCTCATGCATTAACCCAATATGTTCCACTTCTAATGCTCACATTTCCATACCAATTCATGTAAATGTGTAATTTGATAAATTAATATTTTGAATGCAATGTCATTTTAGAGGTTGGACAAAGTTCAGTTGCATTAAAAGGCGTAACAAAAGAAAACTTGAAGGCGTTTTTACTTTTGACGTCTTTGAAAATAAAAAAACTTACAAACACATTTATGTTACACATGTTATGTATAAAGTCATTAGAAATGCAATTAGAGAAAAGTCGTTTAATCTTTTTTAATAAAAAAAAGTAAATACGAATATTCTTTCATATGTTTCGGGATAAGAGAAAACATACAAAATATGTATCATCAAAAATGTTTTTATTGCTTTTTCTTCATCTTAAACTCGCAAACAATTTTTTACGTTAAGAAAGAAAAATAAGTCATTGTGTACCAAACCAGGACTATATGGCGTATGACATTAAAATTGTTATTTTTGGGGCTCAAAGTAAAGAATATTTTTTTGGTTTTTATTTGTTTGAAGACTTTCTTTCAAAAAAAAGTTGAGTGTCATTTGGAGTTAATTCTAAATTAAAGCAAAACTGGCAATCATTAGCTTCGAAACAATTCAAGCCAGAATAACTTTTAAATAACCCTTAATGCTAATGCTACAATACTTAAACACCTTTTAAAATATTTTACATATATGTATCTCTCTTTTTGGCAGCCACAAAGATATTCGAGGTTCTACTCCTCCTATAGCAGTCCAGCCAACAACTGCATCTTGAAGTCGAGGTCAACTTTTTCACAATTTTATGCAATTTAACGCAAAAAATCAGAACTTAAAGATAAATATAGACATGTAATAGTTTTTGAAGATTTTGTTTACATACATAATTTCACAATACTCCACAATGAGCTACATCCGATTCTATTTTTAGACTCATTGATAGAGACCCAAGTTTTAACTCCGGCTTCGAATGGCAATTGCATTAGTTAGAGAAGTTTTAAATAGCCTAACACTCAATAACCAGTGGCTGGTGACTAACCTATTATAAAACAAGTAAGAAAGCGCTATAGTCGGTCAAGCC
Source organism: Stomorhina lunata (assembly GCA_933228675.1). Lineage (NCBI taxonomy): Eukaryota > Metazoa > Arthropoda > Insecta > Diptera > Rhiniidae > Stomorhina > Stomorhina lunata. Next base: position 36,106,230 of record OW121743.1, on the reverse strand, counting down.
GACCATACGATACCATTCACCACTAAGGTCAAAGGTGTTATTTTTCCTGTATAAAGACAAATATTTGCTAAATTTTGCCATCATACAAACATTTTCTCAAAACGTATATATTCAACCTGTTTCCGTCATTTGGACTTATATGAGAGCTAGGGTAAAATGTGGACCGATTATTGATTACAATTGTTACAAAAATTATGTATGCAAAAAATAAACTCAAAATTTTCATTATCTTTAGATTTACGAGCGTTTTAGTGATTTTTTGTCTCATTTAGTGCGTTTTTGAAGAAGAGTTTGTATGGGAGCTATGGTCAAATGTGGACTGATTTCAATGAAATTTGGTACAGTGATTTAAGTTTACATAAGCAGTATCTGTTTTAAATTTCATGAAAAAATATTGATATTTGTGGCCAATATAGCAATTCCGGAAAGTGGGACCTATGGGAGGTACCATAAATAATAGACCGATTTCGACCATGGTCCTATTATCAAAAAAATTATCCGTGCCAAATTTCATCAAATTGTCTTTAGAATTGCGAACTGTAGTTTGATTACAAGGTTTACATGGGGGTCCAGCCAGACGGACGGACATCGCTAAATCGACTCAGAAAGTGATTCTAAGTCTATTGGTATACTAAAAGGTGGGTCTAAGACATATATTTCTATGCGTTACAAACATCAGCACAAACTTATAATACCCTTTCCACCTATGGTGGTGAAGGGTATAAAAAATAAGCTCTTTTTTCTTATTTTTAGTGATTTTTATACCCTTCACCACCATAGGTGGAAAGGGTATTATAAGTTTGTGCTGATGTATGTATCGCATAGAAATATTTGTCTTAGACCCATCTTTTAGTATACCAATAGGCTTAGAATCACTTTCTGAGTCGATTTAGCGATGTCCGTCCGTCCGTCTGGCTGGACCCCATGTAAACCTTGTAACCAAACTACAGGTCGCAATTCTAAAGATAATTTGATGAAATTTGGCACAGATCATTTTTTTGATAATGGGACTATGGCTATTGAAATTCGTCAAAATCGGTCCATTATTTATGGTACCTCCCATAGGTCCCACTTCCCGGAATTGATATATTGGCCACAAAAATCATTATTTTTTCATGAAATTTTAAACAAATACTGCCTATGTAAACTTCAATTACTGTACCGAATTTCGTTGAAATCGGTCCACATTTGACCATAGCTCCCATACCAACTCTTTTCTCAAAACGCGCTAAATGAGACAAAATTCACTAAAACGCTCCTAAATCCGAAGATTTAGATTAATTTTTGTAATAACTGTAATCAATTTACTAGTTTTCGGGATAATCGGTCCACATTTGACCCTAGCTTTCATATAAGTCCAAATGACGGAAACAGCTTAAATGTGTAAGTTTTGAAAATATGTTTGTATGATGGCAAAATTTGTATTTGTCTTTATACACTAAAAAGAACACCTTTGACATTAGTGGTGAAGGGTATCGTATGGTCGGGCTTGACCGACTATAGTACTTTCTTACTTGTTTTTAAGAAGTTTTCAAAAATGTAAAAACCTTTTAGATCAGACCAAATTGTCGAAAGTTACACGGACCCAAAGGTTTTACATACCCGCGGTGAGCAACTCTGACCCACTGTAGAGCCCACTGTGCTACCGACAGATGCGTTCTTAAACATTGATCTAAAAGCTTAACACCTCTTATATTGATTTTCGAAATTTGGGCAAAATCCATATAGTAGTTAAGAAGTAGTCTTGAGGGCCTATGCTCCACTTGGAGTCAAGGATTACAGAAGAAGTTAAGAAATTGCTGAGTTAATACCACTGTGCAATATTAGCTTTATATGCACACATTACTCTCCAATACTCAAATATTCATAAAAACGCTATGGGAGGCAAAGTTCTCAGAGCTTTTGAAGATTATGTATTAAAATGTATATACGCTTTTAGTATCATTAAATCGGAAAGACCACAAAACTAACACCAAGCAAAAATCTTTTTTAAGTGCGTTAATCTTTTTACACTTTGTATCGTAAAACAAAAAATATTATTTTTTTACTTTTTTAAGGAAAATAATTTCAATCTTTGATATTCTAGATAAAAGTATCACAATGAAATTTTGTAGTTATGTAGACCAATAAGATCTAAAAGCAACAGACTAAAAAGGATCAAAATTTTAACTGAAAAATTCGCCAATTCCCAAATCAGGGAAAAAGGGTTTCAAAAAATGAGCTTTTTTTTACAAAAATAGCAACACTGACTCTATTCTCAGCGCAGATATGTCAGAAAATATAAACATCATAATTTTTCTTAAATCGGTGCTTTGTCTTTTGAGAAATTTTTCTTTAAACTAAATTTTTTTTTTCAAATTGGCATTTTTTGTAGAGGGCATGTGCGAGGACCAAAAGCCCAATTAACAAGAAACTTGTTTTATGCACATTCTCATTGTGTTTTATTTTAAAAATCTTTTTATGTTTCTTAAAAAGAAAATATTTTTTTATTAGTCAAAAAATATAGCTATCTTTTAGGTAAAAACTCAAAAAATAGCGATAATTTTCAACATCGAATAGTTTTAACTTTTAAACGAAAGAAGATATTTGAACAAACATTATTTATAATTTTATTAAGAATTTAAGAAATATTCTTTAAAAAATTGTTGGTCCTCAGATGCGTCCACCAGATTAAAAAATTGGTTAAAAATCAACCCAAGAATTCTTTTTACCCAAATATCTCGAAAGCTAAAGGATACATTACACATGTATTTTTTGTAGATAAATAGATTTTTGGTGAATTTTTAAAAAAGTCGAACACCCGAGGTGATCAACTTTGAAGGCCAATCACTCACCCGACCCGTCATAGAGTGTTCAACTCGAACTCTCCTTAACTTGGCACTACCGTGCCAAGCTTTATTAAAATACCTCCAGTTGTTCAAAAGTTACACGATTATTTCCAAAAAAAAGCGGTCGTATACCACGTGCGATGGTTTGCCGGTAGAGCTTTTGATGAGTTGATAAGAAGTATGCCCCAGTTTATAAAAACCATATGGTAAGAAGAACATACGCCGGACGATTGGAGTCTCAGTGTTCTTTGTCCAGTGCACAAAAAAGGAGATAAAACTATATTTTACAGTTATAGAGGTATAAGCCTCATCTCAATTGCATATAAGATTAGTACCTGGTTGACCGAGCCTTGCTCAGAGCTTTAGGATAAGCTTTTTGAGGTAAATTGTAAAGTTTTTAAATATTTTATTATATAAAGTATTAGC